>WHYT01017897.1:0-12985 GCA_009806455.1 Tetrax tetrax | reverse complement strand
TATTAGAATTAAAAAAAAAAAAAAAAAAAAAGTAAGAAAATCAGTAGTGGAAATGAAGAACTCCCTGTACATAATGCAACCGAACGAAACCAAGGCTTTAGAGAGCAGAGAGGTCGTGCCGGCTAATCGATGTTTTAATGTTGTGGATGGGTGTAGGAAGCTGCAGGAGTACAGACGTGAGCCAGAGGTGGGCAGAAGCACGAAGGAAGGCTCTGCCGACGGCACCTGACTCTTCCTGGAGTCCGTACACTGCATGAGGAGGGAAAAAAGGTGTCTCCTCACGCAGGTGTGCACGGGGGTGCGTGGGGGACCCACTTTCAAGGGAAACTGGGGTTTTCCGGGAAAGCCCGACGGCCGCCCTGCCGTGCCTCCAGCAAGGAGCGAGCTCAAACGCTTCACTCTTTTTTTTGGGGGGGCGGAGAGGGGAAAACACCCCCAAAGTGTTACTTGGGGGTAGTGGACAACTTCGCCTAAGTGCCATTTCGCGGGGCGGGCACCGGGGCTAGCGAGGACGCGCTCGCCCCCGGCGCAGCTGGAGCCCTCTGCCCGGAGGGGTCCTCGGAGGGCCCGGGGCCGCGGCCGGGACCGGGCGGGGCAGCAAGCGCCCCCCGCGCTGCGCTGCGCTCCGCCATGTGCGCGGGCGGGGGAGTAGGCGTGTCCCCACCCCGCCGCTGCCGCGCCGCCTCCCGCTCGCCTCCGATCCGGCACCGGTGGAGCGGAGCGGCGGCGGGCGCGGAGCTCCCCGGCCCCGCCATGCCCGCGGCCGCGCCCCCGCTTCGGCGGGGCCCCGCGGAGACGCCCGCCCGCGGGCGCTGAGCCCGCGGCCGCACCTGCGAGCGGGCAGCGCCGGGGCGGGGGGGACCGGGGGGGCGGACGACGGACGCGCAGCCTCCGCCGCGCCCCGTCTCCTGCGCGGCCGCTGGGGCGCCCGCGGCGGCGTCTCGCCCGCCTTCCCGCCCCGTCGCCCAGCGGAAGCCGCCGGCGGTGCGAGCAGAGCCGGAGCCGGGGCAGCCTCCGCCGCCCTGCCCAGCCCTGCCCGCCCTTCCCCTCCTCCGTCCCGTCCAAGCCATGAACTTTGGCCGCGGCCCCTCGGTGGTGTTGAACGTCGGGGGCACCCGGTACTCCTTCTCCCGGGAGGTGCTGAAGGATTTCCCGCTGCGGCGGGTGAGCCGTCTGCACGGCTGCCTCTCGGAGCAGGACGTGCTGGAGGTGTGTGACGACTACGACCGGGAGCGCAACGAGTACTTCTTCGACCGGCACTCGGAGGCCTTCGGCTTCATCATGCTGTACGTGCGGCACGGCCACCTGCGCTTCGTGCCCCACATGTGCGAGCTCTCCTTCTACAACGAGATGATCTACTGGGGGCTGGAGGGCTCCCACCTCGACTACTGCTGCCAGCGCCGCCTCGACGACCGCATGTCCGAGACGTGCACCTACTACGCGGCGGAGGAGCCGCCGGGGGAAGCGGCAGGTGGCCCCCAGGACAAGGGCCGGCGGCCGGCGGGAGCCGAGGGCGGGAAGTGGCTGGAGAGGATGAGGAGGACTTTCGAGGAGCCCACATCTTCTCTGGCCGCCCAGGTCCTGGCCACCGTCTCCATCCTCTTCGTCATCGTGTCCATGGTGGTGCTGTGCGCCAGCACCCTGCCCGAGTGGCGGGCGCCGGAGAACCGCAGCGTGGAGGAGCAGAGCAGGTACACAGCAGAGTCAGTGAGGGAGCCCTCAGGGTAGGAGGATCCTTTATTTTCCCGCTGTCCGGTCCCCGTGTGTCCTGTCCAGTGTGTCGCGCCCCTCGTCCCGACGGTCCGTAGCTGTAGCCGCCGCCGGCCGACATCGCCTGCGCGCCTTTAAAACCCCGGCCCCGAATTGGGGAGCCGGGGTGTGGAGGTTGTGTGGAGGGAGCGGGCTCCGCGGGCGGGGGGCGGCAGCGGTCCGGCAGCCCGGGGTCCCGGGCAGGTGCCGTCGGAATCCGGCCCCCCTTCTCCGTGAGGCTGCCGCCGTCTGTGCGGGATCTTGGAGTTCTCATTCCACATCCCCCCTCCCCACTTTTGAGGAGCCACGGGACTCCTTACCCACGTAGAGAAGTTCAAACGCTCAGAAAATCATATTGGGCCTTACGGTTGTGTGGAAAAAAGGGAAATAAAACCCTGAAAAAATGCAATTCCCTTCTCTTTTCCTTTGTGAAAAGCCCAATCCTGTATGTACTCTGCGAGTGTTTGTACAGGTCCTTCTGCTGGAGCAGATCAGGTGCCTGTTAATGGTTCTGCTCTTCCCAAACCTTGTATGTGGGAGCCGCCTTAGCCCCAGTCTTTTTCACATCTCATATTCTCTGTGTGGGGAGCACAGGAGATGGTCAGGCTGAGCATTAAGCTCTTGCATATGCATCATGTAAGCGCCCCAGCATATGAATGTCACAGCTGTTTCTACATTTCTTTAGACAAAACGTGTACGCACACTAAACATTGCAAAACAGTTGCAGAAACCAGGATGTGTTGGGTGTAAGGCTCCATCCCGAGCCATACTAGTAAGAACAATGCTTTTGTCATCTTCTTTGTGACCTCAGCTTAGGGTTACATCGATGCAACTCTGCTGACTTCAGTATTGTTGCGCTCTCTCTGTCCTGTTCCCTAGAGAACAGAATCAAGACCACTCTGTTAGGGTTTCTCCTGTAAATAAGACTGACTTACAAAGAAAGAAGTAAACATTTCCTGTGTTTGCTAGCTTTCTTCTTTTAAAGCAGACGGGATATTCAACAAAAAGTTTTCAGCTTCTGCTCTGCTAGAGGGGCCCTACAGTGAAATCCCAGCCTTGTCATTATGAAATCATCATCTTTTACCATAGAGTTAATTGGAATGTGATATATTATATGTTAGTAGCCAAATTAATTCCTTGGAAAGTATTTTCATAGTTTCCATTAGCTTAATGGAAAACTGCACCTATATTTCTGATTCTAGCTGAGCCAAAGAATTAGTTGTATGAACAAAATAAAGCAGATACAGATTGAGAAGCTGTCGACTCCTACTTAGATTCAGATATGTCAAAAGTTGCTTTTATAAGTAAGGCTTTATAATTGGAAGAATCTAAGCTTTGCAAGGTTATGTCAAAGGATGGATCCTCTGGGTGATCTTTTTTCTAAGGCAGCAAATTGCTTAGATATCCCCGCTACACAGGAGAAAATAGATGCAACACCACTATAGCATTAACGACATCGGTCATATCTTGGTTCACGTCTTCATGGTGTGGCAGTCAACAACAATTTTTCTCTTACTGAAAGAGTTCAACTTGCAGAAGAACAAAGCATATGTCATGTAATTTTTCTTTCATAGTGCCTTTGTCTTCAAGCATGTGTGTGTCTTACATACACATGTAATTCTACTCTTCTGAATGATTGTATATTGTATACAAAGTGTTTGAAGGATAAGGTCTCAAATACTTCTAAGGGACAGTGTAGCCAAGCACTTCAGAGGGCAGTGAATGCTGCTTTTAAAACCAGAAGGACCACTACCAATGGTAGGGTGAGTTTCTTCAGTACCAGTTGTCGTACTCTGTGGAATTGCAACAAAAAAAAAAAAAGAGAAGGAACCATAAAAGTGGCGGCTCAACAGTTTCTTGCAAAAGTCTGCTGCATATAAACACCGATAATGGCTGATTAGTTTCATGTGTGACTTAACCCATGTCCTGTCACTGCATGGGAACTGACAGCAATTTAATGGCAAACACATGGAGAACAGATGCAAATGTGTTCCCTTCTGTCCACAGCTGGTCATCTGCTGAGGTGGCCTTGTTCTCTTACCGGAGCCACTCCTTTCTTTATTGCATATGCTGCATTATGACTAAAAAGCTTGTTACATCTGGAAAAAAAAGGTGTGAGCTACAGTTGCTTTTAAGTGAGTGATCCAGTTCAGTTATAACTACTTACACATGCTGTAGGAGTTGACCTAACATGCCCAGTTGTCATCTGACCTTCTTTCCCTTTATTTGTTTATATTTTATTTTATTTTATTTGTACTTACTTCATTTAAAATTAGTTAGGTTTTCAAAACCTAAGTAGCTAAGTGGCTTATTTGAAAGTCTGACGAGAGAAATCACACAGGAGTGTCTGGGATTGCATCCTCTGGCAACACTGCCCATCTTAGGTGAGAAGGCTTTTAAAAATCTGGCCACTAGTTCCAGATACATTTAAAAATTTGAAGCCAAATTCTGTCTTTTGTTTATTAACTGGTGTTCCTCATAAAATTAAAGAAATTCTATCTTGGCATAATAATACGATTTTTTTTTTTTTTGTCAAGAGAAATTGTGATATTAATGCTGTATGCAAGTGAGTTTAGACTCACATGGCACTGTAATTACTAGTATGAAGACTTTACATTATTCTAAAAACACATTTTAAAAAGTTTTAGAAATTAAAATTGAATGGGCTTATCTAAAAGTCCTTAGGCTGTAGATTTCGGATGTAACCGACTACTCAGATCAGCACAAGTCACTGTTTAGAAGAGGTGAGATATACCTCATGAAATTCAGCAACTTTAATATTTTTAGTCTCTCATATGCTTACTGATAAAAACCCCTGTCCTTTATTTGATGTTACCTATGGCTTGGGAACGTGCCATGCAGATAACTTCTGTGGCCGAACTGTGGTAACCATCCACAGAACTGCTTTGGGCAGCTGTAGCGAAAACAGCTCTACTAGTGTCTCTACCACAGCTGGCCATCATCTCTAGAAGTGAGGGGGTCACTGACTCCGTAATTTACAAAATCAGCCTCTTTAATGAGGTTTGCAGTGAGGGTTACTGCAGCTGCCAACTAATACCAGCTGTGTTTATTTTTCTTACATGAACACCTCTTCACCAGAGGAGGAATTGAGTCCACCGAACTCTTCTCGGAAACCATTACGTTGTTACAACATTTCTTGGTGACCACGCTGTCAAAGGATGAACAGCCTATTGCTATTCCTGATCCTTTGGGGTAACACCCTTTGGAGGACAACAGAGAATGCCACGAGTGAGCATTTTTAAGGAGAGAGGGATGTGGAACGTGACCTCTGAATTTCACAGATCTTACTGATACTGACAATATAATTCCCTGATTTGCAGAGGGATTGCCTTCCCCAGGTCCGTTCTCAGGATGAGGGATGAGTTGTTAATTTTTTTTCATTTTAAGATTTTGTTCTCTTCCCTGCCTTGGCACGTTTCACTTACCAGAGCTAGAGATTTGCTTCAGATTTGCACAGTTTAAGAGCAGACAGCAGGGACACCTGTCTCCCCTTCTGTTGCTTCTGGCAATTTCAAGTCATCTTTGCTCTCCTCTGAACTGTGCCAACAGATGCATGCTGCGAGTCTCTGATCAGGGACCCGTCCATAAACTGATCGTAAGCATCATCTCTTGGGGAGAGCTTCTCAAGCCTGTAATAGGAAGTCATTTGGAGCTGCTCGACTTAACTGCCAGCACAGTTCTATCTGCCTTTCAACTATTTTTCTAATGCTAAATAAGAGTAGCTTGTTAGCACAAGGGAGAGATTGTTGCCCCTTTCCCACTTACTAGTCATGATTAAATTTATATTGAAAGAATCGCTCAGTTATCAAGCCTATATGATTGCTGTGTTCTTAAGCAAAAGCAAATAAACACAGTAACTTCTCCAAACAGCATCTCTCAACAGATGCCAGTGGGCTTTTTTTTCTCCCTCTCTGCAAACATCAGCTTAAAAAGTAGAATTTGAATTTTAGACAGACAAAAATCATTATTCCTATATGGTGGTGGAATTTCAGATCACCCAAATGCTCACATCCAACATCTGTTTAAAAAAAAAATTCTTTCCTGGATAAGATCTAACCTGAACACCACATTTTTGCTAAGTTAAAACAGTAGGCTGAAGGTAAAGAATAGAACTGCAGACCTAAGCTAAAACCATGGATGTGGATTCTTCTAATCAATTTACAAGCTTTTTGTAAAATAGAGATAACACACAGAAGACGTGTCACTGCCTGGCCACAGGAGAACCTTAGCGAACTCACCAGGGCTAGGTGCCACTTGTGTTCAAAGCATATAGAAAAGATGCTGAGGACCTCAGGGCTCAAGATGTCCATATCTAGGTATCCCCCGAGAGCTGTGGAAGGGATTTGCCCCTTCCCTGGGGAGTGCTGGGTCATTACAGCTTCCTACATAAGGCACTGGAGTTTAATGCATCAAGATACATTATTGCTACCAAAGCAGAGACAGAATGGAAAAAAGCCAGCGAGGTTTTTAATGCAGAGAAACCAGCTGTTCTGTGGCCCTTACTCTACAGTTTGTAGTGAGACTAAAACCCTGTTGATTTCAAAAGGATTTAAAAAAAAAACCAACAAAAAACCCAAGATCTTTGCTGAAATGTCTAGGAGTCTTCCTGAGCCAGAATTTGATCATTCTGGCTTCTGCTTGGACGTTTTTCACATTTAATGCGCTTTACATGGGAATAAGCTTTAGCGACAATTTACCAAATCAGTGCTGACAGACTTTAATCTTTAATCCTGTCATATACCGTCTTTAATCATATCATCTGTTTTCCTCGTGTGTCCCGTTGATGTGTATGTTTTATTTACAAGCTTAATAGATAATAGTGCCACTAACGAATATTTTGGCTCAATTTCAACCAACTCACCAGGGGATGTTGCAGATATACAAATTGGCATGCTGGGGCAAAGAATAACACTAAATTGAAATATTCTAAGACACTCACAATATGATTTTTTTTTAGTAATAACAAACTAGTCTTGTTAGTGACTGAAAAAATAATTTCTGAAGTGGTTTAAGTCATTGTACATAAAATAGCTTACTCTGAAAGGAAGTTATCAAATGGAACAGAAAATTGAACAGTGATGGGATTACAGTAGAAATGAGGCTCATAAAGGCTTGATTTTCAGTTTATGGACAAAAGACTCATTAGAGCAATTTTGAAAGACTGTTAAATACCAAGAGGCTTAATATTTTAGGAGAAAAACCCTTTCATGAGCTTAGGTCAGAGGCAATGAACAGCAAGTTTGCGCAGAAATAGTTTGGAACTGAACAAAAATTAGGACTTAGTATTTTCTCTCATTATTTATAATTTTTGGGGGGAATCTTCAAGGAAACACTTCATGAGTTTGTTTTTAATTTTCCTTCTCCTTTTTGATTACCAGCTATTTTAAAACTGAACTGATGGGGGGGAAAAAAACTGTGATGGAAGTTTATAAAATGGGTACTACATTTTATCAAATAAAGCTTATGATTTACTTATATAGTTATAGATTTTAATACAGCATTATTCCAGGAATAGGCAATAAAAGGTAGTCTGTCCTGTCAATATGCCGCACATATTTTAAGAATTGATTACAGATTATACAGTAACTTTAGTCGTCTGAGTGCATGCATTTTATTTGTCTTTAACTTCATACTCAGTTAAGTTCTCTTGACGACTGTTACATTTGCTTTCCTTATTAGATGTTATTTATCCATTAACAGAGTTAGTGATAAAGATAAGTCACTACAAGGAGAGGGAGACTTGATCTGAAAGCGGAAACATAGTATATAGCATTCTATATTTCTCAACAGGCCACAGGTTTCCATTCTTCTCACCAAAGCACTTACTTGATTCACCAGTACTGCCGAAATACATCTACACAGGCAAAAAGGAGTGACAAGAGAGAAATGAAAAAGGTTTCACTGGTGGCTAAGAAGGAGAGGAAAATAAAAAATAAGGGACACTCTTCTTCATTATCTTTTCCCTAGCCAGGATGTGTAAAATTGATGAGAAGGAAGGAGGAATGTAGAGTGGAGAAGTGGAAGTGCAATATGTAATGGAGCGGCAGTAATGCATCTCCCACTGTCTTGATCTTGCTTTGTCATTTTTGCATCAGTGATGTTTGTTAGCGCTCTTCAAGTAGATTCTACAATAAAAGGCTTCTTCAGTCCTTCCTGCTGAAGTATAGCTGATTTACGGTATCTCTTGTACTGGGAACTGCCAGAGTCAAACAATAGATTGATTACATTTCATGGATTTTCACTTGCACAACTATTCCCCAAAGTTATACCGGACCACTGAATCAATGTTGATTCATAAAGAAGATTTCTACTGAATCACAGCGATTAGGACCTAACTTCCTTAAAACTCAACTCAGAGATAACCTGCCTAATTTGTGACAAAATGGAGGAATCACATTTCCAGCATCATCAAGAGGGCATCAGGAGGAAAGACCGAGGGAAAAAGCTTTAAATTATATAGTTACTAATTGCTTTTTCATTTAAATGCTCCATGTCATAGGATACAGGCAGCATTACCAGAGAAATCTCACAAAATATAATGAAACAGAGTCTGTTGGAATTGTTGAATATTCCTGGCTGCAACTTTCTATCCAGATGCAAGTTTCTTTTTAACCATTACATGAGATCTCAACTAGCCAACATATAGGTACATTCAGACTCTATCGGTGTGTCCATTACCATGATCTTGCTATTTGACTGATTTTACTAGGGAAAGTCTTAGGTATTTCCTCATCATATGCAAAAAGGATTTAGGAGAACTTACCCATTAACATTTCTTTCTTGATTTTTTTTTCAACATAAAGAACGATAACCCACATTCATACAGTAACTTTCGTATATTCCATATATTACTTTTGTTTAGAAGGCATTATGATCTGAGCATTTTTTAAAAGAAATTAAATTGCATCTGAGGTAGTTATCACTCACTGTCATTATTAAAAGAAGCACTATTATTTTGAAAAGCTTTGTTTTTAAAAGAACATATAATTCTTAAAAGCAAGCTATTTTTGAAATTCACAGGTCTTTCCATCAAAAGGTGCTAGCAAGAACAAAGTGTTTTGGAAGCCCTTTATGGGGGAAGGCCACTTGCTTACGGAACTTTCATTGTTATTCATGAAAAAAAAAAAAAACAAGGTCTGCTTTTATTTGAATAACTATTTCAGTAAGTAATTAATTAATGTTCATTTAAATTTGCTGGGGCTGGAATTACAGTGTACCTTACAACTTTACATCTACTGACTGTTAACGGTTTCCTCCATTTTTTAGTATAAAAGTAAAGTTGAATGAATTAATAAAATGAAATTAATAAAAAATAAATAAAACTTTAGTGTATGAAACTTCTATGAAAGTTAGTTTATAGAGTCTCTTAGTATAATTACAGCAGTAACAGAAGAATACTGTCTAACAGGCCATTGTCTTAATAATAACAATACATTTCAGAAATGGTACAGAGTTATGCAGATATGTTAGAGAAGCAGAAGTTTAGGTTTAAAATGACAGTTACATTATTACTTGCAAATTGTTACATTTCTACAGACAGTACCTTGTTAGGATCCTTGCAGTAACAAAAAAGCTCTGGCTGTATATTGGATTTTCAAACCCCCAATCTCACGTCAGTTTGGTTTCAGACCTGTTGGTAAGAGAAGGCATTGGTGATTGGCTTTTTCTTTGCTCAAACTGTTAGTAAAAAAAAGATAAACAAAAAAGAAAGAGGGGCATTAGCTCCCATTCTCTTCTGCATTAAACAAGTGAGCACAGTCTGAATTCTTAAGAAAAGGGTTATTTTCAGATGGGAGATTTGAGACTACATGCACAAGAATTATTAAATAATCTTAGAGCAACATTTTCATCTTCTGTTTCTATCTTCCTTGGTTTCAAGTTGAGATATTCTCAAGTCACATTCATTGCACTGGGACTGGAAAATATTTAAGAACATACTGAAATCACCTTCCGGGATTTCTTTTCTTAAGGCCATTATTTGTATTGGCAAGAAGATGATCTTGCCTATTACCCTGACATTTTTGCTGCAACGTAGTTTAGGTGGAGTTACATTTAAAACAAAAGAAAAAATTCAGTAATGCAGAGCATAGCAGTAAATTGGAGGACACAAGCTTATTACTTTGTGTACTCAATGATGAAAAGTGAAATACCATCTGTATTTAATGGCAATACCTATAAAGTTCTGAATATAGTTCAAGGTAAGCCCCTTTTTGGGATGCAAGTCAGACAGACAGACTGGTTTAGGTTGGTTCCTGAAGAGCCAATTTGCATGAATTATCCAATGCAAAAGCTGATTTCTGCCTACTCCCTCTTCACTTCCATTTCAGTTTAGCAGTCTGGTTCATGAACAGCATTGCTGTTCATAACCCGCAGACCTTGGCATTCCCAAGTGGATCAAGCTTCACAGATTTAAAACAAGAGAAAAAAAGAACAAAATCCTCCAAAACCCAAACAACAACAACAACAACAAAAACCAACAAAAACACACCAGTGTTATAGATAATGTTATACATTGACATCAGTGGCATACTGTTTCCTGTAGGGTTCCAGTTTTTGTAGGCATATTCACCCAATATTAGGACCAGTAGCAATCTATAATTTAAAGAAAATGGTTAGTGAATGAGTTCTCAGCAATGATCAGTTTAAACTCCTCACTAGATCCTCAGGTTAATTGCTGAAATCTGGTGCTACATGCTTAGGATAAGAATTGTGTGGCTTTCTGTTTGTCATTTGTGATGGTCTGAGTGTCAATTTGGTAATATCTGTGAACAAACCAAACATCCACTAAAGCTTTTGCACAGGACGTAAATACTGTACTTTGTTTCTTTTGACAGGATAATTGAAGCTATCTGCATAGGCTGGTTCACTGCAGAGTGCATTGTGAGGTTCATCGTCTCCAAAAACAAGTGTGAGTTTGTCAGAAGACCTCTCAACATCATTGATTTACTGGCAATTACTCCTTACTACATCTCTGTTCTAATGACAGTTTTCACAGGGGAAAATTCACAGCTTCAGAGGGCTGGAGTCACCTTGAGGGTCTTAAGAATGATGAGGATTTTTTGGGTGATTAAACTGGCTCGTCATTTCATTGGCCTTCAAACGCTTGGTCTGACTCTGAAGCGTTGTTACAGAGAGATGGTGATGCTACTTGTCTTTATCTGTGTTGCTATGGCAATTTTCAGTGCACTTTCCCAGCTTCTTGAAAATGGGCTGGACTTGGGAACAAAGAATAAGGATTATGCCAGCATTCCTGCTGCTTGTTGGTGGGTGATCATCTCGATGACCACGGTTGGTTATGGTGACATGTGTCCCATCACTGTACCAGGAAGGATTCTTGGAGGAATTTGTGTGGTTAGTGGCATCGTTTTATTAGCCTTGCCGATCACTTTCATTTATCACAGCTTTGTGCAATGTTACCATGAGCTCAAGTTCCGATCTGCTAGGTACAGTAGAAGCCTCTCTGCTGAATTCTTAAATTGACCAAACTTGCATTCTGTTGTAGTTACTTGCTAAGCTTTGTCTTAGAAGACAGTGGTGGAAGGTCCCTTCATGTGTCCTCTTTGACTTGATGGTCCTATGGAACAACATTCTTGCCAGCCTGGAGAAAGTCCGTCACCATTCAGACAGGAAGGATGGCCATCTGCCTTGGGCATGTTGCAGGGAGAGGGAGCGATGTTTCAAACTTGAGAGAACAAAACTAACAACAGAGGATTCAGAAGTACTCAACCAGACCAGTTTGGTCTTCAGCTTGCCTTTCCACACAAAAGCAGAACAAAAAATGGGCTTTATGTGGAGATCTGTCATTCCCATAATTAGATCCTATACCATTCTAAGCAACGTGTAGCAGAAGTTTGTCAAAGATTTCAAAATCTAAATGCTCCATAGAGGCACTAGTAACTTCTTGCCTGAAGTATCTCCACTTTCAACTCAGATAACTAAATTACATACTGAAGGACAGTATCTGCTACTTTTGAGCTTTGCAGCAGAGTAGAGCTGGTTTTGTAACTCAGGAAAGATGAAGAATATAGATGTGTAGGGCAGAAAAATCTTGAGGCCTGATTCTGATCTTTGATGAAGCCCACAAATCTTCTGTAAAACCAGTGAAGTCAGTGGCATTGCTCTGAATTTGCTAATTCAAAGAAGTCCAAAAAGTACACCTCTGAATGTTGTAGCAAGGAATTCCTTAGCTACAATTAATTTAATCTCTTGAACCAAGTTGTTAGTAGAAGCAAGTGTTGTACTTTATAAAGATTAAAAAAATCAGGCATTGATAAGTACATTTCCTGGTAGCTTAGTGGGGGAGCTGTCCAAATTTTATGTACATTCAGTTCAACTGGATCCACCTGAAGTTACATATCCATAAGCATAGACTTCTTCCCCCCCCCGCCCCCTTAATTAAACATATATATCATAGTGAAAGTTGTCTAAGACAAATTATAAGATACCATCACTTGAAACACTCTGAAGAAAGCATTGGAAGACAAGAGTAGCTGCTCCCTGTCAGATGAGACTCTTCATCATCTTTAAATTCTGCAATCTTTACAACTGGAAGGATACACTTCACTTCAATGGAAGTTTAAAAAAAAAAAAAAAACTGTAAAAAGCGCAGAGCATACCAAAGAAAGTAAAATATAGAGTTGTGGGTTGCACTTGGAAAAATGGTATATTCTCCAGTGTAACTAAAAAATTAAAATGAATCAAGTTAGGTTCTGAAATACTGTTCACTACATTTCTTGTGTAGTACTGCTTCATGGCATTGTTCAGTATAATTTGAAAGGCTGCTACGTAGAAATGTGCAGTTAGATACTAAAACACATTAAGGTACAGCTTTACAAATTTGGGTACCAACAAACATCAACAGGGAGCTTTCTTATTAACATGGAAGTTCAGAGTCATCAGCATAGTTGAATTTGGTCTGCTTGCCTGAAAATACCACATTTACTATTACTATGCTGTAGAAGCATCTTTTATATACATATTTGTTAAAAGCTTTAGAAGTAAAATGAGTACCACCTAGAAAATACATCTCTGGAATTGCTCACTCAAATAAAAATACTACATTGGTCAGTAACCAGGACATGGAAGGCTCTACTTTGAGACCTGAAAAATTCATTATTTTTTTAAGTGGTCTTAGTCTTAAGTAGTCTTAAAGAATTACATTGCAAACACAGTTTTTCTGAAGACCTGAAAAGAATTTTAGTAGCCTTCTTACAGA
>WHYT01017895.1:753167-765423 GCA_009806455.1 Tetrax tetrax | reverse complement strand
TAACCTGATTTAAAAAAAAAAAAAAAAAAAACTCTAAAAAAACCCCAAAACCAACTCTGAAGAAATTTTAATTTAATCTTTCTTTTTAATATTGGGCAAATACATTTGCACTACTTGTGTAGCAAATTTGGATGAACTTTCATATTTTCTTTTTATAATATATTTATACTATGGTTAATGTAATTTCATAGTATGAAGGAGAATTTTACTGTCTATTCTGGTTATTTGTACTCTTTAAGTAATTTCTTTTTTGAAAGCAGATGTCTCCTTTTTGTGGATCTGACTTGCAGGAGTTATACTAAAACAAGATTAAGAAATCAGTACAGAATATGAATGATATAATGGACACAACTACTCATCTGTCTACTTTTTCCTTCAATTTCTCTTGAAAAACTACTTACAGGTCCTTAGTCAAATAGCAATTCCAAAATGCAATATAAACTGTTAATAAAATTAGATACATTTTCTTTTAAAAAGGTTACATGAATGATATGACCCACATTCATCATTTCTGCCAGTTACCTTCCCAATTTTATTAATATTACTCCTGATTTGCAAGTAGGAACAGCTGGAGAAGTTATCCAAGGGAGGCTGTTGCTCTGATGTCTTTTTTCAGGTTCACTGGGAGTTACGAGGTAGAATTGAACTGAATTTGCAACCTCTTAAGCCCAGTGTTTATTCTGAGGTCGCAGTCTTGCACTCAGGGAAATCCCACAGAGTTCTGCACACTTTGACTGATAAAGCTTTATTTTGATGGGAGGGAAAAGAGCATTAAAAAGCCATCCTGATGAGGGGTAAATGAAAGATCTGTCTAAGCCAGTCATTTTTATGGTGGCCTGTAGTGGATGCCTACGAAAGAGGGTGACAGTAGAGCAAGGAAAAGTAGTGACTTTCCCCATCTGTACTCCAACTATTCAGCCCGCTCTGGCTTGAAGGCTTTCTGAATCAGAGGTTCAGAGGTTCTGCCTTCACGTTTAAGGCTGTGTCCTTGTGTTTACCAGCTGTGAGTTGTGCTAGCATGAAAACTGACTTCGTTTCTGACCAACAGCTAGCTTGTGTCAAAGGCAGTTGTTGGTACATATGGGTAACAGGCAGCCTATTGCCAGAAAACACATCTCTGGAATACCGCTGAACTGCTGGGCTGTGCTTAGTTGACACAATAAAACTCTCCACATAGTGAAGCAGTTAAAACACGTTGCGCTTCTAAGTCTATTTTTTAAAATACAGTGTTTTCCAGGATTAACTGCAGCATTTGTGCTGATTTTATTTCTGGTTTTCCTAGATGTCTCTTCTGGACTTTGGATGGCTAGAACCTACATTGTGTGATGCTGAGGGTTTTTTTTTTCAACTGAAATGTCCATTGTATCTTTTCAGATAAATATCCCTGTCCAAATCCCTCAGTTTCTGCTAGGTCTGTCAGTCATTTGCCCGAAATGTAAGACTTTACCCTGCTCTTGATATCTAGGTTTGAGTTACTCCAAATTTGATCTCCTTATTTTCCTATTTCTGAACCAAAATTTTATCTGTAGATTAGTTGTTCCCCTTCAACCTGTGATTCCTTATGAGACTATTCTGCATAGGAGTATTGTTTGTCTTATTTTTTTTATTACTGTCTTCAACATTTTATGTTTTTCCATTTAAGAGATTCCTCCAGTGCTAGCTGTGAGACATATTTTGTTGTTACGTATTTCTAGCATAAACCAACACTGTTTGCTATTATTCGTTTTTGCAGGAAAAGTTCCTTAGTAGCAGACACTATTAAGTTGAGTGGGAAAAGAAAATTTGGATGAATGGGAGAACGGTTTAATATTGACATAATTTTTTTAAATAATGCAATATTACCCATTGCGTTATACAGCAGACATTCTAATTGCTTAATTAGCCTCTTAATCTGTGCTCAGGTTTTCATTGATGATATATTAGCATTGCATTAATTTTCAGTCTTCCTTTCACCTCTTTAAAGTATTATGCCTTGCACTAATGTTTGTTTCTGGGAGCTACTAACTATTTTTCTGTAATACATTTAAAAAACAATTTCAAGTATGGCTTTGTTTTTGTTCTCTTACTTGTTACTATTATCTGATTTCTTACTGTAACTCTTACTTATTGAAATTGGCTTAGAGTTTCACTATCACTCCTGCGAAGTCTGTAGTGGTTTTGCTAGCTTCTTGCTCACATATTTCCAGAATCTCAGGGATTTTTGGTCTGTCATGTTGTTATTCACCTGCTCAAGTGCATCAGGATCACATAGTTGAGTAAAATATATTTCAGATAGGAGCACTACTCTGTTCCATTTTATGAAAAAAATCAGGGAAATTTGATAAGTAGCTTGGACATGCAACCTAAATGTAAGCATGTCTACAAGTATCATGTCAGTGGAACTTAAGCACATGCTTAAAGTTAAGTACATATATTTAAGTGTTGCCTTATATTGGTCAGGGTTTTCTCAGCTAGGAGCAAGTTCCTGCATACAAACATGCAGCATACTGTTGACTCAGCCCTTGATAAAATAAGATTTAATGATTATTGTTTAGATGATATTTATATTTGACATAGATGAAGATACAAAATCACTGACTTGACAGATTGGTACTTGGTTTTGGTGAAATGAGGGGAATGATGCATATTTAAGTGAAATTTAAAGACTGGTCAATGACTAGGTTCAACAGAACTTCATGCTTGTTTTTTCTTAAATAAGATTATAATATTTTCAGATAAATTATTACTAATTTGGCATCTTATATGTGGAATGATTCTCCATTTCCAGGAAAGTTTCTGTTCACGAGTGTGCCACTTCTTTAAAGATCGTATTTTATTTTGTTTTGTTCTCTTTGTTCTACTTTCTCAGAAGTGCTTTTAGGTTTCAATAACTTCTCTAATGTCACAGAGATTCACAGAGATTCTGTGTTTGTTCATATTTTTTACAATGTGCTCATGACATACATATATGCATGCACATATGTATGTTGTTATAATTACATCTAATTGTATGTAATTATATGTGTGCATATATATATATATGTAAAAAATTCACTATGAAACTGTGTGTGCTGGCTGCCATAATTCAATTTCTATGCACCAATATGTTTTAAAAGCTATTATTTTGTCTGGAATCACAAAGATGAAATTGAATTAGAAATTTATAGTACATAGTGAAAATAGAATTATTATGGAAATAAGCCAAACAATATGTGTTTATATTCAAATTATGAATGACTGTAAATAGAAAAAATATGGAATAGCTGAGGCTCAATGTGGTTATGGTATGCTGTCTGTGTTGTACGCATCACAAGAAATAATTGTTTATACCTCTATTACAAAAATTTGAAATAATATTATGCTGTTCTCTCCATGCTTCAAAGTCTATAGAATAATATTTTTCTTTTTATTTTCTTTCCAGCACTTGCTACTAGCAATAAAGTTTATCATGGCGTTTGTAATTCCGGATAAACCAAGAGATATCCAGATAAAACTAGCCAAATTGGAGTTTGAATCTCTAGAAGCTCTCAAACAACAGGTAAGAGCAACTGACACGCAGAACAGGGAAAAGCATCGGTGGCCTGAAGGAAAAATAAACTAGGGAGATTCTGCTTTTGGTTTAGACAGATAAATACCTCAATCCTGGGATTTTGTTAATTCCTGTTTATATTGTATTAAGATTAGCTGGCTAAAGCTGTTCTATCACCACAGGTTGTGGTGGCACAGCTGGGGTGGCTGGGTGGGGTGTGGAACAGTCACTGGTAGTACTGTGTACATACAGCACAGACTATTGAATACATAGAAAACAGTGCTGGTTTGCCTCTACATAGTGAGTTGTAAACTGCAGCATTTCAGGTACCGCTTAATTTTCTGTTAATCCATCACTGCTTAAGACATGTAGCAGAGAGATGGAAGTTGTAAGAGTCATCTGTCCTTCCAACCTGCCAGTGTATGTCAGTCAACACCAGGAAAATGGTTTTCCTTTTCAGATAGTTTGAAATTCCTGGTATGGCCAGTAATGTAGCAACTTGTAATGGCTGTTGTCCTTGTGTGCAAACGTACTTTGTTTATATTATCACTTTTAAAGGACATTGGGCTGCATGAAACCTTGTTTCATCCCCTGGAGGTGTTTGTTGTTGCAACACTGGGATTTCTTTCATTGATGAAATACCCTCACAAATAAACAATTACCTTGGCTCTAATATAAACAGAAATTGTAAACAGGCTGAGCATGTTTGAAATAATTGTTTTGAGAACTAAGTATGTGTGAGGGAACGGTAATGTTGCCTTATTTCACTGTCCATACAGTATTCTCATTTTATTGCATAAATAAGATGTATTTTACAATATACTTAAGAAGCATTCCAAACCAATTTAGGAAAGTAAGGAACTAAGTTTTTCTACTGAAAATTTCTGTTTTAAAAAGTAATTGCATAGAGGGAGTGGTGGAGATCACAAGAGATGCAGAATCCTATGAGATGAGCTTCAGTAGGATACAGAGATTCTACGGAGCTGATTTTTCAATGGCAGTGTTCTTTAGGAGTTTCTGACCATACCATGCTAGAGAGGATTTCTAAGCTACCTCACATATCAGGAAAAAAAAAGAAAAACAGCCAACATGCAGCTGGGAGACCAGCTCAGCTATTTATTGTTAGCTCAGGTATTTTTACATTGTAGCGTGTGGTTTTACATGAACATGTTCTTTGTGTGCTCCACATGCAGATGTATAACCTCCCCTGTATTGTGTTTTTTTTTGTGTAGAACGGGAGCCTGCTTTTTAAAACACCTACCATAGCTGCATGTGACAAAATGATCTCTGAATCCTGGACAAACTGAGCTTCTAAACAACACACTGCCTTTTCTTGTTAAAAACGCACAGTTTTCTGTGATACTAGAACATTGCTATTGAGGTCAGCACTGTCTTCTGCAATTGGCCATAACAAAGAAAATCCAAATGACAATTGAACCTAATGCCTGATAGTTTTGTTTTGCCTTTCTCCAATATGTCAATGTGACGTTACCAGGAGCTGGTCATGGATCTCATGTACTTTTTAGATAATATTAAAAGGAACAGGACTACATTTCTGTTTTAGTTGTTCACTCTCTGTTTTCATTTTGTAGACAGGCAAAACTAGGTCATCCACTGGAACCTTAAGCTCAAGTGAATACAGTCACCTTTGGTTATAATGTGCCAACTGGAATATATACAGAGTCTCTCTCAAGATGAGAGGGTGTGTGTGTCAGCAGTTGGAACTTCATCTCCTGTCCTTGCATCTGTGCAGTCCCTACAACTGATCCTCAGTTCTTCAGGGTTGTTTCATTAATTCAGTGGTGAAAATTTCAGAGCCAGAAGCCTGGCAGTTCTCGTCTAATACTTTCAGGTTTCAGGATCCAGGAAGAATATTGGCTGGTTTTCAGGTGCCTTTGTAGGTACTTCAAACACAAGTGTCTACCACCACATTTTTAGATTTCCTCTAATTGATACTGTGCTATGTATCCCATAGACATGTAAAGATTTGGGCTTTTCTTCCTGGTGCCCTAGTTTCTGAGTGGAAAATATCTGCATTTAAAATAATACATTGGCAGTGCAAAAAGACAGTGAAGCATTTCTTTTAGAAGCACATTTTCTAGTTCTTCCTCTTGTTACTGAGAGTCATTATGGTAATTTATGCTGTATATCTTACTTTCAAGCAAAAAGGAGCAACAAAATCCCCATAAACAACTGTTTAAAAAAACAAACATAAAAGTCTGGGGCAAATGTGTTGTGGGATCACATGTCACAAACTGGTTTGTATACTTTTTTGCAAGTATGCATCACACTCCTCTCTTGATGCTATCCAGACATGCATGCCGTCGTGTTTTACCATGCAAGCTTTTAGAGTACTGCTGTCTTGGGGATGTAGCTATTAGAAGGGTATTAACACTATCAGACTGTAAACCTTTAAGAGCCAAAATAGATTATTAGGCTCTGTATATAGTGTATGGAGAGAAAAATCTCCTAATACAGCTGCTTTGAACAGTTGTATTGATTATGCTTGGGATCCTTAACTTTAGACAGTGTGAGCACCTTTAAATTTTCATTAACACTAAGCTAATTGCTTTTTAACTTGGTGCAGGGGGACTGTAACTATTGGTGTCCAAATCCATTTGAAGACTGAGTTAGTGTCTATTTGAAAGGGATTTTAGGGAATATAGTGTCTCAGCTCTGTAATAGAGATGAGCAATCATCATTAGAGCTTGTTAAAGCTTCCTATATGGTGAAAAATGACATAATTTTAAAAAATCATTTTATATTGAAATGACAGTCTTGTTTTGAAGTCTCAAACTTTAAGAAAGGTTTTTAGGAATTTCTAAAATGTTTCTTTGAAACATTTCTTTATGTAGTTTGTGTTAAGACTGTTGAAAGGGAGTGGACCATTGAATGGGTTGTAATAATTTGATCTATTTTGAAAATACTGTGTTTTGATACACTTGAAGTATCATAACAAAGTTTGTTGACATAACTCAAGACAAAATACTTTAACCTTTCTGAATCCAAATTGGGGAATATGCTACATCTGGAGGCTTTGTCCTATGTTCTTCAGTGTAAAGAATGGTAGAGGATGCTGGTTAGACTCTCTTTTGGGAGGAGCAGGGCTGGGGCAGAGAATAAATTAATGTAAGTTCTTTAATAGAGAACTAAAGAGAATATGGGTCAAGATTTTTGGAAGAGGAGCAGGAGCAATTCCATTCACACTCCCTAAAGTGTTGCCAATTTCTTTGTCACCTGGAAGGAAGCCTGGATGCTGGGCAACTAGACATGGGTACTGTGTGCTGCGAGGGCGATGGACCCTTTTCTGGTGAGCATCATGATCACTCTTAGGGAAGTAGCTAGCTGGTAAAGTGGGGTGCAGTGCCCAAGGCTCCCTTTGCTTCTTTGCAGTACTCTGCTCTGTTGTATCTGTTTCTTGCAAGTGCCAACTCTTCGGTCTAGTTCCTATTTTAAGGAAGAGAGACCAAGTATAGATGTGTCTGCAACCAGCAAGGGAATAGTCAGTTAATTCTTCAGTGGTTTGGGAGTTACCATAGGCGTAGGTGAGGACCAGTGCTGTAAAGCTAGTGTGAGGACACTGTCTAGCATTTTCAGGGCAGTGACAGTGAAAGCTACATTGCTAAGCATTTTAGCTTCTGGACAGATCAAAGCTTAATGAATAGACAAAAGGCCCTCATGGTTGGAGATGGGTCAGCAGTCTATCCTTAGAAAAGGTCTAAGTTCCAGAAACACAACACAACCACAGATTAAACAGTATAGCTTGCATTTTGTGGACTAGACTACAGTAATGTTTTCAGGTATTCTGAGGTCTTCCTAGTACTACCTTCTTCAAATTGAGGGAAACATCAAATTAATACCTTCATTCTGTACTGAAACTAGACCCAGGCAAAGCAAACGAAAGACAAATCAGGGGGAAATATTATTCATGCAATTATTTTTCTGAGCGTGAAATACAAAGAGTAGCAACTCTAATGTGATGTAATTACTAGTAGCCATTTTTCAAGGAAAAATAAAGTTTTAAATGGTGAAGAATGGTGTATCTTTTAATGAAGTGCAACTATCTAGACAGCATCAGTATTAGCTCTGAAAACAAAAGCTTATTGATGTAAAAATGCTTGTGTTTTTATGGTGCTTTTCCATTAACAAATCTGAATTATATAAATTGGATAAAGATCTTTTTCCTTATAGCACCTCCTTCACTATCTCAGCAGAATAAACATAGCCCTGATAGCACCAATAAAGAAATAAATTTTAGTGCAAGAGTTTGCTTTTTCAGAGGAACTACAGGGGGAAAAAATCTGTCCTTAAGCTGGAGCAGAAATGCAGACATAGAGGATTTTTTGTTCTGTGCATCCCTTCCCAGGTCCCTCTCCACCCCCAGCCCTTACCTCCAATGGGACCTAATCTCTAAACATCCCATCATCCCTGTGCTCTAGCTTCTTTTCTTTGTGTTCTAGTCATCAGTGGCCAGTATCTTTTAACAGGAATGCCTTTTCCTTTTGGTAAGTGAAGCCTTTTGATGTTTCCTCTGAGGAAGCACGTCCATGTGTTGGATATCAGGTGTCCATCTGTAAATGCTGCACCAGAAAGAGACTCCAGATAGATAACGTGCTCGTGAGCAAAGGCCCTGGTCAGCTGATTGACAGTTGTCATCCTTCCTCAACTGCTAGTAATGAAAAGGGTCAAGCTTATTGAACACCAGCCCTGGAAACAGGACTGTTTTATCCTCCCTGGTGTATTTCTTTTCAGAGTAAGATAAAGCAATGCAGTCATTCAGCCTGGGCCAAGTGAAGAAAGACCTTTTGCTCTTTCATACGGTGTCACTCATGGTGGTTGTACCATCTACATATAATTGCTTAGTGGCAGTGGTATAGCCCAAATATCCATAAACAATCACTTCCATTGCTTTAGAGTGAGATCTAGGTGTTAATAATTTCCAGCAGAATAACAAATTTGCCAAAGCAACAGTAGGTGCGACGTTCACTAGGATTCCATTTCCTGGAAACGGATCTCATCTCTCAGTTCTCTCTCCAGGAAGTGCAGGAACTGGAGAATGCTGTGACTGACCTCTGCATTGTCTTTGTTGACCAAAGGCTTCTTCAAAACACAATAGTGAGACAGTGGCAGAAAGAGGCAGGTGTCTGTTCACATAGGTGCAGTCATATGGAAAGTTTCAGCTCTTTCTCCCCGCTCCTTCAGGTGTTCTGGCACGTAAAAGTTACTGTTCTCTCCAATAAAAACCTTCTGCTTCCAGTAATTTCAGTACTTTAACATTGCAGTTCACTGCATTGCAGCAGCTTTAATAATTGCAAAGCTTTCTGGTTGCTGACTGCAATGGCTGGACATCGCCATTTCCCCTAGGAATAGTACCCACTAGCACTAATCACATCCTTTCCAAGAATACACCAAGTTTTAGTGTGCTGGCCCATCTGACCCCTGTCCTGTTAGAGTGCTTACCTTCTCTGACAACAGCTTTCTGTAGCTCAGAGCAAAAGAAAATGATACTGCTAACTTAAGGGTCTTCTGTACTGGGCAACATTTAAGCTTGATCCTTTCACCTCTTCAAGGCGTTCTTGCTGAGATTTTCTATTTAGCAATATGCCGTATGTCTGAGAATATCACCATGGGTGTGATGGGCCAACATAGCTGCTTCAGCTGGCAGCGAGCCTCAGAAATATCCCTTCTTTTTTGGTGGGGGAAGAAACAGAACAGGCTCTTATTTTTCTTTCCCCCCTTTTTTTTTTTTTTAACTGTTTAACGTTTGAAGAGCACAAATTGTTAGTGCTTAACGTCCTATTTATTTATTTTGCAGAATGGGAAGTGAAGACAGTTTTTGTGAGGCTGAAATGAATACAGTGGATTACTGCCTCATTCAGCGCTGTGATTACCAGAATTAGAATTAGCTCAGAAAAGGACTACCTGTAGCTTCAAGACTACCCTCAAAACACCACTGATAATAAACGCAGAAGCTTGTTCTGTGCTTGCTGGCAATGCTGAGCAAACACAAGGCTGCAGTTAGGCAGGAGGAAAGGCAAGTAGTTGAAATGAAAAGATTTTGTTCAAATAGTCAAAGATCTGCAAAACAACCTGTAGGAAAGAGTGGTGAAACTTGAGTGCAAACATTGAATTTAGGTTGAAACCAAATTAGATTAAATGAAACACTTGCTTTATGTTTTGACCAAATTAAAAATCCTTGAAAATAGTATTGTTTCTGAAGAAAAAAATATTTTTAACAAAACCTATTTTTTTTCATTAAAAAATGTGTGGCTGCACTTTTTTGGATAGGTTCCCCTGGTTTCTGTTATCAGACATAACTCACAGGTGATCTTAAAATAGGACCATTACTAATCATTGTTGTTTGCTACAGGCATTAAAAAAGAATAAATTATTATCCTTTAAGAAAAAAATGTAAAATCAAAAGCCCCTTAATTTAGGAAGAAGGTTTTTGTCTTCCCCGTTTGTCAGTTTTCAGGTGAAGATGAGGTGACACAAAGTCTGCCTGGTTTGCAGATAAATTCAACTTTTAAATATGAGACCCTTGAGAGCTAACAGTATAAATATAAACTTTTAAATAGTTATGAGTATAATGGTGGTGGTAACTGATATTTTTGCATACCCTTAATGGGAACAGAAACAAATAACACACCAGTTTCCCAGCAGGTGTACCTTCCTTTTCCAACAATCCATTTGTTCTCTGACCGTTGCCAGGGGTGAAATTGTCCATCAAGTTATGTTTCCTTAACAGCTGAGTTGCTCTGGAAAGATAACCTGTTTTACCTTTCTCAAATCCTGACCTAGAGCCTGGTGGTGGAATGAACATCAATCGAGTCAGTCTTCTCTTTTTGCCTGGCATCCCAGATCGTTGACAAGATACGATCTCAGCAATGAAACCTAGAGTAAGGGGATAGAATAAAACTAGATTAAAATTGTTCCTACTGTAGGAATACTGCAGCTACGTCAGGCTTTCATCATTTCAGAACCCAGAGGGGATCCCAATTATATGTGAACTGGTTTGAAGACAAGGGAAGAGGCTATTCCACTTCCCGTATAAATGAGAGTAAAGTGCACAGTGAGATTTCATTTCAAGAACACTGGTAACGAACTTTCAACAGAACACTCGTGTGTCTGTAGTTACAGACTTATAAATAATGGTTGTACCTGTTACTGAGGAGGTGAAGGACTAGAGCAAGAGACAAAATGAAAACTCCCGTCTCATTAAAATTCCTTCAAAATAAAAGAATCCCAAAAGATTACACTTACCATGATTTGATAATGAAATTTTCTTTATAGAACAGAATAGAATTTGGGGATAAAAAAGTACTATTTGTTGCACGCAGCTGTGTACTCCTACACGCCTGTCACATTTTAAATATCCTTTTCCCTATGCCATCTTAAAAGATCTCAGTGAGAACAATAAACCTTTAAAGGAAATGCTAGTTTAATAATAATTAAAATAATTAAACTTGACTGGGGAAAGCTCTCTTTATGAGCAGGAAGACAGCAAATAGGATATATCTCAGCTTTTCAGAGGTGGTGATAAGCATGATATAGTTGAAAATGTATGGAGAGGGGTGATTTTCAAAAGATAAGATAAAGATTAGCACTTATGTTCATTCTGTATTATTTTCACTATTTTTCAATCTGTGTTGTTGACCTGAACATTTAAGTTATAAATGCAGTATTAAACAGTGTCAACCATGATTAGATAGGTAGAGAACATTTTTTTTTCTTAATTCAGAAGAGATATCAAAATCCCTCAGTACAATCAAGAACTGTGTTTCAGTGTAAGAGAGGAAACCTGCTCTACAGACATTTAGATCTGTACTCTACTGAATTCACTCCCAGCACTATCTTTTCTGATACTTTCTGCTGAAACTATGGCTTGAGACCTAGTCTGGTAAGGGATCTTTTATTGCAGAGACCAGTTCCTTTACCATCACAGGCTGGACCCTATCCTGCACGACTTGGATCCCTGTCACACAAGCAGTAACAATTCGTGCAGTTAGCTCTCCAGCTCCTGCTCTGCACTAGCGATGACCATTAAGATAACTTTTTTTTTTTTCTCTGAACCCTTTTTAGTGTCAGCAATGAATTATCTTAAAGCATTGACTTTCCTCTCCTTCATCCTTTCGTTGCGTTGAGGATGGGTGGAATTGTTGCTCTTTCTTCTTCAAAGCTAAACAAAAAAAGACTGTATTGCAGGAGGTTTCAGGCTTTGAAAGCCTCTAGCTCTTGAGGTGTCTTACAGGGGAGAGCTGCCTGGCAGGCAGTGCAAGTGATTGACTCTTAGTCAAATTACTGTCCCCTAGGAGCCACTGAGGTCCTACAACATATGGCAGCATTTGGGTTTTGGCTTGGGGTTTGTGTGCCACTCATAATTTTCTAGAACAAATTATCAATTCGTATTTAATTTACATTCTTGTAATTGATGCATGTTATTTGGCAGCTCAGTTTTGTCCACTTGCTCTCTGTTGCTGCTTCTCAAAATTCATGATAATTCACAAATCTGAACATAGTAAAATTTGTGCTGAGGAAAACCTTCCCAGCGAACAGACGGATGTGAAGCAGCTTGGTCTAGCAAAGGTGGTTTTATTTGTTTTAACTCCAGAGCATTAAAAGGCTTCTGCAAACTCTGCATATGTTCATCTGCGTTAGCTGAAAAGTAGTCATGTCTGACATAGGTGTATCTGTTGTATCAGAACAGACAGCACCCTCTTGTTCCTAAATAATTAGCCAATATACGCT
>WHYT01017895.1:741786-753147 GCA_009806455.1 Tetrax tetrax | reverse complement strand
AAATGAGAGTAAAGTGCACAGTGAGATTTCATTTCAAGAACACTGGTAACGAACTTTCAACAGAACACTCGTGTGTCTGTAGTTACAGACTTATAAATAATGGTTGTACCTGTTACTGAGGAGGTGAAGGACTAGAGCAAGAGACAAAATGAAAACTCCCGTCTCATTAAAATTCCTTCAAAATAAAAGAATCCCAAAAGATTACACTTACCATGATTTGATAATGAAATTTTCTTTATAGAACAGAATAGAATTTGGGGATAAAAAAGTACTATTTGTTGCACGCAGCTGTGTACTCCTACACGCCTGTCACATTTTAAATATCCTTTTCCCTATGCCATCTTAAAAGATCTCAGTGAGAACAATAAACCTTTAAAGGAAATGCTAGTTTAAACTTGACTGTGGAAAGCTCTCTCTATGAGCAGGAAGACAGCAAATAGGATATATCTCAGCTTTTCAGAGGTGGTGATTTCAGTCAAATTGTAGATGTTTAAATATTACCTGATACCATCTCCTCTGCCCCAAATACAGAAAATAAACTCTTCTTTTTTTTTTTTTTTTAAGATGGCTTCTCTGTTGTCCTAGCTACAGGAACAACTCTTTCTGAGACTAGCTGGAGATCAAAAAGAAGTACTGAAAGCATGATATAGTTGAAAATGTATGGAGAGGGGTGATTTTCAAAAGATAAGATAAAGATTAGCACTTATGTTCATTCTGTATTATTTTCACTATTTTTCAATCTGTGTTGTTGACCTGAACATTAAAGTTATAGATGCAGTATTAAACAGTGTCAGCTGTGATTAGATAGGTAGAGAACATTTTTTTTCTTAATTCAGAAGAGATATCAAAATCCTTCAGTACAATCAAGAACTGTGTTTCAGTGTAAGAGAGGAAACCTGCTCTACAGACATTTAGATCTGTACTCTACTGAATTCACTCCCAGCACTATCTTTTCTGATACTTTCTGCTGAAACTATGGCTTGAGACCTAGTCTGGTAAGGGATCTTTTATTGCAGAGACCAGTTCCTTTACCATCACAGGCTGGACCCTATCCTGCACGACTTGGATCCCTGTCACACAAGCAGTAACAATTCGTGCAGTTAGCTCTCCAGCTCCTGCTCTGCACTAGCGATGACCATTAAGATAACTTTTTTTTTTTTCTGTGAACCCTTTTTAGTGTCAGCAATGAATTATCTTAAAGCATTGACTTTCCTCTCCTTCATCCTTTCGTTGCGTTGAGGATGGGTGGAATTGTTGCTCTTTCTTCTTCAAAGCTAAACAAAAAAAGACTGTATTGCAGGAGGTTTCAGGCTTTGAAAGCCTCTAGCTCTTGAGGTGTCTTACAGGGGAGAGCTGCCTGGCAGGCAGTGCAAGTGATTGACTCTTAGTCAAATTACTGTCCCCTAGGAGCCACTGAGGTCCTACAACATATGGCAGCATTTGGGTTTTGGCTTGGGGTTTGTGTGCCACTCATAATTTTCTAGAACAAATTATCAATTCGTATTTAATTTACATTCTTGTAATTGATGCATGTTATTTGGCAGCTCAGTTTTGTCCACTTGCTCTCTGTTGCTGCTTCTCAAAATTCATGATAATTCACAAATCTGAACATAGTAAAATTTGTGCTGAGGAAAACCTTCCCAGCGAACAGACGGATGTGAAGCAGCTTGGTCTAGCAAAGGTGGTTTTATTTGTTTTAACTCCAGAGCATTAAAAGGCTTCTGCAAACTCTGCATATGTTCATCTGCGTTAGCTGAAAAGTAGTCATGTCTGACATAGGTGTATCTGTTGTATCAGAACAGACAGCACCCTCTTGTTCCTAAATAATTAGCCAATATACGCTGTGTGTTAACATCAATTTTCCAAGACTTGCTGTATCCATAATATAAGGAATTTTGCTATGATATCTTAAATTATTTTGCCCTTTGCCAATATCTGGACTGAGTCCATGAAAGCAACCTGCTAGCTTTCTTAGGAGGGGACTGGTAGCACTTGTATTCCCACAGGAACTTGGTTTTGGCCTTTTTTTAGTCTGCTATGTAAGATTAGGAAGTCAGAAAGGAGCTGTGATGCCATACCAAGAACGCAGGAGGTGAAGATGGGGAGATCTGCAGAGATTAAGCTCTGATAGTTTTTCTGGCTTATGCACATTTAAGATGTGTGCATGGGAGGAAATCTGTATCTACCAGAGGTCAATTTAAAAGCGTTTTGTCCCAGTATCAGCAGTGCTTTTTAATACACGTACGGATGATTCTTTTCAGTTATGTGACAGTCTGAACCAGCAGTTTGTAACCTTTGTTGCCATAACACAGGGGAGATGATTCAGTGATGGAAGTCTTCCAAGACTCAATTTATTTAACTTGTCAAGAAGAGGTTTGAGAGATGCCTTGCTATGTGTGTATGCATTTACTAGTGCATGGAAGGATAGCAGGAGACTTTTTAACCTTCTTGATATAAAAGCGTAATGTGGCCCAGTGGCTCAAATTAGATGCTACATAAAGGAGGCACAATTTTGTATCTGCGAAAATAGGTGAATGTTGGTTCAGATTAGAAATTGAGTGTATCAGGAACAAAACAAACCTTTATCAAAGATGATATGCCATGTCTGCCAGCAACCATCACCAACAGATGTGTAGGAAGGAGCAGGAAAGCATGGCAACTAGGTAGTGAGCTTCTTTGTAAAACTCTCCTACTTTCCAGTCATTTTTAGCTCTGATTTTTCTAAGACAGATGCAACAATTTCTTTGTATTTAGTAACCTTCAGTGATTTTCTATTCTGTGGTGGCGTTCTGTCTCCTTTTGAATAATTTTTGGTTTTAGGGTCCACAGTGTCCTTTGGCAAGACGTGCTACAACTCATCATTCTCAGTGCTAAGGACATGGGGTGATTATTTCTAGATGTCTTAATATATTCTAATCAGGTTTGGTTGAAAAATTCTTTAACTTTTACATATGAGAGGAGGTATTTGGCTGAGTCCTCATGTATCCTTTTGGCTTCTGGAATCTTTGAATTTGAGTTTCAGTAATTTTATTTTACAGGCTTTGTGGAAAACATGATGGCCTGATTTGCTTTTAGCTTGTTAATGATCCTTGCAAATTTGCTTTAAGATAATTAGTATAATCAAATGATGTGCCTCAGGGCTTTAGCTAACTCCGTTTTTCCTATTTATGTAGAGATGGCCAAATAATGTGAATTGGTGCAGAGAGTCCTCTTTCTTGGAGGCCAGGTTAACATTTCGCTAACACAATGAAAGCCAGACTGATTAACAAATTTGGGAAAACTCACGTTGGCAAGGTTCCTGTAGTTTCTGGTCTTTTACTGTGGTATGGTACGTGAATCAATTTACCTAACCTGTTCCTTGCCACCAGAGGGGAGATGTTCGGTGTTGAGTGTACTTTCTTGTCCTCATGGAAAATTGTTTAATCTGCCAAAACCCAAGAAGTCTAAGAACTGTGAGTTTGCTAGTTGTCATTAGTTGAGATACACAGGAGTTGATGGGGGTTGATCTCATGGCCAGTTGTGCCTTTGAAGTAAGCTGAGTGGTTATACCACAACATAGCAGGTAACATTGTTGAGTTTCTTAAAATAGCAAAGGTCATTTCTGTCACTTGGGACTGGGACCCTTAAGAGTCCATTTTCCAAACTTTGTTAACTTTATAGAAGAAAAAAATATTACATTAATAATTAATAGGTTTATATTGCTTAATATATTTAGTTCTTTTCATCTGTGACTCTCCTATAAAATTGTATTGTGCACCTAAAAATTTAATTTAATTGTAAATTTGAAGTAAATACTCAATTAATAATTAGCCATAGAGGCTTTGTTATCAGAGGCATTTGTGTGTAGAAGGGTAAAGCATTTGTTTCATGACAGGAGCACTCAGAAATACTCTTCTGTGTGGGATCCTCCTGCGTTTCGAGGGGGGCATTTTGCTTGGGGAGTTCTGGCCAGCACCTCCGTAACACATAGCCAGATTTCTGCAGCCCATGCTTTCTGCCTAACAGTTGAGTTACATATTTCCTTTGTAACTACTGTATGCCTTTATTTATTTTCTTAAAGGCATCTTTATAGTCACAATAGGCAGTTTTTAAAAGTTCAACTGAATATAGGCAGCTGCCTTCCCTGAAGTAGATGCGTTTAAAAGTTACCGTCTTTCTACTCCTGTATTGTGCGCATGATGTTTTCCAGCAAACATTAATCATAGCAGGTAGCTTTGAGGGCAAAACTGTTGCACTAAGATAAACATTTGAGAGTCTGCTTTAATGCCCAAAGCCTCTTAGCTTTTTTAGGTCAAATGATCTTGTATCCTCTGACTGCGTTTCTAGGCATGCTACTGCTAAATGCTACTTTTTAGATTCAGATTTTGTGTTGTATTTTTCTTGACAAGGTTAAAGAAAGGCTATTGCACAATTGAAGTCCCAACTTAAGTGATAAGAATAAGACAGTGGTTCTACTTGCTTAGAACTGACACTGAAGAAAAATGCTAGTTGTATTATCCTTACAACGTTACTCTGATTTTTTTATTCTGCCTGTGTCAATATACCGACACTAGTGCAAAACAAGGACGTTCTGTTAGAAGAGCGTGCTAGGAGTTAAAAAAAAAAAAAGTTATGTATGAGTTCAAGTCACTTACACTTTTAGTTTTCTGAAACACTTTGTTTTACAAATACTGTTTTCTGCAAGCTATAAATAATTATAAGCAAACGTTTTAAAAAAAAAAACACTATTATGTACTGTGTAACTATCCTAGAAAATACAAATAGAACTAATTTTCTTAAGAGCAGAATGACTTGTTTTTTTTGCATTGATATCAGCCAAGAAAAAGAACTCAATTGATAAGAATTATTTCCCCCAAAAAATCACAAAATATCACAAGCTATTTTCAAAACTTGTAGCTTGCTTGTTAAATAGATGAGTATGACACAACAAATTCCCTTTCCCTTCCCCCTCAATGAATGCCCTCGGTAGTGTTTTCTATCCACTCATCTAAAGATAGGATTATAGAGGACTGGGAAGAAAACAGGGGTTTCTCTTGATGTGAAACAGTGACCGTAGTGTGTGCACAATGTGATTTTTCTAAGGTTAGGTTTGCTGGCAGGGGATATACGTGAAAACGTCCAAAAACCAGAGACCTCATCTGTTTCTGCTGGTAGCTCGTGTGATGCCATTAGCGCCTGTAATCCAGGGAGCTCAGGAGTGAGTCAGGGAGGATTGTTAGTATTTTTTTTTTTAAATATGTCCTTAAAAGCCAGATAGAGAGCTAGAGAGGGAGAGCTGTCGGATACTCAAATACCCGGCAACGGTTTGGCTGTCACAGTCGATGGAAGTTATGTAAGGTGTGTAAGCACATTACATAAGCGCTCCGTGGTGCTCATAAGGTCACCGGCTGCTCTTCCAAAACTAACCACCGCCCACCAGAAACCAGCCCGGAAACACAGGCAGCACACTTGGAAAACGGGCATCTGCATTATTTCTACAGCAGTGGCAGCATGTTTGCATGAGATACACGAATGAGTATGTTCAAAAGCAATGTAGTGATTTATAAGAACAACAAAATCAAATGTCTGTAAGAAATGAATTGAATTTTATTTTGACTGAGTATCAGTTTAAAAGAGCAGATCACATACAGAAACTCATATTGCAGTGGAATATCTTTCAATGGGGAGTTTCAATGGGGTGGGGAGTTTTTAGGCCCAGCAGCAAGGACTTACTTTATATACAGAATAAGCAGTTATTTGGATTTGGAAAAGAGAATTGCAGCTCAGCTTTTGCTAGCTTTTTTTGACATAGCTAGTAAAATCTTCTGCAGATTTAACTGCAATTTTCCTGGAAATAGAAGCATGGATATTTCTCAGAGTGGGGGGAAGAAAGGTGGGGGACAATCTGCTGAGGCCTTTTTAATCCCTCACAGTTCAAGATCAAGACCAAAAGGTGTTTGATGATGGTGAACCTTTTCCACCCTCTGAAGCACATTTTAATGGCAGCAGTAAGAGCTCGACTCTTCATGCTTCAGTCAGACAGCTGCAGCACCTTCTTGACAGTGTGCCAGATTTAATTTATATTACAGGGTAAATGGCTGAAATCACTGTATTTAGTAACTGTAACAGATAACAGATGAGAGCTCTTCTCTTCTCCTAAATTTATTGGGAAGATTGAATTCAGCTTTGCGAAGAAGTAATCTTTTTCATCCCTTAGCCTCCTCTCAAAAACTCACTCAGAGGTGGGGGAAATGGCAGAATATCTTCATACGGAAATGGCTTGGGGTCTTTGCAAGGAGCTTGTTTTCACCCAGATGTTCTGGAACACAGATGACATGTCCTGCCATAGGTTGCAGAGGCCAAGTGCTGACAGAGTGCTGTGATGGTGACTGTCCAAACAAGCCAGGAAGCAACATAAGTTCCACTCTGTCCAGAAACACTTTGCTCTGGACTTGGGATATGTGCACTTAAACTGGAGCCTCTGTACTTGTCAAACATCAACTAAACTGAACACGTTTTTTATTAGAGGCATCTCTTGGATGTCTCATCCTGTAATCACATGGGTCTTGAAAATACTAAGAAAAAAAAAAGGGTATGCCTAAGGCTTCACTACCATGATGCAGATTGTGCTAGTACTCTGCTAATATGCAAGTCCAGCCTATATCCCAGTTACCTCTCCTGCCTGATGCCGCTTCACAGAACTGCAGTCAGGATCTGCATTCATGTCTGCATTGCTGCATCTGGTGTGTTACGGCAGGGTTCATACAATTCATTGCCAGAGTGAGGGGCAGTTCAGCTGTAGGTCAGAACCTTCTCCGTGAAACAAAGAACAAAATTTTATGTGGACTGACTTGATAAGTAAAACGGAGGAAATTCTGTCTGTTGGCAGTCTAATATTAATCACAAACCTCCTGCGAAAAGCTTTCTGCTCTTTCAGTCTGTTGGGTGGTCCTACAGTAATGGCAGGTTTCCATTAACTCTATGAAGAAACATTTGGCAGAAGTTGCTGCAGCCTGTTTTCCCACTTCAGTGCCATAAAATACATTTTGTCACCTCACAGTTTCTGGGATCTCATTGTCTAGCTTGTGAGCAACTGCTTTTTGCTTTATTAGTGCAAACTGAGTTTTGTGTCTTTTCCTTGAGGAAAATCTCTGTTCTGATTTCCTGTGTCTAGGAATATTGCTGCATGAAGCCATCCTGCAGTCTCTGTTCTGTTTCGGCGAAACATTTCACACACCCATCCTGTCCACACGGTAACTCACGGTAACGGTGCTAGTCACTGGGAGAGAGATCTCTGTGGACAGTTTTTTTGAAGAATAATATTTATTTATGTGTTGTATTAAGTAATAGGTTGTTCTTCAGGATATATATAGCCTGTGTTCATCATGCTGCACTCTAACTCTTTGCCTCAACAGAGTTTTATATCTTCCTGATTCCTTATTGATAAAGCAATGGGGAGCTAATTGTTCCTTCTCCAGTTGGGACTTCAGGACAGCCAGACCAACAATCATGGGTGTGAAGTGCATCACCAGCAAAATCCATAAAACAATATAACTTAAAGAACCAGTTAAAGTAAAATAATAATTCTTCATAATTTAGCTTGTAGGTAAACAAGGGTGAAATTAGTTAGCTCAGTGTTCATCAGTCTGCAGCCTGACTGTTACCTTTATCTGACAAAAAGAGGCCCTGACTATGAAATAAATGTGGTTTGTGGGGATTATTTGGTGTAAAAGCGGTCTCCTCCCCTTCCTTCCTATTCTCTCTAATTTTGTACCTGTTTTTCTTGTTTTTCTGTCCATTGCGCTTTGTTCTGAAAGGGTTTTTGTCTTTATTCATTTCAGCGTGTGGACTCTTCTAATCTTTTTAGTTTTGCATTTCTCCGTTTTACTTATCTTAATCTTTATAGCCTCCATGGGAGAGATGTTGTTAGGCTGTAATGCAGTGAGTTTCATGAATTTGATTTAATAAATATACTCTTTGGCTTGTTGCAGTTCACCCTGAACTCTAATCAGTTGTTAGGCATTTTAAAGTCCCTCTACAGTGAGTATTTTGAAAACATCCATTTATTTGCCGCTATGAGTGTTCCACAGCTCTACACACAGTGACAATGGAATTAATCCAGGAAAATAAATGAGCTGAAAAAAGTCATTTAAGTACCCATGCCAGCCTTGCTCCACTACGCAGTTTGTTTACATTGATTTTATTAGGACACAAAGAAAGAACTAAGGAAGAAAAGAATCTATTCTGAATTGTGCTGTTCACTCATCACAGTATTCAGTATTTGAACAAAATCTCTCAGCCTCTTCACTAGATTAAATTGCATTTAATTTACTCTCATTATACACACATTTTGGTCATAACACTCAAAATACTCAGTTCTTGAAGGCCTTCATTTCAATGAGAACAGAATGTGCTGGTTTGGAAAGAAAGCCTGGTGCAAACAAAATTGAATGCTAAAACCTGGAATTGAAAGTTGGGGGAGGTGGAGGAGTGACAGGAAAGGTAGTTGCACATGACACATTTATGAGATGTTCCTTCATCTGATTTTTAATTTCACATTGATACCAAAATCAAGCCATTTCATTGTCTTCACGGTAGAAAAAATAATGAACGATCCTTGCCTTCATCATCATGTTGAAATGTACGTTAACTGAATTCTCTCATTTCTATTTGAAGTACATCTTTATTTTCCTAATACACGAACTCCTGCGCAGGTATACACATCCTTGTACACCTGCATGTGCATATGGGTCTGTACATAGCCATGTGTCCTTTATAACTGCTTTTGGTAATATTGAATCAGCTTGTCAGTGACAATTTTGATAGTAATTGTGATACCAAATCATTCTGTAGCTGCTTTATTTAACTTTTATTTATTTATTTTTTAAAGTATTATTTTTTTCCCTCTGGGTGTTTGTGCAGTTTAGGGCCCTGATACTGTACATGGTTAGGTGGGAATATAATTTTATCTGTATGAGCTGCTCCACCTTTTGTAAAATAACTTACTCGTGTCTTTTGAGATAGAAGTTCTGCAGTTTGATTAGAAAGGCTAGGCTGGTCATGAGTAATTTTTAGATATATTAAGCGCTGGCATATTGCGGTAGAGTCTGGTTTAATTTCACCAACTCGGAATAAAGAATGCAGATTTAAGAAGGTCAAGCCAGTGATTCTTTCACAGCTGAGTGGAAACCACAGTTTCTGAAGGCTGGATTGATAAATGAAGGCTCTGTGGTTGTGTTTTGTAACTACTCAACTAAAAAAAGAAAAGATTACTGTAACATTGTGAATTTGTAAGCAATATGAGATAATATAATGTTATTTTCCAAACATGGCTCAATTAAAATAAGAAAAGCATCATTGCACAAATGCAATATTGCTTTGAGAAAATGCAGGCTGCTGGATAAACTCTGTGGGCCATTATACACTCAAGATATTGGCTACTCTGGCTGTTGGACAAAGGACACCGCTTCTGTACTGCCTAAGGACAGTCCCACATGCCATACACCTGGAATCACTGAACTCAGCGGTTAAGTATAGAAGTTAAGGTGTCCTGTGCATGTGAGGAAGAAAAAATATTTTTACAGCATAAAAATCCTGTAACTAATTGGAAGTATGTATATAGTACTATCATTTTGGCATGAGTATCTTCATGGATAGACACCAGCCAAGAACTTGGTCCATAATATAGCTCCTGCTTGAAAATGAAAGTATTTTTATTTTGACCCAGTAAGGGACAAAATTAGATATGTCATAATTTACTTGAGGGTGAATAAGAGGGCCCATTAACACAAGGCTGAATTTGCGTGTCAGAAAATGTGAGCGTCATCCCTATCAAAGATCCTGCTTGGTAGTGTCTCTTTGTGTCTTTTATTAAGTTTTATTTAAACAATGTGACTTGACTGAAATGTATGAATGGAATGTCTTTTAAAGTAGTAGTCCTAATTTTCACAAATACTTTGTCTAAACATAGAGACATATTTAAAAATCTATGCATAAAAATAGAGCAAAGGGTGGTTTTGCTTGTTACTCTGTTTACTTTTTTTTATAAATGCCTTAGATTAGTTTAAAGAACGCTAGGACCAAAATTGTTTGTATCCACTTGTTTGTTTGTTTATGCCTAAAGGTCTTGCCATTTTCACTTTTAGGTTTGTTTCCTCCATTATCACAATCTCTCTCTTATGCAGAGGGCAAGTATGCAACTGAGTTTCCTGCAGAGTATTACACAGGAATGATGTAGTTCACCAAGGCAGTGGGGGGGAATAAAAGCAAATGTACACTGTTTCAGAGAACAGCATTGCAAGCAGTTTCTGTTCTCGTCTTAAGACCTTTTGCACCTGCACCAGGTATAATTAGCAATTGGAAATTTGACTTCAAATTGACTGAATCCCTTGAAATGAACACGTAGAGAGCAGTCTCTGTTTCCAAGGCAACAATTAGCCATCTTCCTAAGGACACAAAAGGTGTTTAAATGACAAGGTTGGCTTCAGAGAACATTTTACTAAATTTAAATTTTACATTTCATTCAGATTATCTGGAATTACAGAACTTTCATAATGTAGAGTACTGCTCTCAATACGTCTTTATTGAGTCATGAGAAGAACTCGTTCCTACAAAATATATTCCCTTCCCAACACCATATTCTAAATATGTTACGGTTCACACTGCATTTACAGTTTCTCATTGTGACTATTACAGGAGTGAAGGAGTGATATTTGTAGCTAAGATTATCTAATAGTTTCTGTTTCATTAAACTGCAGTATTAAGATGATAGCAAAAATTAGGCCCCGGAGGACGTGGTAAAAAAAAAAAAAAAAAATTAAATTGGGTATTTTGGCAGATCTAATCATAGTTAGATCTAATGAAGAGCTCTTAGCCCCCAGAAAGACATGATCATAGAATTATAGAATCTTTAAGGTTGGAAAAGACCTCCAAGATCATAAAATCCAACCATCAACGTAACACCACCATGCCTACACATCTACACGTCTTTGAACACCTCCAGGGATGATGACTCAGCCAGTTCCCTGGGCAGCCTAGTCCAATGTGTGACCCCTCTTTCAGTAAAGAATTTTTTCCTAATATCCAACCTAAACCTCTCCTGCTGCAACTTGAGGCCATTTCTTCTTGTCCTATCTCTAGTCACCTGGGAGAAGAGTCCTACACCCGCCTCCCTACAACCTCCTTTCAGGTAGTTGTAGAGAGCAATGAGGTCTCCTCTCAGCCTTCTCGTCTCCAGACTAATCACTCCCAGTTCCCTCAGCCGCTCCTCATAAGACTTGTTCTCCAGACCCTTATCATGATGACTCACTAATGCCTGATCATGGTTTTATGGAATGTTCATTATACATCAAAAGTTATTTTTGCAGAATAATTTTTACGGAT
>WHYT01017895.1:704333-729999 GCA_009806455.1 Tetrax tetrax | reverse complement strand
GTGTGACCCCTCTTTCAGTAAAGAATTTTTTCCTAATATCCAACCTAAACCTCTCCTGCTGCAACTTGAGGCCATTTCTTCTTGTCCTATCTCTAGTCACCTGGGAGAAGAGTCCTACACCCGCCTCCCTACAACCTCCTTTCAGGTAGTTGTAGAGAGCAATGAGGTCTCCTCTCAGCCTTCTCGTCTCCAGACTAATCACTCCCAGTTCCCTCAGCCGCTCCTCATAAGACTTGTTCTCCAGACCCTTATCATGATGACTCACTAATGCCTGATCATGGTTTTATGGAATGTTCATTATACATCAAAAGTTATTTTTGCAGAATAATTTTTACGGATGCTAATGGAGAGCTTTTCCATATCTGTGTGGCAACATGAAAGAAAAACCAATGATTTTTGAGGGAGAAACATACTAGCAGGGAAACAATGATGGCATTTCCTGACCAAAGTGGAGAAAGAGTTAGCTCTCCATGTCAGAGTGGAGCAAGTGGATGAGGAGTAGATCATAAAAATTCTGAAAGTCAGAAGTAGTTTGTTTCATGCAAAGCAATAGTAAGCTGAAGTTGTTGATAATAAAGTCAAAGGGACAAATTAGAAAGATTATTTTTACAATGACACTTATGATTGTTGTTGTTTTAGTGGAAAACAGAGAGGGATGAGTGCAGGCATAAAAACTCAGAGATTCAACTGCCATGGAGACAGAGGAATTTGGTGTTGGGACAGGAATCATTTGCAAATGATTCTTTGCTCTTTAGTTACACGTTTTATTTCATGAGTGTGCAGATTAAAATTCTTAACACATTTTGGAGATTTGTCTAGCTTGTTTGTGAAGTAGAGAGTAGATTTGGAAAATAATGATCTTGCGGCACTACTATTGGAGAGGAGCGATTTACTGAATAATGTAAGTACTTCTGCAAATCCTTGGAGACAGAATTCTCAAATTACAGTTTCTAATTCCATGGAAATATATTAACTTGAAATTGTAACCTATTTAATTCTCTTTATACAGAAAAGATTGGTTTGTTTTGGAGGTTTATTAATCGGCAGATGTATTTCTCTGAGAACTATCATTATAATGGTTTTGAAAGCCTCAATCGTTTTCTAAAATATAGGTATTAAAACCTGTGTAGCTTTCCTATTGAGTCTAAATGGTCAAATGTACAAATCTGTTTCACTTCATTACTTTTTACAAGAGCCGAGAAGCACAAAAGCCTTCTGCTGGGCTAATGAGCCCAATTCCATTAGATTGGAGAGCATCCTACTCTCAAGAGATCTAGCCCAGAGGTTTTTATTTGGTGGCGTTTGATGTTTAAAACACCTAATGTTTTGAAAGAAGTTTTCTAAAACTTAGAACAGCGTTAATGATCAATACCAAAATGGGGACTGAAGGTTTGTTAATGATATAATGATTGTGAAGTGGAACTAAAGTGAGAAGTAGTCAATTGAAGGGAACTTGCCAAACCACAGTTTTGCTTCTTGTGCTCTGGATCATTATTCAGGATTGCACTGCCATTTTTATTTCCCCCAATATTCCTACCTCAGTCTGTAATGTTAGATGACATTCAGTGATTGAGGTTGCTTTACCTAAATTTATTTTTATTTTCACTGTTTAGTGGCAAGGTGAATACTTTCTTCTCTGCTTAGAACCTAACCGCTCTTCCTTCATTTACGTGCTGTTTATTATTCAGGATTCACAACTCCTCCATAGGCAGTATAGAGCACAATCTATTCTTAAGCAGCGTAACTTCAGAATTGTCTCATTTGCAAATAAATGGTAGTTGTACTGAAGTCCTGGATCTTCAAAATTGTAATTATACTTCGTACTTTTTGTTTCTCCGTTGCCTGCTTAATGCATTCTGAATTGTGAAGAAGGTAGGGATTTTGCAGAAATAATGTATGATAATGTAATCAAAAGCTGAAAGTGGAATTTTCAGAAGTGGTGGTGGATTAAGTGTCTGATTTCCACTGTCTATCACTACAAATTATGTATGGTCTTTAGAAATTTTTGAAAAGTTCACCTTTCATTCCTTCCAAATACGAAACTGAATCAGTGCTATTTATGATCTTTAACCTCAAGTAACTTTTCTCAGAATGGCTGAGACTAATTTTTAGGTGTATGTCCTCCATAACAGTCTATGCAATCGAAGCATTGCTCATAACTGCAAACATCTGGAGAGCTATTCACTTAATACAGCACGTGAAGTACTGTGGCTTGAACGTTGCTAGACTGCGGGAAGGACTGACAGTGGTCTCAGAAGAGACAACACGTAGTTTCTGCTTTGCTAAACTAGTTGACTAACTCTTTTATGCTGTCATTTGTAAATGCGTTTGCACTGTAAATCTTGTTTTCTTGCAAGTTTCTTCTCTTTTCTATGGTGTACAGCATGATTGTTTGCAATATAAGGAAACCAGTAAACAAAATACTAAATTATTTTTATCCTGGGACACGAGATTCCATAGTAATTTAGATTCTGGTGAAGCAGCTAGGTGTTTAAAACACTCTTCTCAAATGTTTTCTATAAGGCACTTATCTTCATTGAGCTGTCTGATGCTCATCAGATGCATTTGATGAAGAAAAGTGGTTTGATACATATAAGTAGGAAGACACGTAATTAGTTGAGATAGGTCATAACTTGAATTTACTGTAAATTCCAAAAGAGCATGAAATGTATAAAAAAGACTAAAATGCTCACTTACATTGCAGTCTACTATCTGTTTGTGTACTATGTTGCAAGTTTTTTGTAGCTTTCTATGCTTTTACATGTTTGAGAAATTTCAGAGTTGTATAGTAAAAAGGCTTGCAGTAGCTTCCAAATATAAATAAGCTTAAAAATAAATCCTGCAAAACTGCAATGATCCATTTAATAAAGTACCCATTTTTGTAAATGCCCTGAAAAGAGTGGGTGAAAATAGTGTGACACATCATGTGGGCTTAATCTGTTTCGTATAAATTTGCTGTGAAAGCTCTAGTTCAATATAGATAATGTGCAATCTGTTCTAAACATCCAGTTGTACAATAAGGGTAATTTGTGGGAGACAGTTATGGATCTCAAGAGCCCTTTCATCATTCGGAGTATTGAATTAATCTCCTCCTAAATGCTCATTCAGAAAGTGCCAGAAGACTGCTCTGTTTGGTTGCCATGGCAGATATTATTCTCCCGGCTCCTTGGAGAGCTAAATTTCTATAAACTGTGAGTGTTTTCAAGTTTATCAAAGCAGTAAGCTGTAGTTACTCTTATTTTTGTTGTTGTTGACAATTTCCTTCTGTCATTTGCTCACATTAATTCTTTAAAAAATGTTCTAAAATTTCTTCACCTGTGTGCTCTTGCAAATAGAACAATAACTTTCATTTAGAAACAAAAAAAAGGGCAAAAAAGTATTTTGCATATAGATTCTTACAGTCTTTTTTAGGTAAAAATAAAAAGAAATCAGAAAATTCAGTAGCTGTATGCTGAGAAAGTAGTGAAAATGGCAGGACCTTCCAATAAATGCATATTGTAACCAGGGAAGAGAATGAAAGTACTTTCTCAGGTCTGGACGGGGACGGATACCGTGAAGGAAATTGGACTGATTTCTTAGACAATAAACTTTTTCGTTTGCCTGTTGTCATGTTACACACAATCTGCTTATGAGTAACAGAACTAATGAATCCTGATTTCCTCAGGATTTATATTCTGCCTTTCCTGAACCTGTAGGCAGCTGTGCGTACGTCCTGATTAAAGCCCTGGCAGCCACTTGCTGGGCAGTGGAAGGAATTGAGTTGCAATTCTGTTTTTATTGGTAGGGTATCAGTTTGGGTTTCCCTTCATATCATGCTACTAATTTTCATAAAACAAAGAGGCACTTGGAATCCTCGAGACCTCTGCAAATTGGTAACTTTTGTTGAAACTGGCTAGTAGGTGCAAAGTTAGTTCGAGGACCCTTCCTCTGTGGCCCCTGCACTTCAGACATCGGATTCAGGTGATTTTGAGGAGACATGCTGTCAGAGTGAAAGTTGCAGGTTTTAGGAGACAGTTGTTGGCCACCACTGAACTTCAGAGACTAGCTTGATCTTTAAAGAATTAATAATTATGCTGTAGTAATACATCCTGTCCATTCAAGGTGTGCGGTTATGCTTGTTGTTTGCTTGTCCAGATGCCTATTAAAATGTGCTTTGAACACTTGAGCCTGAGATTTTTATTTTATTTTGATATCTTGGTTACTGGAGAGAATCATACTCAATATAAGCCTATCATTAGGGAGACTAATTGGAGAAGAAGTCATGAGAGTTTGTAATGCGATACTTGCCTGCAGTTAGCCTGGTACACACATCGGTGTTCAAATTACAGCGTTGGCCTCACAGAGCATTCTGTGGTCCTGACATCTGAAAAATAACCACCTTGTTTGCTACTGTATTACCAAACTCTTCCCTTTCAGAGACATCCAGAAGCAAAGCTATTCTTGGCAGTCCTGTGTTAGCTGTGCAGCTGAAAGACTCGGAAATCTTAACTCCTAATCAACTGTGAATATGTGGGAGGATACTGCTTTGAATCAGTGACAACGCGAATGATCCGTATGGACAGGCATTGAAGGGAGAAAAAGAAGCTACCCAGTAATAACTGGAGTTGTCAGAAAGTGTGCTGTCGATACACAAATTTACTATTTACCTACTTCTGAGTTCATTTTAGTCTAGTGTGAGGGGACAGGGCATATATATATATAAACTCTTTGGGTACTGGATAAGCAAAAAAGCATTAGTGCTGTACTTGATTATGAGTATGCTTCGACAGTGTGAAACTGTAAGAATAGCATGTCACTGGAAGGTGACATTTGGTGTGTGTACAAAATGTGAAAATATTAAGAAAAAAATCTGAGGTGAAGGGAGATATTTAGAGAATTGAGAAACTCAAGTAGTATGATACATCTTTCATGCATCCATTACCATTGCTTTTCCTCTTTAAATCAGATTTGTTTCTAGCACAAGACTGGGGAAAATGCCATTCTGGACAGAACGTACATGTAGTTCAGACTGCCAGCAAATCTGTTACAGACCATCTCGTCGAAACAGCTGAACTATGAAATTATTGAACTGTGAAGTGATTAAACAAAGAAAAATGAATACGAGAAGGTTACTCACACTAATATGAGGGGATTTTCAATATGTAAGCAAAATAGAGAGCACATTAGGTGTAGCAGATGAGACCCGACGTGTTCCTGAAGGATCTTTTTTTTTTAACCTGCATGTCTGTAACAGCCAACATACGAGCATTGCCTGTTCTTTCTCTCATTCTCCTGTGATGCGTCATAAAGCCAGAATTTCTGCTGCATTTGAGTCTCGTGTGCTTCTGTGGAAAAGCAGCAAGACTTGACATTTGTGAAATGCAAGAGGTTTTGTGTTCAGAGAAAGATGGTTAGGGTGAAAGAACATGTCAGTCTCTAATTAGTATGCAACGTCCTTTTCAGTTTGCATGGGGGATATTTTAGATTCTTATTGCCTAGTGTGTAGTTAATTCATTACATGGTAAGAACTGCAAGAAATGTCTATTTGTCAAGCTAAAAGTAACCAGTTTTTATTATTCATACAGAGGAGGGATGTTATATGTTCAACATTATAAAGTACTAAAATGTATTCTGAGGTAAATTAGAAAGTAGACATCACTGGAGTTTCCTTAACCTTCTCTTCCTGATACAAGTATTAACCTGAAGTGTCGTGTATTTTTGTCAACTCAATATAATATTCTGCTAGGAACTTTTTGAAACCATGGAGGATACTGTAACTTTCTGTAGACAGGCATATATACATCAGAGTTGGTGTTGCTGTGCTTTGGCAGCAATGTTATCTTTCTGCTCTGTGCTTACTTTGTTAAATAAGAGACTGGAGTCTGCAGTATTCAGAGGGAATTTTCCTAAAACCCAAATTCATTTATGTGCATGGAAAGCATCGTACCATTCCATCAATAGCTGTATGCTTAAACAAAAGAATGTTTACCTGTATGTACTCCCAGCAGTGGTTCTCTCTGATGTGCAGTTACATGAATTACAAGTAACACGCCGTGGGGTGATAGGTAGCTCGCATGCCAAAGAGAGCACTGTTTGGAGCAGCTCTGTTGGTGAGATAATGTCTTTCTGCTTCTGAGAAGCAGGCTGTCAGGAGGTTTCAATGGTACTGTTAGGCTCTGCGTACCAAAGCATGGTTTTTAAGATGCCAGCTCATATAAAATGGATTTGAGAAGCCAGAAGGAAGTACCTGGCAAAGGAACTAAATTCAGACAGCTACTTTTAAAAGCTTTATTGTATTTTAGAGTTTTAGGAAAATAAATGAGAATGAAATGCAAAAGCAGAACTAGAAACAAATAGAATATTTTATAAGTTAAGGTCCTATAGTACTCTTTCTTTTTTTTTTCTTTTCTATTGGTAGCAAGTAAAGCTTCAGAAATCATTTCAGAGCGTTGTGCTGCTCTGTAGTTTGCTAGGTTATTCACTCACTAATAGGTGTAATGTGTGCTGCTTATGGCTATATATCCTGTGAAATGGATTGAAAGCAGAAAGATTTGCTTTCCTAAGAAGCATTTGGAGAATCTAAAGTTCAGTAGTTTAATTACCCTGTTTGTGTTTTTTTTTTTCTCATTTCCAGGCTTTACTACATTTTTTTCTTTTGAGGTTGCTTTAGTTCTTGTGTCTCTGTTAGAGCTGCACAGTCTATGAATTTTTTGTCTGATTCCTTTCTCTTCTTAGGAGAACGTTTTTTTTTTTTTTTATCTACTTCCTCAAATGATGATTATAATATTCATATTCCAGTATACTATTTTTTTTTTCTACTGCCTCAGTGTTTGTTTCACCTGGAAGATGTAGTTGGAACGTGCCTGGAGAAGCAAGCAGTACGTGGTCGGTCATTTCTGCAGGGGCATTGCCTTGGGCCCAGCCTTAGCTGTGCTTTCTACCTTGTTACCCTGGAGCAAGGCTGTCCAGGGCAATATATACTGCAATAACGCACTTCTCATTTGAAGAGTCTGCTGCAGTTCTATGCCCTCTCCTTGGTCTCTCAGAACAGAGGAGGAAACACTCAAAATATGTCTTGTTTGGGCAGAAATTCTTACCTTGTCAGACGCTGAAAGTTTGGTAGAGTATTGGCTTATTCTGGAAGAAGACAAGCCAGAAAGGAACATCTCTCAGATGAAACTCCAGCATGAATCAATGGGGCAGCTGAGCAGAAAGGATGGAGAGGTGCAGAGAGTAATTATCTCAATTTAGGGGAAAAAAAAAAAGGAGGCGAAAAAACCCCACCCTAAAACTGCAGGGAAAAGCAACAAAGACGTTCAAGATCACAAAGCAAGGATTTTTCTTTTCAAAGATGAAAACCAGTTTTTGATACAAGAGCAAGTGCTTTCTTTAGAGGTTTTACGTAAGGACAGAGGCCAATTGCATTTTCTACCCAGGAAAATGGAGATAATACTAAACGCATTTCTAAAAAAGCTAGACAAAAATTGTGGTGGTATTTTGAGCAATATTGCTCTAATGATGTCCAAATTGGTTGACCAAACTTGCAGGGACGTTGACCAATCATAGTTCCTTCATAGATGTGTTAGAAGGAGTTTAAATTTCAAGGCTAAGAAAATGTTTTGGAGATTTAGCAGACGTGCATGCTGACTCCATAGCTTTTGATGGGAAAGAAATGGGGAAAAGTTGCAGGATCTTAAAAGTCTTCATAACTATTCCAGTGATTCTCATGTAGGAGATAGTACATCTGCCAGAATGGCTCACCAAACCTTTTAAGATTCTGGTGAGACACTGAAACAAAAGAACTCTGTGTGTGGCAGGTAACTATGTACATATACCTTTATATATATATAAAGGAGTAGTAAATTTGCTAAATAAGTTTCTTGTAACTCTTGCTCCTTCCTGTTTCTGACTTGAGAGATGCTATCAAATTAATCAGTTAGTCTGTCTCTTGAAAAAGGCTTGGTCATCTTTGGGGAGATGGCAAGGTCTGTTCTTACCACACTGTAGCTAACATTTGGTAACTAGCGGTGAAGTAAAATCTTAATGAAAGCAAAGACAGATGGATTTGGGTTGGTGGAAGTAGTGTTGAGCAAACCCAGAAATTAGCTAGTCTGCCAAGTTGAGAAACTCAAAGTGACTAAATCAGGCTGACATGTGGTAAGAAGACACCTTTCTTCTGCAGGTGCGGCACACCCAGAGTTTCCCTTACTTGTTTTTAACTTGATGATGTTGAAATTATCGGACCAAGCCATTAATTAGTTCATCCAGTTACTTCTTCTCTGGGAGCGATCGGTCCTGTTGTTTCCATGAGAAGCGTAGGAAGTGTGGTGAACACAGTTAAAGCTTTGGAATAACTATTAATGGGAGCTGTTGTTTACTTTCCATATCAATTAGCATTAAGCTTATCTCATGAATCAGAAGAATTTTCATTTCTGCTTCAAAAACAAGATTATTTTTAATGCCACTGTGGAGGTTCCAGTTTGTTGCACAAACATCTAATACAAGAATGTTTATATAGAGCTTAGTAATTTGGAGTTGTATTTTATTTTCACTGATGAGCAGAAACCAAGAAAAGAGATTCACTTATTCACTAATACAGGACAAAGACTTCTTTTGTTCTTTTTAGTTGAACCCCTGAAGATTCCATAAGAGAGAAAATTTAAAGGTGTTACTTATGTATTTTTCCCAATATTATTTGTGGTTATTCCCATGTCACAGAAAGATGAAACAAAGTCAAGAAGCAAGTTCAGCAGATGGCAGTTTCAATGGGATATATTTCTTTGATCAAAAGTTAATAAGATTGCAAAATTCAAATATAATTACCTGAAGGTTATTTTTATATGAGATTAATACTTATTGATATAGAGTACCATATACATTTTAAAGTGATGCTTAATGCTAATTAGTCTTTAGGGTATACTGTCTGCTGAAGAATTCCTTTGCTGATCTGAAGTGTGAATTCCCCATAACGCTATGGTAGCAATATTGGCCAATTTCCAGATTTCACAGGTTACAAATGAGCAAGGCATCAGGATGAGAATTTTCAAGGTAACAAAACCAAAAAAAAAAACCAAAAACCCATATGGAAACCAAAACCTACCAGTCTCCTATTAATATTGTTCATAATGCCCCTTTAAATACAAGCTTTATATGTACTGCTCATTCCTGAGAAACTAGCATTGTTAAAGTCTTCTTTATTTGTTCTTCTGTGTGTATATGTATGCATTTGCTTTATATTTTTATATAAAGACGCAGGTACAGAGAGAGAGAATGAGAATCTGTGTGTGTCTATGCTGTTGAGTTCCTTTTGCAGATGCGCTCTAACACTGGCTAATTGTAAACCACAGCCTGCAATTCCATTTCTTTTTACTGGGCATACTCTTTCCCTTTGATGTATTTCTTTACACCACTAATAATTGTTATTTCCTATTAATATGGAAAATGATGTGCTCTCTTTTTGTCTGTGAGCAGTGTTTGCTTTAGATGATTGAAGAAATATTTAGCTACGGTTGTAAATTATTTTTGTTTTACAAAGGGACGTAACTGGCTGCCACGGGTTTCGTAGTTCTCTTTGTCCTATAATGGCATATGGAATTTTCACTTTTTGATTTATGATTGTTTCCAAAGGAAACAGGAGCATATAAGCGCTGACATACTATCAAGCTCAAAGTGCAGAGAATGGATTTCTGCAGCTTGTTAATATTTTGTAATTATTTGTCCTGTCCCAGCTTGTGTATTTGATTTGCCCTGAAGGATCTGTGGAAATGTGTATTCACCTTCCATCTTATACCATCACATAAATTTACAGTGAATTAACTAGGTGACTCACTGGATAATATTAACTCACTTTACTGATGCACAATCATATGATGTCTTAAACATTTATTTAGAGTCCTTTGACAGCACTTACTGGCGTGTTTTTAAAAATCTAGTTCGTTTGACAGATGTAACAACTTATAAAGGTCTTTCTTTCTATAAAATTCATAATACAATGTGTATGTTCTGACAAATGGTAATGTTTTATGGTGTTTCTATAGCAATAGGACAGAGTTTTAATATGCCACAACTAATGTGTTGAAGAGAAATTATTTTAGATATTTGTGGTTGCATGCTAGATAATATATTGATTGTTGTGGTGGATTAAAATTGAGAAATAGAAATGTGATGGTACTGCTAACCCAGGGTACCCAGTAAAAACAGTTTGCAATGTATAAGAAAGATTTCAAAGCAAAGCCTTGAGGTCTGATAGAATTAAATTAGTGTGGCAATTTAACATGAATCACAATAGTTAATCCCTCAGTGCACGCTGAAGCTGGCACCATTAGCTCCAATTTCCACTGAAGGAAACGAAGAAGGTCAGTCTAGAAGAGGGGCTGGACTGAAGCAGTATAGATCTGCTCAACACATTTATTTCTAGGCTTCGGTTTGTTGCCAGGCTTTATCCAGCCCCCCCCCGGAGCAGAGCAGCAAAGTGGGGCTGTGCTAGGGGTACTTTGTTCTTCCTTTCCTTCCCACTGCTGCTGAAAAGCGGGCAGGGTGATGGAAGCGGGAGGAGGAGTGTGGCTCTCTTCCCACGGGGAGCAGTGCCAACCTCCAGGGTTGTCAGCAAGTTCGACTCTTACCAACCAGTGGATGTGGATGCAGAAGGGAGCAATTTCTAGGTTTGAAGAAATTGGAAGTAAAAAGCTAAGGAAGAGGAGGTCTCTGCTAGCAATACAGATAGCTCTGAAAAGGGGGCTAGCGAGGAAGAGCACCTCTGGCAGGGCTGTTCTGATGGGTACAGCAACCCCTTGATGTAGCTCACAGGAGTGCTTTGGTGTTCTGGTAAAAATGCAGACAGACAGGAGCTTTACCAACAGAGCACTACATCACCTCTGAACAAATGCGGTAAACAAGCCGGAGCAAAGAGGTTTTCTTCCCGCTAATTTGTGGGAGAAAAGGAAAAGCGTTTTGTTCACTCGTAACCTAGGGAGCACATAGAGGGAATGTTTGGCTTCACTGAAGCAAACAAGAATTTTGTCATTGCCTTCAAGGAAATCAGACCTTCAACGCTTTGCTAGGTTGTTTAAAATTACTACAGACATAGCAGAATAATTTATAAATATTATTATAATTTAGGACTATGTCAGCTGTTACAACTTTACTCATTCTGAAGAAATGCAGAGTTATAAACTACCAAACCAACCTTATACTCATTTTCAAAATATCTGCACAAGCTAATTCAAAGTTTGTTCTGACTCTCCTACGTGCTCATTAGACAACCTTTTGTAGTTCTCCAAGAGTCTTGCTTCATATCCAGTTGTGCATCTTAAATGGAAATGGCAGGTTTAATAAGCTCCGTGTGTCCTTTGTGTGTCTGTGTGTATCTGTGTAAGGATTGTGAGATCAAGGGTTTCTCCAGCCCAGGCCACACAGGAGCAGTAAGCAGGTGCCTAGGATGGAGTGAAGAGCTGGGCTAAGATATATTTCCCCGTATTTTCCCATCCTCTGTGCTCAGCTCAAGAACTTCCTGAGCCAGATCAAAGCATAAATCCACCATAACTAATCTGAGTCGTTGACTTTATCTGAATAGGTCTATAACTTTATCTGGTCAGATAGATACTGACTTAAAATACATTTTTAAAAGCAAATCAATACCTGTAAATGATCAATACTTATGCTTAGCCCAGTGTTTAATGAAGGGAAAACAAGTTGCCTCTTTTTCCATGTGTGCGTGGTCTTCCCAAGGAGCAGGGTGCTTGGCAGAAGGGGCATTTGCCTTGTCACAGGTGTCTTCGGTGGAAGAAGGAATTCTGTCAGTCGTGCCATTGCCATTCTGAAACTGTTTGTAAAGGGACCTCTGATGAGCTTTAAAATTGGTAGAACCCATTTCTTTGGAATATTTATCAAATTACTGTAACTAGCAATTGGTTACCAGCTCTACGTTGATTATTTTTCACTGAGCTGTGAATAGGCAATAGCAGGTAATAGCAGGGGGTACAAGAAGGCTTATCTTTGAAGAGAAAGACAAGAATGAAAATGTCACTGGAAATTATCATGTAAGGACAAGTCCCTGGGGCAGGAGAGCCCCTACTCAGGAGGAAAACAAACAGGGTGACATGGCAGGTCCCTTCTGTTGCTGATCTTGGATTCCTTACCTATTAAACTCTTTGGTAGAGCTGAGAGTAGTTCCTCTTCACCAAATAATTGAAACATTCAATAATTTCCCCTACTTTACTGCAGTGAAATGTAATTTTGTGAATACCATGGTAACAATAACTTTAGAATTAAACTCACTTTCCATGCTGATAGAGCAGATAAACTGAGGCAGATTCCTTTTAAAAAAAAAAAAAACAACTCCTTAAAGAGAGTGATTGCTTTTGCCATCGATCTGCCCAGCACTTAGTGTGAAAGTCTCATTTCTAAACATGTGGTTTATACTTCATGTATATTTTGATATTTTCTACTTACACCGTTCAGTTGTTTGATTTCTCTGGTGTCGTCTGACGTATTTCTCAGGCTGAAGTTTCTTGCCTCCTGCAAGACAGATGGAAATTCTGTACTTGTGTCATTGTGGCTTGCGTGTGGCAGCAGGGCAGAGCACAGCCATGCACACTCTGTATGTACCTGCTTTTGATATCTGATTTACGTCACAGATAGAAATTTCCAAAAATAATGCCTGAAGTTGGGTTCTCAGTTTCGTATCAACAGTCCAACATAGATTACTTAATTAATTCCCTGTGTAGAGGAGTAAACTTTTTGTTGTTGTTGTTGTTACTGATTTTTGGAAACTGAGTCATATCAGTATTGCTGATTTTTGGAAACTGTATGGATCCACAAATTAACAAATTTGGAAAGAAATGTGGGCCTGGGTCACTATTGGGATAAGGTGGGTTGGGCTGGGGCTAGGCCTGCCTTTGTACCCGCTGGCAGAGGGGGGTGTTGGGCTTTGTGTGCCGGGGTTCCAGTGATAGCCAGATCTGTGTCCAGGCAGTAATGGGATTACAGAGTATTTTTTTTGTCATCTTCCTGAGGGTTGGGAATAATTAATTTTGAGAGACCATCTCTGCTTTTCAGACACTCTATTCCCTGCTGTTGCACAGATTACAAGGAGATGAGTTCATGCTCTTGATGTTTTCCTCTGTTCTTTTTGTGGCATTCAAGAGTTTAAAATAGCCTTTTGCTTTTCATACAATAGAATTTGTTAAAGGATGCTGGCAAAAACCGTGTGGGTTTTGGCGTGTGTAATACTGGAATAGATGTTGTGTGGTCTCCTCTGGGCTAAACCTCCACAATGTGGGTTTCTGCACTCGAGGGAGGCTTGTGTCTATAACCCAGCGGGTCCCTTCCAGCCTTAAGTTCCTAAAATGGAAGCAGAGAGCTCGCGTAGCTTTGCTTGTCTTGCGGGCGTTAGAGCGAAACGTGTATCCTCTCAGAAGCCGTAGCGAGCTGTGTATTTCCGACATCGCCCAAGCGCTTCATCGTGCCAGCAGCAGCGTGCGGAGGAAGGGCCGTTGGCTGTCCCACGGCAGTGCCTTCCAGTCCCTCGCCGCTGGCGCTGGCGGATTTTTTCAGACGCTGGTTTCACCGTTTCTCGGCTGTGCCTCCTGGATGGTGCGGGAGGGCACAGGAGCTGAAGGAGCAAATTATTGTCTACGGAGCAGCCTGCTGCCGTTGCAGTCGGCGTACGGCTGACTCAGCTGTGACTGCAGTTACGCTTTGGTGTCAGGCATATCCATAAATTTGGGGTTGGTGTCCAGAGGCCTGGTTAAACTCTGAAAGGGTTGGGTATTTCTCTTCCAAAGGGTAAGCGCGTGCTCAGGGATGTCCTGCTGAGCCCGTAAACTTGTTACACCGCAGAGTGGTTTGTTTTACCAATTGAGTGTAACTAGTAACTTGATTGTAACTAGTAACTGCAAACATTATCCAAAACTCCTGAGAAAATAGATTTTGTCATAGCTCACCCTGAAATCATTAGAACCCTGTTGACATGCTGTTAACCCAGGGACAAACTTCACCCTTAAACAGGTCACAAAATCAAAGAAACGTATGACTGACAGGCACAGGTCTGCAAGGACTATGCAGTCCACCCCTCCGCTCCGAGACACAATCAAGGTCATGTCACTTCGGGTGCTTTTGCATCATTGCTTTCATAGCTAGTCAATAGTTTCTGACTCCAAAATCTATTGACTGGCTGCGTATTGGATGCGAGGTAATTGCATAAGCTAACGGCGAGAGCGTTTGCGAGGCCGGTCTGGCATCCCACACGTGCGCTTAGAGCACGTGCTGTTCGTTAGGCGTTCAATCATATTGTTTAACCTTGCGTATTTATCTTTCGCTTTGCAGCTACGTGGTTGGATACGGTGAAAGAAGTGAATTTTTAGAAGCATGAATTAAAACAAGATAAAAATAATTTAAATGTTCTGAGGTTTAGCATACCTAAGCTCTACTTTTGAAGAAAATACTGTGATTTATCTAATGTGGCTTCTACTCATTTCTACATTTTTGTACTATCTACTGAACTGAACTAAGGTTCAACAAAGGGTGACTAATACTGTAAGAATACAGTAATGAGTATTAATTAATACTTTGCAATTTAAATCAGAGACAATATGAAGTAGATCAGAAAAAAAAAATCTTGGAAAAAATCTACTACAAATGGGGTTGCTTTGTCTGCTGTGGCTTGCAGCCCTATTAATCAGGCACAGGCACATATTATGTGATTCTGCAAGTTTTCCTTACTTTGCACTTACTAATTTTGCAAACTTAACTGTTTCATTAACACTAGCTTTTTGTACTCGGTATTCCATCATGAATTGGGCACAAAAGAAAGAAGATAATTATTTTTTGCTGTTTGCTTTTACCTGCTATTTGTTGTAGCAGATTCCCACTGTAAATTAAATAATTGTGATTGCTTACAGAGTCCTCATGAGAGCTCCACTGTTCAGCATTTGCTTCTTTGTTATCTTCAGTTTAAAATTCTGCTCACCACCTCATCAAAAATCTGCATTTTGGCTGTTTAACACTTGTGTGTGGCTTTTTCTTTATAGAGAATTGTTTTCACCAGTTTGCAGCATCACAGGGCCATTGGTCTGTTACATAAGGAAGCTGTGAAATTGTTCCTACAAGTCTCAAAGAACAAGTCTTTTATCATATTGCTTAAGTAGAGGGAAACTACTCTGGAGATCAATAGCTTTCAAAAAGACTCTAAGGGTTGCCCTGGTTGAGTTACTGAAAATAAGCGTTCAGTGTTACACTGTGGCTCTGTGGTTTGACACAGAAGTCCTGGTATTTATGAACAGGCGTATACGAGTATAGAAGGTGTTTATTGCTACTGTAAACAAGCATCAGTTATCATCTCTGGCTGTGGCAACCAAGAGGTTGCTGAAAAACTGGTCAGAGTCAGAAATGAGACTTAAAAGTTACCTCAGACCTGAAGTCTGTAAGCTCCGTTCCCTGCAGAGTCTTCAACGCCATGCACAAAAACCTCAGGGAAGGTTTGTGGTTCCCGAGACAAAGTTACCACGACTTTCCACCAGTACAATCAGCGACAACAAATTTCCGTTCAGTATTTTTTTTTTTTTTCACCCTTTTACAGACAGTACAATATTAGATGTGGAAGAGGCTTACTGGGTTCTAAAGTGGGTGTTAATTTGCCTCTTCCAGAGCTGGCTGGTACTGACAGATAAAGCCGATACGGTTCTTGCAGTTGTCAGCAAACAGCTCAAGGCCCAGGAAACTCCCTTTGTTGTGACGGTGTACCGTTAACTCCTGGTTTCGTGGATTTTCACTTCTAAATGCTTTTTATCTTTTCAAATTGTATTCTTCAGGTTGTAGTTGAATTGTCAGAACACACACAGTGCTAAAATTAAGAGTAGTTAGCGGCTGGCTTAGCAGGGCCAAATATAACTGGTAGATAACAGTGTTCTAAGCATTCGACACAGAGCTCAGCAAGTGCAAGAAGTTGACGTTGAACAGGCAGATTTGAGGAATGCAGACTGCCAGCCACCTGGTAAAATGTTGGCTGTCCCATAGGAACCATATAGGAAAGCTGAGAGTGTTTGATTAGGTTGTGAGAGTGTGTGAAACGGGTGCTGGTAGCAGCAGAAATGCTGGCTTCTCTCTGTCATCCTCTCGTGCAGGGGGAAGGTCGCCGGTGGATTTGCCGGGTAGGGTTTGTGAAAGGCAACGCGCGCTTCTCAGCCGCAGGGGCAGGATGAAACTTCACGCCGGGGCACGCAGGGTCCTTGCTCAAAGCAAGGAGGAGATGCAAAGCATCTCGTCGCACGTGGGCTCTGCGCACAGGGTTTGAAAATGGAGGGGAGGCCGCGCTTCTCCTCGTGCCGGGCAGAAGCGAGCTGGATTTCCAGGGAGGCTGTGGCTTGAACAAAGCCCAAGCGCTGCTTGTGGTAAATCCCTTGGCAACTCAACTGGTTTTGCTGTAGTCAAGGTCTGTGGTGTTAGCGTGTATTTCTGTTAGTTCCTGTTTGTAGCTATTTACTTTACTTGCATATATTATGTAGAATTGTTCATAGCACTACGTCACGAGATCAGACTTCCCTAGACCCTCTAACTGGGGAGCGACCAGTCGTTGGTAACTACAGCCGAAAATTTGTGTTGTGTTACAGGTACTAAAATTTGTGTTTCTGGTTGTAAGCACACAAAGGAAGTAGCCTGATTTCCAGGCTTGGTATGCAGCTGCATTCGTGGTGTGAAAGTATCTGTTATGTTTTATTAAAATGCTTTCAGAAAATGTAATGTTGAAATGTAGTGAAATCTAATTCATTGGTAAAGCCTGTTTGTAAACTGCATTGAGGAATTTTTGCTATATCTACTGAAAGTACTGTCTGATTATATTATATGGGCATTACAAAGAAATTTAAAAATAGAAGTAACAAAACTATTGAATTACAGCAGATAAATATTTAAAGCAATTCCTGACAGCAGAATTTTAGAATAAACTACACTATAGCCCCACTACAATAAACTAAAAAATTAGTTTAAACATAGGCTTCACTTATGTATTGCATCCATAGGCTGCTGTTGCTCCGTGCGCCGCATAAAGGAGTCGATTGCGTTGGCCCAGCCGCAGAGGGGAGAGAGACGCAATCCCGCGTTCTGCGCAGGGCCAGGCCCAGCGTGCCCGGGAGCAGGACTGGGCCGTCGGTTGTCGTGGAGCAGCCACCTATTTTGCAAAACAGAAGCACGAACCTTTCTGTAGTAACGCTCAGCTGGTAACAAATGAAGGATGGTTTCCTGAGGCAACTCCTTTCTGAGCTGTGCTTCTGGTTAGTTTACAGAGGCTTCTCGTATCCCTCAACCCAGCGTTGTTTTTCTTTGTTGTTGTGTATCTAGCAGGTTTGAAAGGAGATTGAGAAGTTTTTAATACCTCTTCCATATTTTAAAAATGCTACTTAAAACTTAAAAAGAAATGTCTTCTTGGTGCAAGAGCAGTTAACTCAGTCCCACAGGTTTGTCAGTGAGCCTGCTGGGGCCAGCGGGGGAAAGGCCCAGTAAAAACAAACATTTCCTTTCACAGTAAAAGAAAAGAAAATTTAAAAATTCTTCAGCCTGAACTTGGCAAAAGAATTCCACTGTCTAATGATGCCACCACATGTTGCTTGCCGAAGTCATAGCTCTTAGGGGAGCCCGGTGCTGCCAGGTATTGCAAAATAGGTTTTGGTATTAGAAATTATAAAGAAGAGATGAAATATGCAGCTCTTGGGGTTCTCACATTGCTTGTGATTCATTTCCTGAAATACATGAGTGACTGCATTTGGCCTGGTTTTGCCCAGGCTGTGTGTGCCATGGCAGCATGTGGAGCTGTTTTCAGAGGTTTTTCTACTCACTGGTGCCCTGAAGAAGCTGGGAAGTTTGTTCATCATATATTTAAAATGTACTAGCATAAGATTAGCTCAGTTAAAATTAGGAAAGCGTTCAAAAATAAATGACAGTAGTCCTGCTTGTACAGAAATTTTTGGAAAGATTACCATCTAGTCATCATTAATAGTCATGTGCTTGGGTTTTTTCCAGATTTTGGCAAGCCCTGCAGAAATCGGAGAATAAAAATACCTTTCCAGTCTTCTCCATTCCTCATCCATCCCCGTGTAATTGCACCACCACTCAGGATTTTAAAAAGTCATTCTAAAATAAGAGAATTAGGTTTGAATCTGATGTATCGCGAACTGAATTAAGTTGCTGTCTTCTGCATATTTTTAATGTTTTTACAATAGGATTAGAAGTCACTTTGATTAAGATGCTGTAGTTCTATACAGACATTTATTTAAATAAGTGAATCGGGATACAGAAGAGGAACCTGTATTCCAGCATTGAGCTAAAGCTTTTTTTTTTTCTGCACTGTTGCTATGGAGAAGCATATAAATATTTGTATCACAAACTAATTTTACTTCCCTTATAGATGGCATGGAAATAGAGGTAAAAATGGTAAAAAAGAGTTGTTGTAGGTGGGTTTTATCATGCAGAGTAATGTTTTGGAACGGGTTCAGACACAGACTGGCAGCAAAGGAAAGGTAGAAGGTGCTGTGTTAAAGCAATGTGACATCTTTATTATGGGATAGAGATTGAATGAAAGTGTCCACTGTATTTGCAGAAAAAAAAAGAAAGGGGATTTCCTTTTTGTCTTTTTGATAGGATTAGGTATTTGTCTTTCTAATAGCTCATATGTACCGGGCCATTTGTATCAAACCAAGTACAAGCGTAAAAGAAAGAACTTTTAACTCAGAAGCCCAAGTCCATCCACCACTGGCTGGATATGGAAACTCCACAACTGCTTAGGAGTTGGAAGCTGCGTCAATTATTTCTTCATATGATTGCTCACATTTTTTCATGTCCAGCCTTTTCCTTCCCCTGTGTGCCAGACTGCCTCGAAGGCAGGAGTGACGCTGGACGCCAGCCTGAATTCCAGCCGTGCTGTGCGTCTCCTTGCCTTTTGGACTGGGCTCCATCTGGTCTCCTTCCCCTGCCTGTTGTCTCTCAAGTCTTTTTCTTTGAGGACTTAAGTTACTGTAATTATTTCTTAATATATCAATGTGGTTTCCAGCCTTTGAGACCTTGCAAGACCCTTTGCTGGTAACCCCAGGTGACGTGTGAAAGACGCCTTTGGCACAGCTCAAACTCCGCTCTTAGTGCCCCTGTAAATTCTCCGTTACGGAATGAATGTCCTTTTGAACAAAACGCCTCAAAGAGCAGCTCTGCTGTCTCTTACTCAGCAGCTACTGGTGATGCCTGGAATTGTTATTCTGGTTTCACATTGAAATGGCTCTGGTGACGTCCTAAGATAATGAAAACAAAACGGGTTAACAACAGGACTGGAAATAACACATATCAGCATAGCAGTCTGCTGCCTCTTTCTTATATCACAGGATGTTTTCGTTCAGTTCAACAGCAAAAGCAACAGCAGTACAGCAATGCTGAGTAACAGCTACAGGCTAACGTTCGTGCAGTGGGACATCGGGGGCAGCTTTGTGTCGGTAGTTCATTGACCTTTTAAGATCCCTTAAAAACTTCATTAAAAGTCACTTAGCCTTAAATATTTATTTTTCTAGAAATAAAAAAAAACCAACCCTATTGAATGCTTCATTATGAATTAAAATTTTACATCTGTAAAGAATGTACCTTAAAAATGTGCATATGCTTGGCCGGTAGGTAGATTCTCCCACTGACAAAGCAAATTGTATTTGTGTCTTCAGAATGAAATTCTGCTATAACAAGGAATAATAGGAGTTTTTAAAACTCCCTTTGTCTCTGAGATTCTGTGTCCTTCATTGTAGTGAGCATTTTGCTTATCTGAAGTTATCTCAGAGAGCTATCCAGTATTTTAATAAATCAATCAATCTGTGATTCAGAGATAAGCATTCTTAATTCCAGCCTGGTATCCATGTCTTCCTAATTGGAAGAGCGGATTTCCAGGGAAGCCAGTCAGCTTACTGCCATTGTTTCAGGTAACAACCAGTGCTGCCTGGGAAGAGAGAACCCTGCGGACAGGCGTGAGCAGAGATAGGGGTTGGAGATTTCGGGGAGCAGTGGTGGCGATGCTGGCTTACGCAGCGCCCTGGCATGAGCACAGTTATTGCCCAGGAGTGGCAAAAGACAGTAATTTCAGTAATTTCCCTGCTTTTTCATTTTGCCGTTCTTACAGCAGTTCCCCCCGGTCCTGAGTCTGAGGGAGAAGGGGTTTTTCTGTATCTGTTGGGCCCAGTAATTTCCGCGTAAGGCGTTATTCATCATGAAAAGAATTAATTAACATACAAATTGCATCATGAGGTGCCAGCTTTCGGTGGGAAAAGCAATGCCTCTGTTAAAACTGTGTCAGTTGTAAAAGTCAGGCAGAAGAGACTTGCGGTTTTGTTTTTAACTATGAAAGCGCGAGTTACTAATTTTTTTTGGTGTAGTTTTATTACTCAGTTGCATTCAGAAGTGTCCTGCTTTCAGAATTTGCTGGTTTTTTCTAATTCATCGTGCTACCACCGCGCTTACTGTACCTCTTCTTTCTCCCTTCTCTCCCAGCAAATGAAGCTTGCGGCTGAGTCACTGAAGGAGTGAACATGAAGGAAGGAGGATGACTAAAGCAGTCACATGTGAGTGCGGGCACTTCTGGAGCGTTTGTTTACGATGACGTGTAGCCCTCAGTGTGCACTCCACCATCTATTCAGTAGGTGGCACCTGCTTATATGATACTTGGTAAATATTCTCTGCCTGACACTGCAAAAAAAAAAAAGATATTTTCTCTTTGTTTCTGATACGCCGTTGGTGAAGTTAACTCCAAATAAAGCACTCCAGCTTATGCTAGGTCTGGTTGAAATCTTCCAGGCTCACCGTGCGTCAAGTGATTGAAAACAGATCCTATGAGTAAGCATCCAGAAGCTAAATAGAGTTTTCAACTGTAACTTTATAAAAGAATAAAAAAAAGGTGGTAGACAAGTATCTAATTCACAGTGTCCTGTCCCTTGGGGGTTATTGTCCCTTTTAGTCTTTATTACAATTGCTAATCAATCCTGTGTTATTTCAAAGAGTGCTTATCAGCTACTGTTTGCACATAACGAAGTAATTTAAATATTTTATACATTGCATAATGAAATACACTAATGTTTCCTATATGATCTAAGAAATATTTAAACAAAAATATTACAAAGTATGCATTATGTACTCCTGTGTGCTAGTTATCTAAATAAGCCCCAGCTAAAATATTTTCAAAAGCTGGGTAAAAAGCAGATTGCTGATCAGTAGTTTATGAAGTGTATTTATTTTTAAATTTACGTTAGATTTTGATGTCACTTCCCTGGCTCTTCAACTGCAATAGTGTATGAATGGATCTCTTGGTTAAAAGAACTGATACTAACAGATCAATTAAACTTCATGCTTGATACACCAGTACTCGTGTATGTAGTGGATACCTGGGGTTTTTTTTTCTTGCATTTCGTAAAAAGGTAATTTTCCTAATATTTTATTGTTTTCTGACAGTAATAGGACCAAAATCAACAGTGTTTGCTCCTGTGACCTTGAGACAGTTTATTTTCTCCTGCTGTGACCTTCTTTGGTAGATGTAACTTACCTATATGTGATACTTGCTGGGATTCTATTTGGAAAAGATCTGCTGGTACAGTAATTCAGGTATTTGCCTACTGTGCACCATTCAGATTTCTGCCACAGGGCCCCCACAGCAGAGCGATACAATGAAGCCAAACTGAGGTATTCTGTCTGGAATTTAAAAATAGCAAATTCTGCAAGTGTGACCCAGTAAGAAACGACTACGTTCCCTTGGGAAGAGGAGCAAAACCGTGCTACAGCTGCTGTCTCTGTTCTTGCTTCTCCCACCGCGTGGCCCCCACACTGCAGCTATTTCAGGGGGATCTCATGGGCTGCTGCCGTTTCACAGCCCGTTCCTGAAGCTGCGGTGGGGTTGTGGTTGCACGGGCTCTGCCCTGAGCAAGCAGCTGGGACCTCTGAGATAAACATGTCTCCCTTCCTGTAGCACTGTAGAGATCCCAAAACCAAAGCTTTTTTGAGGAGGGGACCAGTATGTTCATGAAAGCTCCCCGGCTTTGCAGTTCCTTGCCCACTTTGATCTGAAGTAGCTCGTGTTTGTTCAAGTTCTACTCATGCTGCCTAGTCAGTGTTTTTGAGTGAACAGTTCAGGAGAAAAATCTGTGGGATGGGTTCCTGGTGGAATATATTCTTGTGAGCTTGTCGTAGGCGTTTTGGAGGGGTTCTGCTGGCCTGTTATTTGTGCTGGTTTGTGAGCATGAAGTTGGTGTGTTTTGCTGATGGCAACTGTATCAGGTGTCTGGAGTAATTTTCGAAGATGGAAAAGGAATTGAGTCATGTCTCAGCTGTGATCATGTGAAAAAAATAAGTAATGACTTCTACAAAACTGACTTGGTCCTTTTAGTCTTTCCACTCTGCTGTTTTCTGGAGACTTAACAGGAAAATCACTGGTGAAGTTCAGGTACCCAGTGACGTTAGCTGTTGCCCTTGCCATGGGCAAATATCTTCAATTCTGCTTAGTTTCCTTACCTGTAAAAGGGGTTAATACTGTTCTTTAGGTGGATTCTTCACCTAAAGCTATTAAGCATGGAGGAATTCTGACCTTCCATAATGTGAGTGAGAAGAATGGCAATCCTTTGCTTTACAGGGATTAGATATTTTTTCTAGATACCGGGAGAACTCTTCTTTTGGCATGACAGCTGCTGCACGATCATGATAGTGGTTCTGTCCTACAGAGCACTCTTCAGCTTGCTGAGAAACGTTACCTCTACATTGCCAAGTAATATTTTGTCACTGAACTGAAATTTAGCTCCTTTTCCTCTGTATGCTGCTCTTTGTCCTTTTACTGGGGGTTTGTTGTTTTTCATGCTGTTTGATATTGGGTTTTGGGGTTTTTTTTTTTGCATTCACGATGTTACCTGTTTTCATTTCTCAGAGAAAAAAAATGTTTCTGTCTGTGCTTCTCAATGTCTCTGTCCCTGTATTGTTTCCTTTCTGCTGTAGGTGCATAGGTAAAAATTGTGGGATGCTAGGGATGAAATTTACTGACCAAAAAAATCTGTTGTCAGATGAAAATATTAGACAGAATAAATATTTACCAGTAACTGCCACTCACAAGTTTTGTAATCTGTATATCTGCTCCTAATCTGGGTAACAGTGGAAGTGCAGACTTTTATTTTCGTGTCGTGCTTTGGCCAGCCCCTGGTGCAGAGCTGACAGAGGAGGCTGTTTTTCTCACCGTGCCATAGAGAAGGGCACAGTGGGCTACAGGAGAAATGGGAGCGTGTGCTGAAGTGAAAGGAAACAAAGCCACCTAGACCAGAGGTGTCTGGTTCCTGGTAATTGTCTTCTCTGCTTCCTTGGGGTCATCAAGCAGTTTGCATACGGCTGCAGCTGCGGCTCGGTCCCTTCAGGCAAACGCTGGTGGGTTCATGTGGGGGTTGTGGAAAGCAGGAAGCGGGACCCCCAGCTCCCGCTGTGGGCAGTGAGTCCATCACTGGAGGTTGGTGGCGCAGCCCATTACCCAACTAGAGAGACCCCGACGGAGACAGCCTTGGCTCCAGCCCTTTCAGGAGTGCAGGCAACAGACTTGGGTCTGTGGCAGTTCTTCTAATGCCTGGGTCCAAGAAAAAAAAAAAGAAAAAAAAAAGAAAAAAAAAAAAAAAAAAAAAAAAACATTAGCCACAGCCTGTCCTTCAAGAAGGGAGGGGGCTAGAACAGCTACAAAGCCATTGCTCCTGAGAAGGGCAATCCGCTGTCCCTCGAAACACTGTACCTACGTGACTGCAGTGAGGGAACCTCGCTGGCTTTAGGCAACTAAAGAAGTGAGTCACTGTTACGCTTCCCCCAGTACCGTCACACCAAGGCGTTCTTACTCAGACACCCTTCGCTGAAAGCAAGTCATCATCTGGAACCAGCGACAGACAGATCCGTTCTGATTCACGCACATCAATTTAACCATGGGAAAGGCTGTCGAGGGGGCGTGGCTGTCTCTCGTGTTTGGGATATTCCAGTTTGCTCCTGTTCTGTCTTCATTGCCAGCCATGCACTTTGGGATTTCTCTATAACTGGCTGGCACATTTCTTTATTTGCTAATGAAAAATTAATTAAAAAAACCCACCACTGACCTATTCAGCCTTGTTGTCTTAAAAAAAAGAGGAGGGGAGTTCAAGATTTGTCACGCCTTTCCCCGCTGAGGCATGGTCCTTGCCTGCTGCTGCCTCCACCCCCTTTTGTGTTAACTGGAGCGGGGAGGCTCACCAGCGATGGCAGGGTCCCAGCCGCAGAAGCCTGTGGGTACAGCTTTGCACAACCAGCCCATCATAAAGCAACCGTCCATTAATTGCAGGTAATTACTTAACCTGTTCCATGCCATGAGTCCTCCTGCGTGCCAAACACCCTGTGTCCGTCCCCGCTCTGGCTGGTACCATTCCCGGTTTGCGAGCAGTTAAATCGCCGCAGAAGACCCCAAGCTGGTTGTGCTGAAGTGCTCCAACCGCAGCTCACCAGATCCAAGGGTAAACTGGTACCAGAAACCACCCAGGCAGGCACTCCAGTGCACACGCTGCTGGGGGAAAAGAAATGGGCCGAATGTGTTCCAGAAGCGCTGGCTAGCGCTGCTACCCTCTCCTCAACCTGAGCTGCTTTTCACAGTACCTTGGAAAAAACACAGGAAGGAAAAATGCATTATTCCACCCTGGCTGTGTGTTAAGGCACAGCAGTTTATAAGTGATGGCAGTGACAGCCCGTGCCCGAATTTGAGCTTAGGTCTTTCAGTTGTTCTCCTGGTTCTGTACTGCCATTCTCAATTCTAGACTAACTGTTCAGGAGCAGATGTGTTCCAGCACACGGCAGTCTGAACACTGCAGTGTGGGACAGAGCTGTAAAATGTACACAGCAACTGGGAAGCAGTTGCAGTAAATATGCGGAATTAACCCCTCACACACATCTTCACAAGAGAAAAAAACGAACCAGTTTACACACCACCTATGCAGACCTGGCAAACTGGTATGCAGCCACTCACTTCATCTCACAGGAAAAACCTGGGACAAGAAAAGCCCCTTTTTCCCAGGAGCTGGGTAAGGTGTCCCTCCCGGGACTGTAACAGACATCAAGACCCACCTGACCTACCTGGGCACGCGCACAGCAAATATTTTAACCGAGATTTTGAAACCCATTTTATTTTGTATTCCAGAGCTGCCTAGGCACAAGCTGCCAGGTTTGCTAAGATGGTGAGCTGGGCAAGTGCATCAAAAATGTTCTCTAGCTCATCAGCAGCTTGTAAAGGTTACTAAACCATTTAAATCACTCTGAAGCCACCTCAGCCTTTAAACAAAACCCTATTTTAGCTGCTGTGACAACTTTTAAGTCCAAATGAACAAGTTTGATCTATGCAAGAGAATAACACCTTTGCAAACTGACCTGCGTCCACACACAGAGTTGTATTTTTCCAAGGCCACCAAGCTTACATTTCTACTGTTTTCTCTTTTAATTTATTACTGTCGGCGAACCTCATCCGTGTACGCGGCACCGAGACCTCACTCCCAGCAAGGGTGGCTCCGAAGGTCTGACCTCCGACGCGCTGCAGCGTGGGGACACGGCTGGGCGCTTGTGCCACCCGTAGGCAGTGAACACCAGGAGTAACAAACTGCATTGACGTGCAAATTATAGGTTATGCATCAATCAAGATATCGCTTTTATTAAC
>WHYT01017895.1:674676-695812 GCA_009806455.1 Tetrax tetrax | reverse complement strand
AAAAAAAAAAAAAAAAAAAAAAAAAAAAAAAAAAAAAAAAAAAAAAAAAAGACATCTCTGGTCTCAAGCTTTAGGGAGAAACCTAGGATGAGTCTGGAGGCATCCTGTTTGGGAACGTGACTGTGTGGGAGCAGCCTGTACTTATCTGTAAGGCTTGAATTTTACATGGGTCTTTAGCAACAGCAATAGCAACCAAAACCAGCTGTTTTAAGGAAAAGGGCAGTCCTAAGTAATTTACTGGTGATACAAAAGTCCTCTCATCAGGTATCTTGTGAGCCACAGGTGAAATTGCATGGCCCAAAGGGATCTGCTGACCCAGGATCTCTACTGTACTTGCTGGACTGCAGCACCTCCCATGAACGCAAGGACAGTAGGAGAGGAAAACACCGGAATTTTACATGAGGAAAGGTTCCTTGGTAAGCAGGCAAGCCATTCTGGGTGTTTTAGCCTACCTAGATCTGAGGGAATTGATCTTGAACCTCATTCAGGACAACTTGAAAATTTACTTCCTTAGTCTCATCAGCAAAGCCAGTGGCAGCCATGCCTACTACCACGATGTGCTTTTTTTGGGAAAGCTCTCCTGTGCCTCTTCCAAGAGTTGGCGGGGCGAGTGCCAATATCAGGCCAGAGCTGACGGCAGAGCCTGGTGACTCACCTGTTGGCCCTGAAGACCGATGCCCTTAGAGAAGAGGGATCTCTCTGCGCCCCACCGCTTGATACAAAACACAGTGATGATGGCAGCTGTCATCACTGGTGTGATGAGGGCGATCTTGGGCATGGGCTGATGATGAGAGCCTGTCAGCCCTTCCTCCCAGGTCTGCAGCCCTGAGCTGAACCTCTCCCAGGCCTTGGGCACTCGCGCTGAGTGCACGTGGCACGTAAGTGGCCAGAGGAAAACAGATCCTCTCCCAGCCATGTATTTCTCAAGAGGGAGCAGTGAGAGAGAAGAAAGTGAAAGATGTTACACAAGCGTTTGCTGACATTAATTGCTAAGGAGATCTGACACGACACGTCTGAGAGCCTAGTGCGGTCCTTACAGAAAACCCACACTTTTCAAGTCCTCTAAAGTATCAAGCACACCTGCATTTTTCATAGGACGTTAATTCTTCTACCATCTGGGAAAGCAAAGAGGGACCAACATTTTTCCCCCAGTCTAATAGACTTCATGCTGTCACTCAGTCAGGGTTCGTGACTTCTAGAAAGTGATGTAATTTGTAATAAACACAGGTGGGCCAAACTGAAGTCAACTTCTTACAAGTAATGAAAATTTTAAGCTAAAAAAAAAAAAAAATTAGCCACAGCCTGTGCTTCAAGAAGGGAGGGGGCTAGAACAGCTACAAAGCCATTGCTCCTGAGAAGGGCAATCCGCTGTCCCTCGAAACACTGTACCTACGTGACTGCAGTGAGGGAACCTCGCTGGCTTTAGGCAACTGAAGAAGTGAGTCACTGTTACGCTTCCCCCAGTACCGTCACACCAAGGCGTTATTACTCAGACACCCTTCGCTGAAAGCAAGTCATCAGCTGGAACCAGCGACAGACAGATCCGTTCTGATTCACGCACATCAATTTAACCATGGGAAAGGCTGTCGAGGGGGCTTGGCTGTCTCTCCTGTTTGGGATATTCCAGTTTGCTCCTGTTCTGTCTTCATTGCCAGCCATGCACTTTGGGGTTTCTCTATAACTGGCTGGCACATTTCTTTATTTGCTAATGAAAAATTAATTAAAAAAACCCACCACTGACCTATTCAGCCTTGTTGTCTTAAAAAAAAGAGGAGGGGAGTTCAAGATTTGTCACGCCTTTCCCCGCTGAGGCATGGTCCTTGCCTGCTGCTGCCTCCACCCCCTTTTGTGTTAACTGGAGCGGGGAGGCTCACCAGCGATGGCAGGGTCCCAGCCGCAGAAGCCTGTGGGTACAGCTTCGCACAACCAGCCCATCATAAAGCAACCGTACATTAATTGCAGGTAATTAAGTTAACCTGTTCCATGCCATGAGTCCTCCTGCGTGCCAAACACCCTGTGTCCGTCCCCGCTCTGGCTGGTACCATTCCCGGTTTGTGAGCAGTTAAATCGCCGCAGAAGACCCCAAGCTGGTTGTGCTGAAGTGCTCCAACCGCAGCTCACCAGAGACAGATCCAAGGGTAAACTGGTACCAGAAGCCACCCAGGCAGGCACTCCAGTGCACACGCTGCTGGGGGAAAAGAAATGGGCCGAATGTGTTCCAGAAGCGCTGGCTAGCACTGCTACCCTCTCCTCAACCTGAGCTGCTTTTCACAGTACCTTGGAAAAAACACAGGAAAGAAAAATGCATTATTCCACCCTGGCTGTGTGTTAAGGCACAGCAGTTTATAAGCGATGGCAGTGACCGCCCGTGCCCGAATTTGAGCTTGGGTTTTTCAGTTGTTCTCCTGGTTCTGTACTGCCATTCTCAATTCTAGACTAACTGTTCAGCAGATGTGTTCCAGCACACGGCAGCCTGAACACTGCAGTGTGGGACAGAGCTGTAAAATGTACACAGCAACTGGGAAGCAGTTGCAGTAAATATGCGGAATTAACCCCTCACATACATCTTCGCAAGAGAAAAAAACAAACCAGTTTACACACCACCTATGCAGACCTGGCAAACTGGTATGCAGCCACTCACTTCATCTCACAGGAAAAACCTGGGACAAGAAAAGCCCCTTTTTCCCAGGAGCTGGGTAAGGTGTCCCTCCTGGGACTGTAACAGACATCAAGACCCACCTGACCTGCCTGGGCACGCGCACAGCAAATATTTTAACCGAGATTTTGAAACCCATTTTATTTTGTATTCCAGAGCTGCCTAGGCACAAGCTGCCAGAGCAGCACCAGGTTTGCTAAGATGGTGAGCTGGGCAAGTGCATCAAAAATGTTCTCTAGCTCATCAGCAGCTTGTAAAGGTTACTAAACCATTTAAATCACTCTGAAGCCACCTCAGCCTTTAAACAAAACCCTATTTTAGCTGCTGTGACAACTTTTAAGTCCAAATGAACAAGTTTGATGTATGCAAGAGAATAACACCTTTGCAAACTGACCTGCGTCCACACACAGAGTTGTATTTTTCCAAGGCCACCAAGCTTACATTTCTACTGTTTTCTCTTTTAATTTATTACTGTCGGCGAACCTCATCCGTGTACGCGGCACCGAGACCTCACTCCCAGCAAGGGTGGCTCCGAAGGTCTGACCTCCGATGCGCTGCAGCGTGGGGACACGGCTGGGCGCTTGTGCCACCCGTAGGCAGTGAACACCAGGAGTAACAAACTGCATTGACGTGCAAATTATAGGTTATGCATCAATCAAGATATCGCTTTTATTAACTGGATTTTCCATTTCTGTCGCACACCGTGAATGTTTACACAATGAAAAAGCCAAACATTGCTGGAAGCAATAAGATCAGTTGATATTTCTGTACCCTCTTAACACACACACACACGGGCTCTTTCTTGGTGAGAAGTTTTTATATTTCTGTTCATTAATTCTGCTTATTTATACTGCTACTCTTAAAATTCTGTGTCAAGATTGTCACATCTTAAATACAGATTAAGTTGCTAGAGGTACATTATTTTTATATATATATTTATATACACACATACAGAAAAATACAAGACTAATTGTTTTTCCACAATATTTACTTTATACACTACCGTAACTATATGCAACTTTTAAAGACACGTTAAGGGGTACAAGAAACTGTTTACTTGCTCTAAATAGTTTGGTCCAATATTATCTTAATGTAGTGGTTATTCTCGCCCTTCCTTTTACGTGACAACAGAATACAACAGACACCACATGCACAATCATTCACCTGTCAACGAAGGGATAAAGGACACCACTCAGACGAACATCTGTACGCCCAAAGGTTCAACCAACCACACACAACTCTAAGGCTATAATACAACAATGCAGCATAAATGGTCAACACTGCTGTTCTAAAGTGAGCACCATATATACAGTCGTATATAAAAACATCGGAAACAAAATACACCTGGGGTTAGTTAAAAGGTGCCATTCCAAGGCTGTACATAATATCAGGAAAGAGTATTTACAATACTTGGAAAAAAAAAGCTGCAACAAATAAGTTTATTGCCAATGCCCTTTATAAACTTGTCTCCTAGTTGGATGTTACGCTCACCGTCCGTGAAGCACACATCTCATTTCTGGCCCTTGGTAAGATCCCTGCTCAAAAATTTCAAGCAAATATGTTCTATGGCTTCACCCACACGTCTGTTCTTGTAGCTTTTGCTTGATAAATATCACACTGACTAAACTGCAACTAGAGTTTAAAACTTAGAGAAGTGAAAAGGCTTATCCTTTGCCTTGTCGAGGAAGCAGAATGCAAAATCCCTGGCTAGGCTAGCCGGTGGGAATACCCCGTGCAATTCAGGCTCTCTACTCTAGTAAAGTCTTTTACTAATCAAGAAGAGCTGTCATGAGCTGTAGAAATTATGACCAAGCGTAACGCCGTTCTTTGGTGCTTTGCTCACTCTGCGGTGGATGTGAAATGCTTTGTATTTGACCATTCTGCAAGTGTTACACGATGCTCAACAGTGTAAGCTCCTCTCAGACATCCAATGTCTGCCCAGGGCGCTGCTACATAACACCACCAGTTTCACTAGCATTGCTTAGAAGACCCAGTGCACAGCATGAAAAAATAAAACATTCTTGCCCTTCCCAAAACTAGGAATCTGCAATATATTTTATTCTACATAATAAAATTCCACAAAGTTAATTCATCTGGTCAAAAGTATCCTTTCATACAGAAATACTCTAAATCAAGACCTTGCCATGGCAATGGGAAACCCGACAGAAAGGCCAAGAGCTGTAAAATAAATACTTTCCTATAATGCTATTTTAAACTGACTTTATGAAAAAGCACAATTACTGAGGGAAAGTAAGTGGCGTACATGTGGGGAACAGCAGTATTTTAAGTCTTAAAAAGAGTAATAATGAGGAAAAATGTAAATGACAATAACAATTTCTATTTTAATCCAATTAGCTAAAGGTTTTCCATCCCTTATTGCCTTTTGAAATCTCAGGGAGCGGAGGAGAGGACGGGGGAAAGGTTTACAAGGTACAAACCTAAAATATTAAGTGTCATGATACACTAGTAACAGAAGTAATTCATACAAATACATTATTTTCAGTTAGCATGTAAAAACTTAGAAGTAGACTTCATAATTTACCTTTGTTATATTAAAAAAGAAGATTGTCTGCTTGTAATATTAACATATTTCTATGGGAGAAAGCTGCCTTACAAATCTACTTGCCTTTTTTTTTTTTTTTTTAAAGAAAACTGCCTCTAGCGAAACAAGATCTTTTTAGTTTGATTTTTGAGCCACAACTTTATCCATATCATAGCTTAAGACAAATAGGTGTGGGTTTAAAATCATATTTCAAGATCACTAATTTTCAGTGCATCTTTGCTTTGTACAAGCCTTGGAACATCTGAAAGCTCCCCGAGGAGTTTTCAGCATCAAAACATTATTGCTTTGGTTCTGTTTCAGACACAGAGAAGTATGCCACATACCACATATTTTTGTTATCACAGAAGGTCAGAACGAGGATTAACATTTCACAAGCAAACAAAAGCTTCTCTCTCTAGTGTAAGTGCAGAACGTGAAACTTCTAAGTGCTCCATTTACATTAGGATCCAGATATTTAATTTAATCCAGATCTTCCATATTAAAATTATAAATGTAAAAATTACACAATAAAATATTCTGCTTTGTTGAAAAAGAAAAACATAGCAGCTAGCAGCATGCAAAGACCATGCATTGTCATACCATCAAGCAAACACAAAATTAAAATGTAATAAATAACTGCTCGAAGCCCACTTAAAAATCTTAAGACAACAAAAGGGGATCCGTGACAAGGTGTTCACAGCTCTGAACAGGAAGAAGGATGCTGTCAAGTAGATCGAGCTATTAAAGTCAGGTCATTGTCAAATGACATGACAACAACTGGTTTGACTGGAGGTACACAGCAGCCCCTCCTTTGGGTTCCGCTGAATATTCACAGATATCGTCTTTTCACAGAGAGGTAGTTGTAGCACATTGTTTTTCAAGTTCCTGTTCTTTATCCGTTCCAATTCATTTGCCGTGTCTGACATATGGGCAGAGAAAAATTTTAGGTTGCCCAACGATGAAGCCTGGTTTGCGCTTCCGCTGGAACTTATACACATTTTCCATGTTGATTTCTCCTGTACTTTTACACTGGAAAAGGACAGATTGTTTTGAGGATCAATAATGTATTTAGTGCTGCCATGAATCTGCGAGCCTAGGCACAGGCTCATTAACTTCAGGCTTTCAACCAGTTCCCCTGCACTTCTAGACGAGAGCTGCATCGAGTTTCCGGATCCAGCGCATCTCCGAGTGGAACCTGAAGTGTTGTTGGTGCTACCGCTGGAGCTACCGGACGGACTCCCCCCGCCTTTGTTGTTATCACTTGGGCTCGTTTTGTCTACTCCTCCGTTTCCATTACTTGGTTTGCTTTGTCCACCGCCATCTCCTTGGCTGCCAGGGGGCCCCTCGCTGCTATCCCGTCGATGCCAGGAGTAAGTAAACCCACTATCTTTGTCTAGGCGCCTCCTGCTTTCCGAGTCGTCGTCGCTTGTTTCTGAGCTGCTGCAACTAGAGCCCCGGCCCTGGCTTTTCCTCCTGTGATAGCGTTTATGCACTGTGCTAGGGGAAGCAATATTCATTTTTAACCTGCTGAGCTTTGGGGGTAAGTTCTCATCCATGTCAAACTCGTCATCTGACTCTCCCTCCTCAAAGATTTGATTGAGGACTGGTGCGCTCTTTCTCGAAGTCAGACGATTTGTAACTGAAGGCTTACGGCGCAGAACAACTTGAGTAGAAAGAGAAATAGGTTTCTTATCTTCTTCATCCTCCTCTTCATCCTCTTCTACTCTGAACAAGCACTTCCGGCCGCTTGTAGTGGGTTTTAAGCTCACCGATGGGACGGTTGAAAGTGCCGGCCCAGCTAATTCAGGGATATCTTCTTTCTTTGCCGAATCCCCAAGGGCCTTGCTTCTGTGGCCGTTGAGAACGTTCTCAGCCGTGCGAGCTGGCGACTGAGGAACAGTTGCATGGGAGAGAGGAGAAGCTGTAAGGTCATCCTCCAGATCTTGGGGTACATCGATTTTTGTTGGCCACGATTGCCTACATAGACAATTATAAAGGATAAAAGAAAACTTAGATCATGGCAAGCATTCAGAACCATGGAAGAAAATGTAAGATCTGCACAAGAGAAGCACAAGTACTGCCACACAAATGGGCCTGCTGAGTGGCATGTTTGCACGTAACAGTACTGAGTAACTGACCAAAAGGAAACATTCTCAGAAAACACTTATTGCTTTAGAAATGCTGTTATATGAAAGGAACGTCATAGACACAAAAGCATAGTTTAGAAATTACATTGGTTACTGTCAAATGAAATCTTAAGATTTCACTGCTCTCTGAAAATGAATTAAGCAATAAAAAAAACTTTACAGGTTTAGGCTGTGGTGCTCCCTGGTTTGACACTGACATCCTCTCCCTTAGGCCCCAGCTGACTCCAGGAACACTGGGAACCACTGACCTAGTTTTCTGATGACTTGTGCTGGTATTTTAAACACAAACAACTGTCAGTGATTAACAAACAGGACTTAAATAAATTAGAAACGTAACTACAAAAGTGACAGAAAATGAAGATCTAAATGTTTCAAGTATTTACTGTGCTTTATGAACAGGCTGGTTTGTCAGCAAAAAAAAAAGAGGAAGAGAATTCTGTGGCTGTCACAATAAAGGGTAAATATAGTATCTAACAGTACTGTAGCTTCCAGGCAGTAAACCTGCTCACTGCAGTATGTTTATCTCTCATAGCAGCCCATGTTTGCCTCCCTTCCCTTCCCTTCCCCCCTCCTACTATTGCCAGTAGGCCTGAGGAGAGAGTGAGACAGAAGGGAAGTGCCAGGTTGCAAGTAAGTTAATTTTTTTTTTTCTGTTAATCTTTTGAAGTCTCAAAATCAAAGTAATGCAGTACTTTATTGTCTTTTCCATGAGGTCATTCCATATAAACACTCTGAATTTAGAACCATCATGAAGACAAGGAATTAGCTACCTGGCACCATTAAGGGCAAGAGTCTGAGTTTACACAGATGTCCTTGTAATGAAAAGAAAATTCATGCTCATTAGGCAGGCTTCAACTACTCCATTAAACTTTACAAATTCATAGGAAGATTTAGATTCAATGAACTTGTTTGTTCCAGTTAATCATCTAAGAGAGCAGCTCTTCTACCGAGACAGTGACACTGATGCAGAGAAAGAAACAAAACAATTTAAAAGCAAACTTTGTAGTTTTAGAATTTTCATTTGAAGGTAAACTCAAAAGATATCCTGTTATTATTATAACTACAGTACTTATTATTAGACACATTTGATGCTCTGCCTGGATTTATTATTGCCTGTTCAAAATTTGCACACTCCAATATCCATGTACAGATAGTAACCATACTACTCTGTGTTTTTTGAAAGCATATGCTGCTGTAACTGAAAATATGGGATGCTTTGATAACTGGTTGCAGAGCAAATAGATTGGTTGCACTAATCAATCCCAACTACATGTCAGAATCCCACTTCCCCCTTTAGTTTTCCTGTGTCACAAACTGAAGCTTTGAAAATCTCAGGGAATCTAACTATCAGGTTTTTTAATAATGATTTTGTCAAAGTAAAAAAAAATAAATCTACTGCAATATCTTAAAATGAGTAATTAAAGCAATTAATTCAACAATTTTCCTTAGACAACAGGCATATCAACTAACATTAAAAAGAACATAACCTACAGATGTGTGCTCTAGGCTTGATTTAGGGGATGTTCAGCCCATTAAAAATCAATGCTAACAGCTAAACCATAACATGAAATTCAGAGTGATTTCTTATTTATAACTGATTCCCCATTAACATGGTTATGGATTATGCAACTAAATTTTTTCCAGGGACATTACATACACAATTTGTATGAGGAACTGAAGGTCAATGAATATGCCCTTTCCTAGCAGGTGTGAAAACTTACTACTGCAGATACAGACTTCAAATTGGTTATGCATTTCCTGAAAATATTGATAACTAATTTCTGAACAGCTTCTGAAGCATCCACAGCATTTGAAAGATAGTTAAAATTTGCAATGAGTAAGTATTTTACTGTTTCTAAGAAAGCACTACTTGAGCAATTTAATAATATTCTCAATAAGCCAAGTTAAAAAAAAAAAAAAAAAACCCAAAACCCAAACCATTTAGATTCCTAAATTCTCACCTGAACTGAGCTTTGATGTTGCTAGGGCTTGCAGATCTGGTCTGAATTTCTTTCTCTTGTTTTTCTCGCAGAATCCTTTCAGCTAGTAAGAAGTAAGTAGCAGTGATGTGATTGTATTTGTTAGTTTCCAATGCCCTAAGGAAAGTACAAAACATGAAACAAACCATACATCAATGTTTTTCTAAAAACTGGACATGCATTTCGCACACCTTTCTGTACATCTCATAGCCAGAAGAGCACTTGAAAGAAGAACTGTCTATTTTTGATGTTTTGACAAGCATGTCTTGGTTTTATTAAAAATAAAGAGCCAATCAGTGTAGTAATTTCACCTACAGTTGGATGACGATATCTTTAGAATATCATCCACAAAATTTCTTCCTTTATTGAACAGTCTTGAAAGAATAACATTGTATTTCATTACTGCTGTGCACCAATGGTGGGCCTTCCCACTGGCACGTACAACCACAAAGCACTACTGGTTTTTTATGCAACAACTGAAGGAAAAAATCTCCATTATTTTAGGACTGTCAATTTTAAGTTTACAATAAAATTAATTTCATAAGCCAGTAAGCATCCTTCTAACAGAAAGGATGCAACTATTACACAGCTAAAAGCTTAAGAAGGAAGAGTGCTGCTTCCCACCTCCCCCAAAACATACAATAGTAAGAATTTTTCGAGTGTAAAATCAAACAAACAGAAAAAACAATTTTAAGTTCTCTTTCAATTTTGAGAATGCTTTGGAAATTTGGATTTTTTAAATATATTAGAAAAAACTATGTAGCTTTCTAGTAAGCCTACTCAGTGGCAATGACTATTTTGCATTATATAGATAAAAGGACTAATATTTTAAATTAATAAAGATTCAGGTACACTGGAAATGTACTAAGGGAAAAATGCTAAACTTTTATCACCTCCAAATATGTGTGAGATATGAAACACAAGTAAAAGCATGGATTTCAAAGCAATTAACGTTACTCAAGATGGCAAACTACCACAGGAATCGAACACAGTTCCAACCTATTTTCTTGGAAGTTTTTCCTAAGGTTGCATCTACTTAAGTATTTCTCATCCTAGAATATCCTATCACAGAGCATGATTGTAATATTTTGCTTGTTAACTGAATGACTTGATATTTAAACACTGAAGTAGCCAGGTTCTCATGACATTCTTTCATCAAAAATGACAGATGCACAAAACATACTGCATATAGAAAACTGACAACTTACTCCACAATTGTATCTCGGTCTGCAATATCACCAAGAACCATGCGTTGTATTATACTGTTGTGTTCCTCCTCAGACAGATTTTTATATGACACAAGAGGAATATTGTACTTTGTTGCAGGAGACGGGTCAACGCCTTGGAGCCATGCATGGTTTTCAATCTCTTCCAAAGATGCCCTTCGCTTCGGGTCTCTCTGCAACATCCGTGTAATTAGACTGTGAATAAAAAATAAATCTAAACAAAATGCACTCGCATGTTTAAAAAGCAGCCATTGTTAAGAGCAACATTAGAAAGAAATTTTCTCCTGTCGGACTTCTAAGATCACATAGATCTTAAGAAGTCTCTACAGTAAACAATGTGATGGCAAATTATTTCTTCTCAAAGAGATTCCAAATACTGCTGAACTGAAACTATTTACGTATTAAAAACTATAAATACCATAAACACTGCAGTTTTCATTGACAATGCTTGGATTCTTAACTTGATTTTTCTGGTTTGTTTGTTTTTAATAGATCTTATAGGGGAACTGTCACAGATGGCCTACAGGCTGGTCTGTAAAGTAATAGAAATAGAATTTTCTCTTATTGCTGCTGTCAACAAGAATATGGAATGGCAACACAAGTAGAAATATTTTATTCTGAAATAGCTATCAGACATTACATTCTTCAGTATCCCTGAAAGAACAGTGGTCTGTTCTATCCATAGAGAAATAAACTCAAACCAAAACACTATCTGGGATGAAGAAGTGACAAATCTACTAAAGGGTTGATACTGAGTGTTTACAATGCTGGAAAGGAAGTGCGTAAATTCCCCAAATAAACAGAGAAAGAACACAGCACATCTCCGTTCACTTCCTAAACTGGGGGAGGTATTTTTGGCTTTGCACAACAAACAGAACATGGATAGACAGTTTTGGTGACAAGGTTTCAATGAAACTTTTATTGCTCAAACATGTGGAACACGTTCTGCGGTTCTCATATAATGCTTTTTATTGCGCTAACTATACTATACCATGCAACTTAAAACTGCAAGGCTACACAAATCACAAAGGTAATCACAATTTTTTAATTTTTTTTTTTAGTGTGAGATCACGTATGGAATGAAAAGTGGAGTTTAAGTCAGACTTCTTAAAATTCTACCGTAAAAAAAGAATGTCACATATATACTTAGTAGCTGTGGTCTCTGCCTTTACCCAAAGAAAAGGCAGGGTGAAACATGGGAGCCTTGATTTTCTTAGCTTTTGTTAATGTTATGACAGCAAGGGAACAAACGGTATACTTCATTTGACTTTTTTTATACTACACCTGTAGTAAAACCACAAAAATGTACCATGTGTGCCTCCTTGCTTATGCGTCCCAAACCACCAAGAATGCTTTCACTCCAAGCAGGAAATTTAAACATTCCCAGAGTCTTTTCCCTAAGAAAACCTAACCTATAGAGGAGTTGGGTAACTGACTGTACATTGCTGGTGCATCGCATAGAGAAAGCAAATCTCCTTGGGCCTTGAAGCAAGTTAGCGTTAGCCAATATATTAAGCAAAAAGCTGCAAAAAATGTTTCCTGCCCTCAGCACAGCATGCAGCATCTCAAGAGATGCCTTCGATGGAACTCACTGATAAGAGCTCTCTTTTGAACCTCTTCCTGTACTCTATTTTAAACCTCTTCCTGTATGTAAAGCTCTGCAAGCTGTTGAGAGCACTGATAGCAGCTTTTTCACGTTACTGGAAATGCTGGACAATGTGACAAAAACCAGCTATGGCATCATCCTATGCATTAGATTCCTGGACCACACAGACGATAGGTGAAGAGAGGAACGGTCATTATTACCATAGCTGGAACAAATTTCCTTCCGTGCCAAACAACAGAATCCTAGATGCTGCTCTAGTTTTTTGACCGGACCAAATGCATTTTTCAAGCATTTCTAAAGGCATATGGATTTTCAAATTGAAAATGAAAAGATACTCTATTGCAGATTCAAGAACAGAGAAAACACTGTAAAATATTTTACGTTATACAACTGGGATATATATTAACAGGACTGAAAAGGTCATTAACCAGTAGGGAAATATGTGAAATATTGAAACACATGAAAAAAAAAAGCTGCAGTGAACACTGCAGAAAAACAACACATCAAAATGAGTCATGATTCCCAAGTGGCATATGGTATTTGCAGACAGAATATTTCTCTCCCTTGATTGCCTAGAATGTTGATTTAGAGTTGCAGTTTCAGTAGTAGATGAGCAAAACTTGCTTTGATATACTCAGGTTTTGACAAGTTGTATTCTGAACATAGATCTATAGGAATCATTACCTTTTTAAGCCCTGCCACAAGATACTCTCAGCAACACCTTGTAATTTGGCCAGCAAGAGTGGTAGCCAAAGCCAGTCACTGCTGAGCAGCTTCTTCAATAATTTATAAAATGCATGACAACTGAGACACATAAAAGAAAGATACATTGTGTAAAATCAAAATGAAGTTTCACACAAGTATGGGAAAACCTATTAGCAAAAAATATCATGGAATTAACCTTAGTAAGAGGAGACACTAAGAATAAATTAAAAGAAAAAAAAAGCAGTGCTGGTGCCCAAGAAACTACTCAACTGAGGTGAAGAAATACTAATAGTATTCTGTTAGTAGCAGTAGGCAAAATATATTAGTAACAGGCAAGGAATATTCCACACACCGATAATATGGTATGGGGAACTCCCAAAGGTAATAAGAATCCACTTCTACAAATGCTTTCAAGTTCTTGAGTACTCTACTTACTCTTTACATTCTTTGGACACATGAGGTGGCACTGTGTACTTGCAGTCCATTATCATAGTCAGAGTTTCACTGTCATTTGCTTCTTGAAATGGTGGTTGTCCACAAACCAACATGAAGAGGATGACCCCCAAACTCCATATGTCTGTAAATATATAGTACATATTTTAAAATAACTGTGAGGAAGCAACAATTACCATCAAAACTGTATTCTTGAGATACATACCGGGGTTACTACTGCGCTCTTGATTATCAATGTTACTTACAGTACAAAATACAGTAGTTCTATTGTTTGACAGCTTTTAGAGTTTTAGAGGAAAAAAGCATCTGAATTCATGAGTTCAGATATGCACAACAGTGTGAGATGCGCAACATCTTTGACAGCAAAGTGTTAGATAAAGCTGAAGATAATCTGGTCACTCAGAGGACAAGAATTCATTACCCATTTCTTCACAGGTAGGCACAGATTACTAGAGAGATCTGTATTCAAGGCACATTCCTTTTTGAAGGACTAGCATAAACAGTTCTCAGTATTGTTTACATTTTACTCTATGAAGTAAGAAATGACGAAGAAAGTTACTTTTTTCAATGAAACTGAACCAGATATGTTTTTCTTTCAGTAGTGTTGCTTTAAAAAGTTATTTGCTACCTCTAATGGTAAATAATAAACTAAACAATTTATGTAAAACTACCTTCTTACACCAATCATATTACAAAGTGTGGAGTGCTTTTGTTTTTTTTAAATATCCATCAAATATAACATAATTAACAGTGATCTCTACTACATTCTAGTAGTCGTCTTCTTTCCTTCTAATTGCTGCTTGTATAAAATAAAAAATTTAACAACTGTCTTGTTCTCCAATGAAATGGCATACCAAAAGATGAAAAAGAAGCACTTCTAGGCATGAAGCCCTTTAGTTGGTTTCTACTTACTGTAAAAGCTAATATTTAGTTCAAATCATAGAATCATAGAATGGTTAGGGTTGGAAGGGACCTTCAAAGGTCATCTCCTCCAATGCCCCTGCAAGAAGCAGGGACATCTCCAACCAGATCAGGTTGCTCAGAGCCTCATCCAGCCTGGCCTTGAACGTTTCCAGGGATGGGGCATCCACCACCTCTCTGGGCAACCTGTTCCAGTGTTCTACAACTCGCATTGTGAAAAAAAATTTTCCTAATATCCAGTGTAAATCTACCTCCTATTTTAAAACCATTACCCCTCATCCTATCACAACAGGCCCTACTGAACAGCCTCTCCCCATCTTTCCTGTAGGTCCCCTTGAGGTACTGGAAGATGGCTGTCAGGTCTCCCTGGAGCCTCCTCTTCTCCAGGCTGAACAGCCCCAACTCTCTCAACCTGTCCTCATAGGAGAGGTGCTCCAGCCCTCTGATCATCTTCGTGGCCCTCCTCTGGACCCTCTCCAACTGCTCCATGTAGTTTGCCTAGAAGATAGTATTTCACAAGTCTCACTGCCTTCAATACAGGAAGCTTAAATATTGACATATATATCATATGTCAAAAATAAATAAATAACACCAATATATGCTTAGAGAAAACACCATGCTCTTAAACTCCAGCTACAACTTCATGTTCTGGAAATTTCAATGGCAATTTTGGGTCTTACACCCTAGCATTTCACAGATCTGTACCCAGTAAAACCAAGCAAGTGGTTGAAGTGAAAGAAATGCACAGGCAGACGGTTCCTGGCGGAAGAGGGGAGAGCAGCTGGCAGTAGCCTAGGAAGCAGAGCACACCAGCTCTGTCCTGGCAGGGCTTGCAAAAGGGAACCACACTAAGTGACCTACCCAAAATACTTGACGTTCATTTAACGCTGAGGGGACGGCTACAATTTTATTTAATAATTTAAATCACATGCATTCATCCCTAGAACAATTACTCAGTTTTGCTAGTTACAACCCATTCTTCATATGGTTTAGCTGACAGAAGAGCAGAAACACTACATGGTAATTTTCTTTAGAGTTCTAATTTGTAGTAAGTGTACGCTATTAACTTAGACAATTATTTGATTTCTGTTATGCTTACTAGGGCCTTAATCCTATAGGTACGGAGCATTTTGAGACTGGTACACTGTATCATGTATTCGTACAAATTCAATGACTATTCACATGTCTACGATTCAATAAGTACTTTATTAAAGTACTTTTAGTTATTAAAGTACATCAGGCTTTGCTAGCCTGATGCCAGAAAACTGAATGTTCTAGAATATAGGATTTTTAAAAGCCTCACAAGACAGATAAGTAGTTTCACCTAAAAGGTAAGCTACTTATGTCTTTCTCCTACTGTTTAGTTTGAAAGTAGACAAAAAGGTTTGGCGCATTATCTGTCTCCACACAACAGATCACAGGAACTCATTTTTGCAAGCACATAAAACATAATGAATTTATGACTTTTTGTGAACAGTCATCTTTTGGATATCAGTGTCTTTCCTAGGTTTTTAACTTTGTCTAACATCCATTTTGTGATGCAATCTATCCTGGTAGTACTCTGTTGGACAGTCCCTCCACAACAAAACTAGAATAGAATGCTTCATGTCTCCTTTCAGCATGAGGTATTTAGAAGAGTCCACATAGTATTCATAATTACAAACAAATTATGTTTGCTATAATAAAGCAATGTACATTGACTAAATTTAAGCCAAGAGAAAAATATTGGGGAGAGGAGCAATATAATTAAACCATAAGTTAAAAACAAGCATATAAAAAGTTTAAACAGAAGGAAAATAATATGCTAAGCAATCAAGCTTAAAACAATAAGACAGTCCTGAGAAAATGATAGCAATCACAGTAAGACAACAAAGTTCCATAAAATCATCACATACAGGAAACCTTAGCAGACCTTAAAGTTTCAACTGCACCGAGTAGATACTGAACATCTTTAAGTATTTTCTATTAGAAGGTAGTCTCCTAATCAATGTTCTATTTTATACATATGGGTTCTTTTCTTGGATATACATACACTTTTCAGTATTTCAGTTTGGAAGGATTTGTGATGACAGATACAGTTCTACTTTTGGAAAAGTTACTTAGATAAACACGTATGTACATTTACTTTATAAAAATAATTTTTAAAACTTTTCAGAAACAGACTCCAACTAATCCTCTAAATGCAAAAAAATTCCTATTGTTTGCTATAACACGATGTACAGTTAGATATTCTCACCGTACTTGTACAGCTGTGGTGGACTGAGCTGGGGGGGGCAGAGCTACAGGGGTGGCTTCTGTGAGAAGGTGCTAAAAGCTTTCCCTGTGTCCAATGGAGCCAATGCCAGCTGCTCCAGGGATGATCCATACCTTGCCAAGGCCAAGCCCATCAGCAACGGGGTTAGCACCTCTGGGCTAATATATTTCAAAAGGGAGAAAAAGACAGCAGCACACGTGCCTTGCCCCTGGCCTCCCACACAGGCATTGGGGCCTGGCCCAACACTGGGTAGAGGAGTGAGAACATGTGAGAGGAACAACTCTGCAGACACCAAGGTCAGGGAAGAAGGAGGGGCAGGAGGTGCTCCAGGCACAGGAGCAGAGATTCCCCTACAGCCCATGGTGGAGCAGGCTGTCCCCCTGCAAGCCATGGAGGCCCACAAGGAGCAGAGAACCACCTGCAGCCCGTGGAGGACCCCATGCCAGAGCAGGTCAATGTCTGAAGGAGGCTGTGACCTCATGGGAAGCCCACACTGGAGCAGGCTCCTGGCATGACCTGTGTAGAGCAGCCCATGCTGGAGCAGGTTTGCTGGCAGGACTTGTGACCCTATGGGGGATCCACACTGGAGCAGTCGGTTCCTGAAGGACTGCACCCCGTGGAAGTGACCCACACTGGAGCAGTTCGTGAAGAACTGCAGCCTACGGAAAGGACCCACACTAGACAAGTTTGTGGAGGACTGTCTCCCATGGAAAGGACCCCATGCTGGAGCAGGGGAAGAGAGCAAGGAGGAAGGAGCAGTAGAGACAACATGTGATGATGAACTGATCCCAACCCCCATTCCCTGTCCCCTTGCGCTGCTGGCAGGGAGAAGGTAAAGAAAATAGAGTGAAGTTAAGCCTGCCCAGGAAGAAGGGAGGGGTGAGGGAAAGGTAATGGGAAGGTATTATTAAAATCTCTGGATTTTTCTCATTATCCTACTCTGGTTTGATTATTAACAAATTAAGTTAATTTTCCTCAAATCTGTTTTGCCCATGATGGTAATTACTGAATGATCTCTTCCTGTCCTTATCTCAACCCACAAGTCCTTCATTCTATTTTCTCTCTCCCAGCCTCCTGGGGAGGGGGTGAAGGTGAGTGAGCAGATGCATGGTGCTTAGCTGCTGGCTGGGGCTAAACCATGACACGTAGCTGAAGAACAACTTCATTGCATCTGCAGTCGTGGCTACTACAATGACTCAGCTTGGAGTGTCAAGGACACAAGTGAGCAGTCTAAGCAGACTTAAAAGTATACTAATAACTAGGAAGCAAGAAAATAGCGTGCCTAAGTAAGTCTAATCTACATGTGAAGACTGAAAACAGAAAAATCACTGGAAGACTTAGTGCAGACATGTCATCTAGGGGTCATCTTCAAAAGCCCCCCAGTATCATATTATAGAAAGCTTCTTCTCATTTGTGGAAGCAGAGCCAAGTGTTTGGATGTTTGTAGGTGTTTTAGGTGGACAAGTTCAAGAGTTCTGTCTTGCCCCTTCATATGCAGACTCGCAAATCAAGGGGTTGCTCCCCTGTCTATTTTCTGTGCCACAGTTTAACTAGATCCAATCACTTGTTTGCAGCCCAACGTGCAACTAAACCCAACCAACCAACTTGATGAATGATACAACATCTTTAAGATGGCTCTCTTTCTGGTCAACTACAAGTTGCCACTTTGTTAAAGGTAAAGGCACAGTGGAAAATGTACATGTTGCTACAGCCACATCTAAGAAAAAAAAGGAAAGACTCACAGTTTTTGTGCCCCTCCCAAAAAGTGAGAAAACTTATTTAATGAATCTTCCAGCAGCTTTTGTACTACCTACAAGTGACCAGAGATCAGCCTACAGATCTTAGATCACAGGTGTCTGCAGAATTTTTTTAGTGTGATGGCTAAGTTCACTCCTGTGTTTTGCCATCCAGCATTTCATGCAACAATCTATGGGTGTCTGTATTAAAGACGACAAAAAAAAAACCCCAAAAACTAAACACTTAATGAATCACCATAATAGTGAATCACAATAATTAGGACAGCTGTTACAAGCAAGTCAAGGTCAATGACCCTTCACCTCTGCTCAGGCCTGGTGGAGACCACTCCTGGAGTATTGTGTCCAGTACTGGGGAGCCCAGTACAAGAGAGACATGGACCTACATGAAGGGCCATGAGGATGAAGGGACTGGAGCACCTCTCCTATGAGGAAAGGCTGAGAGAGTTGGAAGTGTTCAGCCTAAAGCAGAGAAGGCTGATAGGGGGATCTTATCAAAGCATATAAACACCTGAAGGGAGGGTGCAAAGAGGACAGAGCCAGGCTCTTTTCAGTGGTCTCTGGAGACAGGACCACAGGCAATGGGCACCAACTGAAACACAGGAGGTTCCCTCTGAACATCAGGAAACACTTTTTTACTGTAAGGGTGACCAAACACTGGCACCGGTTGCCCAGGGAGGTTGTGGAGTCTCCATGACCGAAGATATTCAAAAGCCATCTGGACACAGTCCCAGGGAACTGAGTTAAGTGTTCCTGCTTGACCAGAGCGATTATACCAGAGGACCTTCAGAGGTACCTCACTGGGGTATGCAGCACCAACAGGTAACTTGCCCATCAGAAGCAGCACATCGTAGGTGTTTGAGAAAATGAAAGCATGACATAGCACAGTAAGAACTAAAATAATGTTGTCAGTGTGAACATATAAACCTTGAATGCTCCATTTAAGCCAGCACAGGTTTGTCGCAACTCAGCTATAAAACACAATTATTTTTCACTCCTCACACCAAACACAGTGTAAAGGATGGTAAGTGTGAAAGAAGTGGTAAAAAAAAAAAAAAACAAAAAAAACCTGACAGAAAACAGGAAACATTAAACAAGTTTTCAAAGTAACTTCATTTGAAATATATAGACCTTGCAAGAACAACAGAAAAATGGTACTGGTATAAGTATCAGTGAATTATTCACTGATATTTCAAACTACCACAATTATTCAGACAACAGCTGCATGCAATCCTAAACAAAATAAGAACAGTAACAACAGCATCTTGCCCTTCCCAACCAACCACAAAATTTCACATTGGCACTTTTTCTAAGACACACATAATGCTGGATGAAATTAAAAAAAAAAAAAAAATAGGATTTTTACTGGCAGATCTCTCTGCAATTAGGTTTCTAAGACCAAAGAAATCCCTGTAGGTTTTGCATTATAAAGTTTTTATTTTGCATGTTTTGAAGACACTAACTCGACTTAGGTAATTCTACCAAAAGGGGAAATCATGTCCTCTTCATAAAAAGGATCCATAAACTTGAGGGTTAGAAGTCTAACTTATTTGTAAATATTTCTTCTAAATTTAAATAGATGATCTACACTCCCAACATGCAAGTAAGTTTAAACATGTTACTTTGCTAGCCTTCAGTGTAACTCGAAATCCAAGGTTTAGCATCTGAAGCAGATATCCCAAAATAATAAGTTAATATCCACATATCATTTTGAAAGATCTAAAAGATCAACAGTTAAGTGACTATATGGTACATATGTAAGAAATGCTAATGTTTGGATGTACAGAATGGCTTAAAACTAATAAACCAGGTACAAAAAAAATTAAATCAATCCTATATCTATGCTGTCCACTTTTGTCTACTGGAGATCCATAGCTGCATGTTTTTCCGTCAAATTCAGAAAATATACCAAAAAAAACATTGAAAGAAATGAAGATGCCTTCTTCTCTTTCAAGATATAATTTTTGTTCACTCATTTAATGTAGTAACCATGGTACATTTTGGAAAATTCTTTGTTTCCAGAATAGTGTCATCTGGCTGAGAGAGGCAAAATTCAAGATCTGTAAACATAGCTGCCTTTGACAAATCAGTAAAGGAGAACTGGAAGTTTTATTCTAGTGCTTATTTGAAAAATTTTAATATCTCCCCAAACAACATGCAAAGCCATCCACCAGAATGTCCATTCCCATCCTGTTTTGTACTTCCATAATCAGTGCTGCTCTATTATTCTTTCCTATTAATAAATATAAAATTCATCTGTTCTCTGGATCGTACAGAACCTAAGGAAGGTGGAGATAGTTTGCATTAAACTGATAAAGTCCTTTGATCAACACTTGGTCAAGTACATGCTGCCCATTCCTTGTGCTGTACCCTTCTGTCACCAACTTCTGCTCACCTACTAGATGTAGCAAACGGGGAATAACTGCTTCTGCTGGCAAGACCACTTCCACCAGCAGAGCAGACAAAAGCACCTTGATCTTTCATTTCTAAATCCCAAAGAGCGTTCTTCCCTCATTATAAAAGGAGGTTTCACTCAAGCTGAGTGAAAGCCTCAGTCAAGATCTAGTGATGTGATTTGGTCAAAAGCATCAACTTCAACAAAATAGTTTTGTGAGCAGATTAGAAAGATGTTGGAGCAGCAATAAAATAAGAGCCTGACATCTCTTCAAAGCAAGGCTTCTAGAAAGAAACAGCATCTCTTATTAGACCAGCTAATAACTGGGGAAAGGGAGAACAAAAATAACTCAAAGTTTAAAGGAAAGCTCTCCACACACTTAAAAAAAAAAAAAACACACTTTTTTTTTTTTTTTTGAAGGCAGCCCTTACAGTATGTTCTTAATTCGATATACCTTATATCAACTCAGAGGATAAATCCTAGCTGAGACAGTTTCTT
>WHYT01017895.1:656274-674656 GCA_009806455.1 Tetrax tetrax | reverse complement strand
AAAAAAAAAAAAAAAAAAAAAACAAAAAAAAAAAAAAAAAAAAAAAAACCCACACAAAAAACCCTAACAAAACAAAACTAAAGGAGAGTATAGAACTATATGGGAAGGATTTAAATGCAGAGCAAGATTGCTTTTTTGAGACCTGTTAAATGGGCTACGCCATTTAAAGACAAAAATCTCACCTTCAGTTCAGTGCAAAAATGGTTTGACATACAGTACATACAGTAAAGAATTCTGCAGATCTGCCTCTCCTCCACCTTCACATCCTTGGCATATCATTTTAAGATAATATATTAGCTATGGCACTATGTTAATGCTCAAAAAAAAAAAAAAAAAAAGTTTTAGATAAAACCTTTAGATGTAATAAATTTATTACTGGGTAGTTTAACCAGATAAAGCAGCAAGTTTTGTAAGCAAAACTCCTTGCCACGGGCCAATGAGTCAGCATACATTTGCAGCTATACTCCCCTACCACAGCTGAGAACTCAGGTGCCAGTGCAGATTTAGATTTGAGACTCTTAACTGAAGGAACACAGGGAACAGAGGGTTACAGAGATCCATTTTTAGAAGAGCAGATTTAAGCAGGAGTATTTTTCACAGTTTCAAGTTTTTTACTACTCTTAGTAACTAGCAGTTGAAGGCTTTATGGAAACTGCTTACTTCTCCTCTCCTCCATGTCATTTTGTCTCTGCAGAAAACCGATGGAAAAGCAGAATTTAGGCCTGACATGCTGCATGCATTTAGCATGCTTATTACCTGTAGAGCTTCAAACAACCATAGTGAAGGAAGGCACGCTTGTGTACTGCAGTGGCCAAAATCAGGGTCTCTTTCAAAAGGATAGTGAAGTTCTCAAGATGCAATTTAGTCTTTAAATTGGGTACTAGTAGCTTTAAACTGCCATTGCTATAGGAATAAAATAGAGAGATTAGGATTTTTAAAAGCAGCGACTAGCTAGCTGCAGTAGAGAATATTTTATTGTTTTTAAAGTCATTAAATAATGTTGATTAGGAATTGACTGTTCAAGCAGGATTCCCAGAACCATGACAACCAGGGCTGTGTATATGCAACTTCCTTACATAACATGAAGTCACTGCCATAGAAACCAAACTACGTCATTAGCTGTCTACGCTATGCCTGCCTTAAACACCGGACGGTCAGACATCTGTTGTGTTCTAGTTTGTACACTGCACAAAGGATATTCATCTGCTTAACCACTGAGCTGGGCTTCACCATTTCATTAGTCATTTATTGCTTTCTGAAGCTCCTGATTTACTCCTAAAATAAGCACCACGCATTTCAAAGTTACAGTTTATATGACATAAGGGATCCTTATAGCATAAGATTTGCTGAAATTTGTACCATTCCTCAAAAGTCAGACACTTGTAACACTTTTATATGCTATGTGAATTCGTGATTTTAAGCAGCTAAAACCCATACTCATTTTGGAATAACCACATTCACATTCAACTACATAAAGTAAAATGAGTTTTTAATTTAAATCTATTTTTTAAAGTTGTTTATTTCAGAAATTTATGGGAAAGATTTTTTTCCTCCTCAGTTAAATGTAGAACTGCTTAACAGTTTACACAGTATATATTGCTCAGTTGATAAGATAAATCTTTCTACAGAAAGTCTGCTTCTTCAGAAGTGATTTGTAATATTAAGTACATTTAGTCAGGTTCTATACATTTCTCATTGGAATGTTTACTATAACAGCTGAACACAGCAGTTATCTTCCACTAGAAGCCACTTAAGCAAAAAAACCCCACAAATTAACTTTTATGGAGATGACACATGTTTACATGTTTATTTTGCTACTGCAGAGGTATCAACAGACTGGATAGATGAAGGATGGAAACGGACCCCCATTTCCTCCATCATAGGCAATTACTCTAACCACTATCTTAAGACATTAAAGAGAATGTCATCACCACTGCTACTACAACCTTTTCAGAGTAGATCTGTCGAAGAAAGTCAAATCCATAGAAAACTGTTGAAGACACGCTTTGAAAGACTCAACGCATCAGCACTTCACTATCATCAAGTTCTTCTATGCAGCATCTCTGCACTCTGGGCATGTTCAGGGCTAGGCAGCAAGTGGCCAATATCTGAAGGTGGCTGTTTTGAACTCCATCATGAACTAGTTTACTTGGTGGAACCTTCATTGAGCTCAGGAGTAGGTACAGGCTGACAGCTCACGAGGATAACAGTGGTAAGCATGCTTGTTACAAGCTGAAATTTAATATCTTGTTCACAGCGTAGTCTAATTTATAGCATAGCTTCACATAATTGTCTGAAGAACCAAAACACAGTTTAAGAATAAAAATTCATATGACAAGTCAAACACTGTAGAAAATGGGATTTCTATTAAAAACAGTGATAAAATTACATACTACAGTATAAAAGGATAAAAAGCTGGTATCATATTACTGAATTGTTTGAATAGTGCCTGTTATATTGTTGATATACTTGTGCTTCAAAAGGAGAATAAGAAAAAGTACTTCCACCCCGTACCAGCTAAAAAGCTTTAAGAAGTTGTATTCCTGGTACAAGAGTCTATCAAGATAGTATAGAATAACTTTGTAGTAACATTTTCAGCATTTCTGTGCATCACAAATATTTTTACACTACCATGTGCACAGACTGCTGGCAAATCTGGAAGATGCTCAAATCGGACCAGTTGTAAAGTTTGAAGAATATGGGTAAAGAAGAAAGATCAAAACTATTCTTCCATTCTTAAATTTTTGATGAAAAAGGCTTTGAATAAACTTGTGTACTGACCCCTCTAGTTTTCAGAGATGTCACCATCTGTTAATTCAGCTTTTTTTTGGTCTTTGTAAAATGGGATTTATTTTTCCCTTGCAGAAAGCTGAGGAAGAGATCACATGCAATCAGTGCTAACATTTTCAAAATTAACAGGCAGAACTGGGTTTTCTCCTTGTTTTAAAGCACTACAAATCGAATTCAAATTACTATTAGAACACATAGCAGACAAGAGAATTAAGAGAAATCTTTTCCTTCCCCATCCCTCCAGAAAAGAGCATAAATAGCAAATGGCATTTAGTAAATTATTTTCATAATTAGCTTATCTGTCTGATGAAACAGTCTGTTCTATATATGTTATTTTATTTGAATAATACATGATCATCAGTAACTAGTCTTATCTTTGGAAGCAATTCTTATTTTGATTCAATCTGGCAACTAGTACTTATTTTTCACTGAAGACAATAGTATGGGTTTTGCTGGTTGCATAAAACTTAAAATACAGGCAAATAGCTGGGGTTTTTTTTTTTTAGTTTTTTTTATTAACTACTGCATCTCAAATTTCACTAAGGATATTTTAATAAAAAACACCACCATTGAAAGGTCTTACTGAACACATGCCACTGCCTTTATTACAAAATAGTCTGGTTTTCTCCAATTTATCAATTCTGCATTTTAAAATGCATTCTTTCTGCTTCAGTTTCTATTGCTTAGCTGTATTTCACAAGTTACTGATTCTACATTAAAAAACCCACAAACCCAACATTTTCTGCATGACTCAATTTTCCAGTACTACTACTCTAGAAAATAATTAGTCACAATAAAAAACAATATTAATTAGCTAAACGTAGAAGGAAGTTTTTCTCTGTATAAAACATGTTCTCAGAATCATTGGACATGTCAACGTCCATACAGCACATTCAGCTTATAAAAGTGTTTCATTGCAATGTTTTTGGTCTTTTTTTCATATATATAAATACTAAAGACAATTTGCTCGTGGCATCTAAGAAATCCTTCATATTTTTGATCAACTCTGTTTTCCTAAAGGTTCTAGCTGTAAAAGGCATAATTTTTATAAATGAAGTACAAAGTAACAGCTTTATTTATAAAAAGTACAGCTTTACACATGAAGGCAAAACTTGAGCATCTGGTTTATAACTATGTAGTACACCATTGATTCAGGTCCCACCAGATCTGTGTTGCCAAATTAGTCAGCCATGGGTTGAACATAAGTAATCTGAATATTTGCTTGCAAGATACATGAAATTAAGCTTCCTGGCTGTGGAGATGTAGTTATCATAATGAAATCTTGCTCCACAACAGCAGCTTGAAATATTATGAAAACAGTTCTCCCATGAACACAGCAAGATGACTAACAAACATCTCTATACTTCAGTTAGAGTCGAGCTGATACGGTAGTAACTGAAGACTATCCTGACAGCTTCTCCTCTGTAATTTCACTTGGATAAATTATTCTTTGATTCACTCAGCAGTTTATTAGTGAATGCATTAAAACTTGTGCATAAAGTAATCCAGAATGGAACATAAATTATACTCCATAAATATTAAGCAGCATAGATTTACTGAGAAGTCATCAGGATCACAGACTCCCTACCCTTCATTACAGCCCCACCACATCATAACTTCGCTTCTGAATACAAGGCTCTGATACCTGTAGCATAACACTCAATTTGAGGCATTAAAACTAGTTTCTTGTCAATAAAGCGATTAGATTGGGGGGGGAGGGGAGGGGAAGTAGAATCAAAGGACAGCATACTACAGAAAATTGGACTCCCATTTCACTAAAAATAAATTTCACTACCTGCATACAAATTGCCACAGAACACAAATTCTTTGTTAACGAGATGAATATGCTCAAGATATAAACTTCCTAGAAGTATTCTACAACCAATTCCTTATATTTGTCCCTTCTAAAAAGTATGAAAAGCTAATTTCTGATCATTTTTCAAATTTGATTCCTTTTTTTTCAGCAGTGAGATACACTGCACAGCAGGGAGAAGGCAGAAAAGCGTGGGCACTAAAACGAGTAGACAGGAGGAGAGCGCAGCATGGAAATACACAAGGTACTCACATTAATTCCTTCTGTTTTGCTTCAAAAAGCATTTGAAACTGAGAAGTACAGTACACAATTCTCCTAAAAATGCAATGGCAATGATACTCCATCAATTTCAGTCAAATGAGTTTCTCTTACATGGAAAGTGAAGATAAGTCAGCTAGGCTGAGTTGATCTAACCTAAACTTGCTAACACAAAAGAAGGGCAGGTCCTACCACCTTCTCCCAGGACTCCAGCCCAAGCTACGTGCTTCACTTCCTTTGCACCAGCTCTTCCACAGCTCTGCTAACCTGGAAGAAGTTAAGCCTGCAGAAAAGCTAATAGTTTCCTGTCAAATTAGCTAATAAAATCAGTTCGTTAGATGATCAGCCATGCAACAGAGTGCAGCACATGAGAAGGGGTAGCTCTGCACTGACACAAGCAAAACAGAAGGGAAAGACCTCTTATAGGTACTTAGCTATCCTCAAAGCACCTGGTAAACAAGGCTGAAGCTTTGAAAGACCAAACACATTCCAGCAGCACTATATGCAGATAAGAAGCCCTTAAAACGCCTGATGCAAAAAGAAAACAAAAGAATTTGGGATCATTTCAACAGACAAAGTGGGTCTAAAAGCCGTATCATTACCTCAGGAAAGAGAAAGGTATGTATGACAAATCCTTTCCTTTAATAATAAAAAAAATTTATGACTAGATAATGAATTCATACACCTAATGTTATCTTTCTGTATTGTAGAAGATACCCAGGTCTGAATTGTGCAAGAAAGCCAGCACTGAACTAAGGTAATGAATGTTATCCAAGTGGCTGGCCCCTGCAGCTTCCAAGAAGGCAGCAAGCTGGATTGGGAGTACAAACTGCCAGCTGAATAGCACCGAGCTACAGTAACCATAATATTCTTGTTAGTCATGTCTTTTACAATGAACATCTTGCCACCATACTGTTTGTGTTGCTGTGATGACAGCATGCAATGCTAAATAACTGATGATACCTACAATCTTTCTTGTGCATTACAGTACCATTCTAGAGGCCTGCACTTAACTGTGCTAAATAGACAATCCCAGTCACACAATCTGAATTTGGCCATTTCTCATCCCCAGAAGGATGAATTTGCTCTGCAAATGTTTCCATGCATCCATGAAATCACATACAGAGCATCTGACTACAACAATAAAAACCTTCCAAAAGTGTCAATATCTTCCAGAATTACTATAGCCTACACAGCACTCAATACTTTGCAGAGATGCCAAGCAGTTAAAATAGAACTTGCTGTCCTCTGAAAGAATCAACTAATCTGAAAAACTGTAATTAAATTTTATCTACATGTCGGAAAAAGGTGATTTCTATTTATTTAACGATCCAATCTCTGTTGATCCTCGTAGAGGAACAAAAGAAAAGTATTACCAGAAGAATGCTTTGTTCTCTCATTTGTAGTTATCCACTTTCAAATATCACTGGAGTTTGCTGGATTACACCACTGCTCTAGACAACCGTCTGATCTAAATACGTCCACTTGATTTATGAAATCAACTTTATGTGCAACAACAGTTCTCTCACTTTCCTCTAACTAGAACAAATTTTAATTAAGGGGGGGGGGGACAAACACAAAAAAACACGCACATGGGAAACTACAGGCAATAGAACTTTTCATTATCTAACTCACTTGGCTTTTTGAAAGGTCCTGGGAACATATGATCATTGCCTAATATTCCGCTTGCATCATTTTAACTACAACCTTAAACACAAAAGGAAATGAGACCTAAATTAACGACTTTCTTTTCAAGTGTGAAAACTTTTAAGTAGCATCATAAAGGGGAGATTAATCCCTAAACTAGCTGAAACACTTACCTTTTCACAAAGCAAGCTTTTCCATTGTATTTATTACGCATGTAACTTAATAAAAGACTTAGAGTATTTCAGCTCTTTGTAGTAAGAAAATGTAAAGTCTCTTCCTTTATATACTCATTCTAATATTATAAAACATCAGAAAATCCATGGCAAAGGTCTTTGGCAAAAAAAAAAGCCCCATTATATATCTTAATCAATTTTTCTTGCAATAATTTTTGCAAATATAACAACAATTTTGGACAAATTAAGAGAGGTGTGGGGTTTTTTGAATATTATGAATGCAAATGTACCTTAATATGCATAGAACATAGGTAAGGCAATCCTTTTTAATTTGGCATTTCAGAAAATTGAGTTGTTTTTCAAGTGGTCAGATACTCACTAAGGAGCCAGACTACGTAGTTGCACTGGAGAAAGCGTGACCTCCTTTCTCATAAGGAACTAGCTCTTAGATTGGTTCAGCTACAATGTAATTTCATCCAAACTGGCAAAAAATCTTTGCCATTGTCAGTCATTATTATTGCCATATTAATAGCCTTACTCAGCCAATTGCTGAATGAGTTCACAGCACTTCACCACTATTTCAGGCTACATATACACCTTGCACATATACACCAGCATCAAAATGTAACCGATGTAATCTTTTAAAAATATCTACTTCTGAATTTATACATACTTAGAGTCCACTAGAATGACCTCATCTTAGCATGAAAGTTTATCTTTAAAGGTTAAGAAAGGTTTGCACAAGCTGATTTCTCAGTTGCATAATTACATGGTAAGTGATAACTTTCCTAAACATACATTCTTTTAAGATTCTACATTTAAGACTCAATTGGGGGAAGGAGGCTTTAAAGAACTCCCTAATATTTTTTCCTCCCTCCCCTCCCCCTTACAATATTTGTATTTAAAATACACAAATAAGTCATATTTAGAAACTTTACATAGTTTATCTTACCTTTTCACTCACAGTTAGTAAAGGAAAAGCCAGACTCTTCAAGGCTGTTATCTTATTGGCAACTTATAATAATTTTTTGTATTTTTATTCTGTAATTATTGTACTGATGGTACTAAGAGACATTTTAAGTGATGCCACCATTCTTACACTTAATAATAACAAGGCCAAAGTGCACTTTGTTAACTATATAATTCAGTTTGGACCATCTGGTCATAATGCTCCTAATGCCATCCCTCCCTAGGCCCTCACCTCCCCGTACCCCCATTTAATCCCCACACAAGCATGGATGCTTGGATTCTTCCAAGCATCTTTTGTTGGGCAGCAATATCAAAACTTGATTTTTTTTGCTCATCCTACAAAATCTGACTGCTACTCTGTTTTTCAATAAATAATTCACATAAAGCACTGTACAGAACATTTAAATTCGCTTTTCCATCTAATTTTAGAGGCCACTGTAATTAGTTACACTCATGCTTCAGGAACTTCAAAATAAAAAGACACAGAAAAACACAGAAGAACTCAGGAGTTAGAGTTTCTAGTTTGTCAATAATAAAGCCAGAATCAACTTATCTAAAACTCTAAATAGATATCGTTTTATCAAGTATCACTGTAGCATCAACATGGATTTGCAAAACCACAAATAGCATAAACATCTAAAATGCCTAATTATAGCACACTAATGAAAGCACTTTCAAGTCCAGAAAACCCACAGTAAAACACCTATGCAAAGTCAGAAGTCAAAGTGACATTCAAGTGTTTAAGCAAAGACCATAAGATCTACTAGCTAAAAATATTTATATTATAAATTAATGCAAGAATTTTAGTACAATAGTGTGTAGGAATACCTTGTCAGCATTCAAAACTAGTTGATTGTTTACATCAGGTAAATTAGAAAAAAAATAGGACAAGTCAGTCTTAATTTAAACCACCACCACAGACACTACTATAACCTCGGCAACACACACACAGCCATGCTGAGAGCCCAAATGGGTGTTACTAAGACAGTAAAAGTTCTTATTGCCCAGAATCTGATACAAGAGGCATGTTGACTACAATAATCTATTTCTGAAGCATCACTTGGAATTACATGTCCCTACATTTGTTGGAGAAGTAGTGAGTTCTACTGCAACTAACAGATACGAGCAATCTGTATGACTACAGGACTTTATTTAGTGACTCTATGAAAGTTTACAGCTTTTTAAAAAAAACCCCTCTACTTTACTTCTAACAGCATATGCAGTAGACCTAACAGAGATAGGAAGAGAGTAGTCTGTCTAGCACACTCCACCTTCCAGCTAGAAACATCCAGACTAATTTAGACATTACTATTTCTCTTACTTTTTAAACAACTGGGAGTAACTGGGAACTCATCCCCTACTTTCAGTTCTCAGACAAGAAAAGGGCAGAGAAGGGGAAGAGGGAGTTAAAGCCTTCCTTAATTCCCTGTCTCCTCCTTCGATAGTCAAGTTAGTACTTACTAAAAGTGGAATGTAAGCAGCCTAGGCTGACAATGTCATTCTTATAAAGCTAAATGGAGCAAAGAAAGTCACTGGTGGGGGGAGGATGTTGAAAATAAATTAAAAATGGGCATTTTTCTGAAAAGGAGATGGGTCCTCTAACAAAGCAAGTACAGATATACACATTGCAGTCACATTATCATTCATAGAAAAGTTAATTACAATGTATACAATTGTATCATTTCATACAAAAAGAACTTTTAAGCATTTTTGAGAATTTCCTTCACATAGAGCTGCTCCAGCATTAACTCATCCAGGTTACGATATTATTTCTTGCCAATTAGTTAGCTTCCACATATGGCATTATCTTGAAACAGAAAACAGAGTGGCACAACATCATGGTACAATTTAGATTACTGATGGAATTCAAAGACAACATACCCACTGCTGGTGCATCATATTCATCCCCAAGTAAAATTTCAGGAGCAGAATATGCAAGAGATCCACAGCTTGTGGTGAGCTTCTTTCCAGGCTGAAATTTGTTGCTGAAGCCAAAATCAGTCAATTTCACAAGTCCTTGTTTTTCAAAGAAGACCACATTCTCTGGTTTTAAGTCTCTATGAACTACGTGCAGTTTATGGCAGTAAGATATAGCATGAACTATTTGAGCAAAATATTTTTTGGCCAGATCCTCATTCAGACCTTCTTCATGTTTCATGATGTAATCAAACATATCTCCTCCATCACCTAGCTCTAAGATAAGATAAAGCTTAGTCTGGGTGTCAATCACTTCATACAGTCGTACTATATTAGGATGCTGCACTAGTTTCATGCATCTAACTTCTTGAAAAAGATGTCCAGTGGCTAGAGTGTCCAGTTTGGTCTTGTCAATTACTTTTACTGCTACTTTTTCACCTGTAAAGACATGTCGAGCAAGTTTGACCACAGCAAAATGGCCTCTGCCCAAAGTTTTATCCAAGTCATATAATCCTGCAATTTTTCCATCATATCCTCGTTTGAAACCTGCCATTCTGTTTCAGAAGATGAAATAATATTTAAGCTCTTGGGGAATGTGATCTTTTCATATAAGAGTATCTGATGCAAATAGATAGTCCGTTGTCACTCCCAAGCATACCTAAAAATAAAGAGACAAAATTATATATTTGTATAAAAATAAGCAAAACTATTGTCCTGTAATTCTCCAAAAGTTACATTGCTGCATTTTTACAGATAACTTAGGAAATTCTTCAGGAGTTTTTGCAAAGGTTTTGATACACCATGCTGTAGTAACCAACAAATTTCTGAAATCAAATTATCAGCACGCTTGAAGAAAGAGAATTTCAACAGTGCGATAATGAAAATTTCTCCTTCATGTTGCAGCATGAAACAACTCTAACACAAAGTTCTGATGGCATGACTCTGGACTTTTATGTTCTCTCTTTTGACAGCTTCCTGTTTAGCAAAGCTCAGACTGACACAAGACTTAATTTTGTTACTCTAATTAATTTGCGCATTATCAATCAATACTGGAATTACAACAAATGAACAAAGTTTCACAGGCTGTAATGAAACATTTGGGTTGGGTGTACTCTTGGTGTTAAATAAAATGTCTTGTTAAATATTTTGACTGGAGGTATGAAAACTGGTGATGAAAAGTTTGCATGTAGGCTGCATATGTTCAGCAGTCCTGGGAATGAGTCAGGAGAAGGGAAAGAAGAGTGGGAAGGAAGGGGAGAAAACTCAGGAGTTCAGCTTATTTGTTCTGAACTCCTGCTTACCAGTTAATTTGACATTTAAGCAAACAAGATTCAACTTACAAGGAGTTCATATTCAAACGTGATTTTGAAGGTCTTATGTCCCGTTGCCCTTGTTTTCATACACAAAGCCTCCCAAAAACTTTTCATGCATCTTTAACACAGACTGAGGTTTAAATAAAAATCTGTAGCTATTAAAAAGCTAACCATTTCTCCCACTTTAAGTGCAAAGTAGCTAGAAATATGAAAATTAGATGGCTTATTGCCACCTCAATAAAATACAAAAAACATAGCTCTTTAGAATGTATTTTCACAGTTTCAAAACTGAACTTCAAAAAAAGTTTTTGAAAAGGAAGCTGGCAAACAGCCCCTTATATTTGCTATTCTGAAGTTGAAATGTAAGCATTAGATTAAAAACATTCCCTGCTAAACAAGTTATTTCACAGGCAGTGAAACTAATGAACCTGGTTTCATATGGATTCAATTACAAGGTTGGGGGTCCTATGAGGATTCTCTGATGTTTAACAAGCTCACCTTACTGCTTCTCTCAGCTGGAGCCATGGTATAGCCTCTTCTCTATCCAGCAGTCTACTTCCAAAGTCCGTGGGAATTCAGTTTGAGACCTCCACCCCTGTAAAATTTGAATGAAATCAATCAACTTCTAAAACCTTGTAACCTAGACAAGGAACAGGGTAAGCATAACAATTGTAGAAACATTGAGCTTTGGGTTTTTCTTTAAAGATAATAATCAAGCTTTAAAAAAACTTCAATGTGTTTTGTGTTACTGTACCCTTTCATTCTGCTAGTAAGCATTATGTTTCAGATGCTCTTCCAGAAACCACTCCACTTCACTGGAAGATGCTACAGTATCTTCTGGGGCTGGTATATATGTTTCCCAGCACATTCCATACTGCTCATCTTACAAATTTTCCCCTACCACTCCCAATTAAAATACAAAACTAGATTAGAGCATGCTACATTAAACCAAACGTCCATGTCAAGCACTCTCCTAGCTGGTAACCATTAGAGAATACATAGGGAAAAACACAGAAAAAACATAACAATAAATAGAGAAACCCTCCTTAAGAGATTAAAAAATTCTTTATATCAGAGGGCAGTGGTTTTGTGTTTAATAGTGCTTGATGGATTCCACCTCACCCCTCCCTGTGAAACTGGGCAGGTGCTTTATTAGAGCATGTGAATTTTTAGCATGAAGAACATCCTCCAACAATGAGTTTAATAGCTTAACTATGTGCTGTGAGAAGAACTACTTCCTCTTATTTGTTTTTAATCTCCTGATAATTTGTGCATCTTCTCATTCACCATCTGTTCTAAAACAAGAACCATCATACTCTGTTTACCTTGCCTCAAGCAACTCTCAGTTTTAGCTTCTTCCCTTCCTAGCTTCAGTTCAATTTTGTTCAAATCCTAGCCTGTTACTCCTTTTCTGCAGGCTTTAGCATTCTTCTCACCTTTCTCTACACATTTTCTGGCTTGTTCTAAACTACTTTCTTAGGCCAATTTGTTTTGGGCTGGTTTTTTTTTACTACCACTGAGCACCAACACAATGTTTTCATGTAATGTTTTATTATAGTGTCCAGTGTTCCATCATACTAACCTAATCCCCAAAATGCAGGCTAATAAAAAAAAATAGCCCATGTACACTCATAAACCACCTAACCTTAACATGAAGCAGTAGGGGGTAACATTAATCAGCTGTGCCCCATATGGTTATGTGACTCCAGTCTCAATCCTACAACGATTGCAAGCATTTAAAAACCTAAAGAAAACCACTCCACACTAACACACTTTATAGAACTGTTGTCACCACAGCACCCTAAGTGGACTCTTTATTTTCTTAATCTAGAAGGAGTGAAAAGAAAGAGCAAACAAACTTACAAAGCTTACTTTTTTTAACTGCGATTAGGACATCACCTTCCCTTACAAATTTGTTTTACTCATAAAGTATCCTATAGTCAGTATCTTACGCTAAACTACTGAACAGTTTTAGAGCCCTTAAATTTTTAAAAAAAGTAAAAGTTGTGTCAAAAAAACCCAGACAACCATTCCCTATGCATCTGAAGTTATCAACACCGCAAACTCCAGTGCTAAAGATTTTGCAGACCATTTCTTTCTTGAATGTTAAGTCCACCCTCAAGATTTATTCACCTCCAGACCTCTATTCGCACAAATTAATCACATCCTACAAATCTCGCCCAGATCATGAAACACATTTACTCTCTGAGGAAGAGATATGGCTTTAAGAGAGATTTTCAGTTAAGTCTTGAATTCAAAACCAACACTTGCAGTCAAGACAAAGCTTTCTTAGCACATGGCAAAACCATGAAGAAGGTAAGGAAGATGGAGGTAAAAAAGCCTCAGGCAATTTTGACTTAGCTTTTCTTTCTTAAATTCAGGAAAGTTCCACCCCCTGCAGAGCAAAAGGGAGAGAGAGAGCAAAGCCAACCAGATGTAACTTGTCTGAATTCAAGTAACTGCAACACTCAGCAGTAAGGAAAGATTTATACTAATTATTTTGTTCACTTGGCACATTTGCAGTCATCTTTGTACAAACTCAACAAGTGATTTATCTCTAAATGACAGAATACACATAAACATCAACCTGTCAACAAAATTTCAGCAAAAATCAGTTATGCTTAAGCCATGGAGAAATACATCAGACAGTAATCAATAGGATAAAAGCTTACAGAAATGGAAGATAAGCTACACTTACTAATGTTGCAGCCCCATTAGCTGAAATAAAATTAATGCACATTCATTAACAGTTTAACATAAAGTATCCACCATAACAGATCAACTAACTTTCAATTCTATGGTTTTAAAATAAATCTTCAGAGATAAAGCTCCCACAGCTAAATACAAGGATCTCAGACACACACGGTTTGAAGTGAACATACCAAATTAAGAACTGTTCAGCAGTATGAAATTGATGCAAAACTGTCCTAGCACATAGATACAAAGCTTGACTACAATTTAGATATGCTACCTAAAGGATTGCAGTTGCTATACTAAACTTTTCAGAGAACTAATTTATTTTTCTCAGTTTCTCCCTAGAGTAAGAAAGTAGAATTTTTAAAGCACTTAGAAGATCAACCAAGAGTGCAGTTTCACAAGGCACCAGCTTTTGGACTGAAGTCTCTTTGTGACCCTTTCTTTGCAATTGTCTCCTTAGTTACATCAGTAAAACTTTTGAGGCTAACTATAAATGGAGTCACCTAAAATTTCCAGATTTAACACAACTACTACCATCACGCTTTAGAACAGGGTTGGTTTTAATTACAGATCATTTCAGTGATCTAGTTTACAGTATGACCTCTTGAACATTTTTACCAAATGAAGAAGCTGCAAACTGCAGCACGTGACAGTCAAAATTTCAACCAGTCATACTTTGCCAGCAAGCCAAACTACAGCCTGAGGAAAAACATTCAAGAGACAGTTGATATCACAAAAAATATTTACCTGTCTTTCTTTTAATTAGCATTATCTCAAGTCCTGTATAAGTTCATTTTTCAGCATTAGAGTTTGGTTTTTCTAGTTGGTGAGCTTACTAACCATGAGCAGCATTTAATCCATGTGGCTAATTATGGTTTTAAAAATGCAGTTTTCCCTAACTATACCAGAATTCAGCTACGCCCCCAATACTCATTTTATGCAATGTAGACATTTACCAGTAAATAGATTCAGAACAGATCCTTACTTCCATAGGAGCTCATATATCCTATCCCACAAAATACTGCAAACAGCCTCTGTAATGGAGATCTGCAGACGCTGTTTTATAATATCACATGCATCCTATTAAGAGGCTTAACAACAGTACTATGATTCAACCATCTCTAAAAGATGAATAGATTTCCAACAGATCTGTTTAGAAAAACAGCATGTTTCAGAGACCCTAGTTTTTCTTTAAGCACTTCATCCTGTCCAAAAATTTTCATTGTATTGTATACATAACATTCATGTATGTATTTTATGTGTAACATGCAAGACCAACCTAGTTCAAATACCTTAATCTGTATATTGCTTCTTACTTTAGAAAATGAAGATTCAAGGTCCCATTTCAACAAAGTGTTATAATACTATCAATGCAAAAACTTCCCTGCATTATCAAGCTAACAGACATAGAAGCTGAACAAATCTTCACTGGCACTCGTCTGTCCACAGCCAGCTAACCATTCCTGTCTCCCTTCAGATAAATGGAGATTCAGTCAACACAGATAAGAGTCTACGATAAAAGAAATTGCACCCTAAAGCAGATAGCTAAATAGATCAAATGAATCATTTCTTAAAAGTACACATTTTCATTTTCTGTAACAGGAGTTTAAGATGACTAGTTCAGAGGATGTACATATTATGCACATCCACAAGAGAGATTAAATAAGTTTCACCGTTTCCCCTTTTGCTCTCTTTTGTCTCAGATGAATAACAGCATCTACACCAATTATTTATTTACAACATAATTATATGTTGAGAGTAAGACTTATGTTGCTAGTCTTCCTAGAAACAGCAGAATAAAATTTGACAAAAACTGATCAAAGATCCAGAAGCATTTTTTTTTTTTTACTCTGAAAGCAATTTGTACAAATCATTAGAATTTGAGAGCAAACTGAAGGAGGTATCAACTCAGTATACAAACTGTGTAAGTAGAATTTTTCACTTTTTTTCCCAATATTTTCTATCCATTTTTATCCACTATCCTGCTGTAAAATACCTTCACACCCTAATCCATGAGCCTTTAAAAACAGGCTTCATTGCTATGTAAGCCACTACATACATACATACATATACATATATATATATATACACACATATACATATATATATACACACATATACATATATATATACACACATATACATATATATATACACACATATACATATATATATATATATAAAAGTGTATATATATATATACACACACACACTTCTACATATGTTACATCTTCAGCAGTGTGTCAATCTGCTTTCCCCGAGAGGGTTTTTGATCACCTTTCCTCTTATATAAGGGAGAGCCAACATGCTAGACACAGGTACAAAGTGTTGCAAGAGTGAAGAACATACAAACTTAATGTGTACCACATGCTCTGAAAACTAGTCATGACTCAATTCTTCCAGAAACTTTTAAAGCCTCATACTACCCAATATTCCTTGAATATTCAAGATTCAATATGGGACTTAAGATCCCAAGAACCTGTCTTCTCCTTTTGTTTCCACACACAAGTGTGTCAGTCCAGCAAAGCCCTTCCTCCTTCACCTTCAAAACTATCATTCAGGTACTCGAAGGAACGACAGTAATCTATACCTGCCCTACAGTCAAAACACTTTGCAGGTGCAGCACTTTGGGAGGGGGAAAGGAAGACAGGAGACAGAGGCAGCAGTGTTACAATGCAGCCCTTACAGACACAATGCTATCTAATCCTTTACTTTCCACTTTGCATATCTTCCCCTTCAATGACCACAAACCCCATAAACTCTCCTGCTCCTGACAAGTTCCACAATACAACACTACAGTAGATTTTTCAAGGCATACATGCACTTTTTTTTCATATGAGCCTTGTCATCTCCCACAGTGTCAGCATCCATCTCACAGTGCATTACGAAAACATCAAGTTATATCAGCAAATCTCTCTACCATTCAGCATGACTAGATCTAAAATGGTGAAGTTATCAAGTAGTTCTACATTCCAAACACAAAAAGAAGAACTAACCTGCATAATTTAATGTTATCCCCTGGTTTTAACTAGTCTTCAGAATGTTGCTCTGAAAAGACATGAGAGCTGCCAACTGCTGATGAAGTTTTGCCATTACACATTTTGGAAGTCTGTAGTGAAGTGTCAGTGTTTCGTTATTTTAGAATGCATTGCAGGCATCAGAGCTACTGATGCCTAGCCTTAATGCTTCTTAGAACCCAGAAATGAAAACGAAACACTAACAAGAATGCTTCAACTCTTAAGGACCATTGTGAAGAGCCAGCAGCAGAAATATTTGGCAGATCAATAAACTTAAAACATTGCTGCTGGACCTACAAATGAAAGGTTGTGGGAAGGAGGGGTAGTATTATAGATCTGAGAAGAAATAGAAGTTATAACATTATTTCATAACAGAAAATGATGAGACCCTGCATGACCTGAGACCTAACAGCAAGATTTTGAGGCAGCTCTGACGTATGAGGAAAAATTAAACTTAAAAAAAATGTGATGCCTGATTCAGGATATCATCAATTGAAGAACACATTTATTTCTTAGACAAGAAATTCCTAAGCTTTTAGACACACAGATTGCTGTCTGCAATCCTATTTTCTTCAAGAAAACATACATCACTGTATGTGACAGTACAGTCACATCAAGCATACAAAGTTTAAGCTTTCCCCTGTCACACAGGTTTGCAAAGCTGTGGTGAGTGGTTTGCAGAACACTAGTAAAGAGCAAACTAAAATTTGAGAACTGTATTATAGAAACCCTACTAGACAGTTGGTATCTTTGAGAATCATCTTCAACACAGACAAGTGAAATTATTACATTTGCATCTGAATTGGTTCTTCGAGGCCTCCTACTTTAAAAGTCAAAAACTTGCATTTGCTTTTTGTTTCACGAATAGGTGAATGATTAAAAAAAATACATATAGACAACACTGAAGTAGGTATATATTGCAAAGCAATAGCAAGATAGTAGTAGTAATAGCAAGGTTATGATTACAGACTAGACACCAAAGCTATCAAGAGGACCGACTGACCAAACTATGATCCATTGACAAACCCATCATTAGTAGTCCCTGGCATTGGTTCCAACTGCCTCTAGTTGTGAAATGTGTTAAAAGCCCAAGACGCTTTCCATAACCACACTGATACTTGCTCTAGTTCACAAGGCACTTTCCATTTCTAAGAGGAGGTATTACACAAGACAAATGCAATCTGCCCCCTGGATTTGAGAACAGAGAAATAGCTTTACACCATTTGAAGCCCTCACACCAGTCACAGCTCCAAAAGCAATTAATTTCATGTTGTCTGTTTTCCTTTTATGCCTACTCTCAATGTCCAGTATGTAGCTAAACAAATAAAAAAGTAACACAAATAGACATCACCATCCTGTTCACATATCAGATGCTTCAGCAATACACCACTTAAGATCTAAAGGTGCTCTTAAAAGTATTATTGCAGAGGAAGAAAAGAATACCAGACCTTCCCAAATGGCCACGTCCCCTAAACTATCTTCTGCAAAGTAGTATGCGGTAACATCTTTTAAAAAGGACTTGCTCCAAATTTTGTGATATCTGCTAGTACTTTCTTTTTGTATCTGTAAATCAGTTGTAGAACTTTGTTCAGAACCTATGATGTCATGATATATTAAAAAAAAAAATTGTTTTAACTGAAACGACCATGTTTTGCAGTTCCCACTGAAAGAAAAAATGCTCCTCAGCTACAGGAAAGTAACACGTGTATTTTAGTTGCAGACATTTATAAACCTAACCAATTATCACATTTTCCTTTTTTCTTGCCGCCCACCCCACCCCCCCCCCCC
>WHYT01017895.1:589345-651659 GCA_009806455.1 Tetrax tetrax | reverse complement strand
GGCAGGGCTTGCTGGCGTTCCTGGGCTAAGGCTTCCTTAAGGTCCTAGGCAATTCGCCTTGGAAATGGCAAAAATGAGAGGGGAGGGCGAACGGAAGGTTTGGGAGAGGGCCCGGTGGCGGTCATTGTGCTATGGGTTGGCCGCCCCTCTCCCTCTGGAGGGGATGCTGGACTGGAGAGGATGCCGGGCTAATTAACGTGGTGAGAGGGCCACGCCTGTGTTTCCTGGCTGATGGGATGGCAAGGGAAGGGGGTAGAAATAATAGCGTATTAATGAGAGTACGGAGATGGTGCCCCTTGTGTCCTGGGCAGCTCGCCTGGTTAGCGATGGGGTGCGGGCAGCAAGGCACGCTGCCCTTGGATTCCCATGTGGTGAGGAGGACAGGATGAAGATCGATGGTGGAGGTCAGCTGGAAGGAGGGGTAGTGAAAGGATAGGATGACTTTGAGGCTAGTAGGAGAAAATAGGCCAGGGAATGAGCCTGGCAGGTGTTTCGGAGGGAAATGGCTATAGGTGTAATGAAGAGGAGGGAAAAACCTGGAATGATTGTATATTCGGGCTCCTGCGTGCTAAGGGGTATGAGCAAAGCGGCTGCGCGGAGCATCAGAAATGATGCAAGACTTTCCTCCAAATATCAAGGAAAGAAAATCTTTGAGTAGCCAGGGGAAGGAAAGACTGAAAAGTGACACTTTGCAAAGTGCTCCTTTTTTCAGATAGAAATGGCCAATCGAGATATGTGGAGAGAGAATACAAAACCTCATTATAGTGAAGCCTGATTTTAAAAAAATGTTTGATAAATGCTTTTTGTTTTCCCCCCATGCTTTAACAAAATTTGGATGTCATTCCTTTGTGAATAGCTTATATTACACTGTACAGCAGGGGCTATTGAATTAACCTGGAATTTCTTAGGTTGAAACCATTTGTGAATAAACTCAACTAGAAAATACAGTTCAGGAAATGACTAAACTCAAATAGTGTGGTCATATGTAATAAAAAGGACTTCACGGTTTCGTATTTTAAGGTTTCAAAAGAGCAATAGAAAAAAAAACACATCCAGATTTCAGGATCTGTTGATTCTGATCACTGCTTCCTAACAAGAATGATAATATCTTCATTTTGTCATCATTTAGACCATTCAGTAAGCCTGATTCTCCGCTCTTACAGCAATTTGACACCAATAAAACACAATTGATTGCTGAATTTACAAGGCAGGTCTGCTGTAAGAGATTGCAATAACCAGCTCATCACCTCTGTCTGCCTGGTGATCATCACTGATTTCTCAAGTCTGAGTTTGCACCGGTGTGCAACATGCACCACTTGGATTTCTGAGCCTGCTACAATCAGGTGACACCTAATGTTTACAGTTCTGTAAAACTTAAATCTAGATTGTGTCTCTCACTTTCCAGTTAATAATAGCTATCATTTCCACTTGTTTTTCTGTTTGAGTTTCATTTGCATGTTGGACAGGGCACATCTTACAAAGACCGTACACATATCAAAGTTGTAAATGATGCTTCAGTTCAGTGCTGCTAAGCCTCCCTTTGCAAAACATTTTGGCCTAAAGGACTTCTTTTTCTGCGTTTGCTAGAAATCACATTATCTGTTGAGCTGCCGCCACACGGGATATCGCGCTCAGATGTACTCAACCATTCAGTGTGTTTGCACATGTGTTTGCTTATGTGGGAGAAGTGGTGGGTGGAAAAGGATACATTTGGAGGAAAAAAAAAAAAAGAATATTCTCATCTGCTATATTGCTGTTGTGAGATACTAAACTTTGAGTCACTTGTATAGTACAATAGTTCTTTTACTCAATGTGATGAGTCTTTGTAGATGAATACGTGTGAGACTGAAAAAAAAGAGAAGACAGTCAAGTCTGCATGCAGCACTTGAGGGGAGACAAGAGGGGCTGGAAGGAGTCTGGCAGTCACAGCGGGCTGGAGGTCAGTACAAGCTGGTTCGCCTTTTTTCAGGCAGTGGTATTACCGCTTACAGTAGATTGCACGCTGCTGGGGTGAGACCAATACCTTTCCCCCAACAGGCTAATGTAAATCTTGTCACATATACAGTCACTTACACTGGGCTTTGTCTTCAGCGGTGCAGGGCCTTGTTTTCGTTTTGTGAGGTTTTTCACGGTGAAAATGTAATTAACGTGGTAGTTACACGCCCGTAAAATCAGGCAAGCTGCAGCTAGGTTGCTAGTGCAAGCTAGCACTATGCTGCTGCTTTTAGTTGGCCTCACCTGGTTTACCTTGCAATAAAAGTGCGGTGCCTTGTCTCCACATCGGTTTTAAAACAAGGTAGCTAATACACGTTAGCTGTGCCACAGCAGAACAGACCTTATCCGTCAGTCATAGCCTGAGTGTATTTGTCTAGGAAAGGGCACGGACCCAGGCATCTATTTGAGAGGTTGCTCATGGCATGTATGCATCCAAATCAGACCAGACGACATTTCTCTTTGCTAAATCCAAGCTTCATCTACTGTAGAAAGAAAGGAAATGGTAGATAATACTTGTTTTTACAGAAGTCTTACTGGCTTACGTTAGAAACCACCTTATTTTATATAAGGTACTACACATGTAAGCTGTCTGTGAAAAGTATGGAGTATATGAACACGTGAAATTGTTAGTCTACAGTATTTGAGAAGGGATATGTTTTTCAAAGGATGAATCATTACAGTTCACCTGTTTCAAAAGTTAGGCTAGTACTTAATATAAATTGTTTTGCACCTTTCCAATGAGGTGTGTTTGAAATGCAAAGTAGTGAAAATGTTGAAGTATATGAGGCTTAAATAATGACTTTGGACCAGCCTTTGTCAGCCTGTCCGTTCTCCCTAGTAATTCCAAATTCCAAACCCACTGGCCAAATCTGAATTAAAGGGGTAGATATCTCCAGAATTACATGTTTTCCTAGGTGTTAGGAAACTAGGGCTAGGTACTGGAGAGTAACCTTACCTGTACTCCCTGTGCAGCAAAAGCTGCAGTGTGAGCTCACCCTTTATTAGTCACAGGAGAATCCGCGTGGATGAGAGTGGCTTTTTCCCCTCAGGGTGGAAAAAGCTTCAGTCAAAAGTCACACTTCATTAGACACTGGATAATCTGAGCATGAGGCTCAAATCCATAGGCCTCATTAGTTCCCTTTCATTATTAAATTATTAACAGTTTCCCTGACAAAGCAGAACAAAGCAGCTGCCTTTGGACAGATATAGAAGGGTACAATTTCTGCTGAAGCTTATACAGGACATTCAGATATTACATTTCTTAATAGTCTCAGCGCTTGCATGTGAACGTTCCGTACATTTCCATCATCAGAGCAGCTAACTCAGGTTTCTGGGCTGATGCAGAAACTGCTGGAAATGTCCAAAGGAATCACATACAGTCTCTTTTCTGAGGTCAAAGTTCAACTAGAGTTAAAATTTGCAAGGGATCTCGAGGGCAACAAGAGGAGCTTCTGCCACAACTCCGAGAGTAAAAGACTGAAAAAGGAAAATGTGGGCTTGTTCCCAAATGGGGCAAATGATCTAGTAAAAATGGAAACAGATAAGGCTATGGTCCCCAGAGCCATCTTTGCCTCAGAGCTACCATCAGGGTCTCCCAGCTCTCTGTGCTTAGGATTCAAGGAGGAGAACTACCAGTAAGGCGTGAGGATCAAGTCAGGGATTACGTGGGAGAACTGGAACCGGGGGATCAACTGAGCTCCATCCAGGGGTGCTGAGGGAGCTGACTAGTGTCAGCTTTTAACTTCGAAAGATCATGGAGACTGGAAGAGGTTCGCAATGACTGGAGAAAGGCAAATGTTGTGCCATCTTTAAAAAAAGCCCAAAGGGAAACTGTTGGCTGATCAGCCTCAGTGCAGCCCATGCAGAAATCCGTGTCCTCTTGGAACAGTTTTCTGGGCACAGGTGATTGGGAACAGCCAGCATGCGTTTACCAAGGGTGAATCATGCCTCACCAAGCTGATTGCCTTCTGTAATAAAATGACTGGATTTGTAGATGAAGGAAGAGAAGCAGACATAATTTACCTTGACTTTTGGAAGGCTTTTGACAGTGTCTACCACAATCTTGTATCCAAACTAGGACATTATGATCTGGATGGATGCACAACCACATGGATAAAAAGCTGTTTGTATGTTAGGCCTCAGAGGACAACGATTAGCGGGCTGTACTCTATCGGGAGGCCAGTAAGAAGTAGAGTACTGTAGGGGTCTGTCCTGGGACCTGACCAGTTTAATGTCTTTGTCAATGCCTAGAGGAGATAACAGAATGACCTCTTATCAAATTTGTGGATGACAGCAAATTGGTGGGACTAATCTATATGGCAGGGCTGTCATTTAGAGGGACTGAGGCTGGAGGAACAGGGTGACAAGAATCTCATGAAATTCAGCCAGGACAAATGGTATCTAAGAGACTAACACCCTGCAGAGTCCTGGGGTGGGGAGCAGCTCTGCCAGGAAGGGCCTGAAGTCCTAGGGGACAGCTGGGTAAGCCAAATCCAGCGATGAAGGCTAACAGCACCCTGGGCTGTGTCAGCAGGAGCACAGCCAGGAGACGGGGGAAGAAGATGGGAATTACCATCCTCTACTTGGCACTCAGACCACATCTGGAATACTGTGCTTTTCCACCACTGCATAGTTGCTCCACCATGCTGCAGGTCTTTCCAAAAGGTATCTCCTCTCTCCAGGAAGGAAGAGGGGCACAAACACCCACCCACAACCTGTATCAGGGAAGGAGAGACACAAAGCAAGGCCAGGGGTGCTGTACTGCTGTGGAGGAAGAAGGTGTGTGCTTCCTGCTGTTGCTGGAGAGCAGCATTTTCTGCTGGTGCCAAGGACAATTAGAGAGTTGCTGCCCACTGTGAAGGAAGCACCTATCACATTCCCTAATTCCTCGCTTGCTTTTTAGTCAAAGCAACCAATCCCCCTGGTGAGACAAATATCAGAGGCAGTGATAAGGGGAGCAGGGGACCCTTGGGCTGACAGGAAACCTGGGATGTGGCCCAACCTGACTTACCCCAGGCAAGGGGGACAGAAATATCAGACTGAGACCCAGCAAGCTGAGTCCCGGTTAGCACAGAAGTGGTGCAGAAACTTCACCTTTCCTACAACACCTTTGTCCCACATATAGTTCTGGTGAGCTAACGACACAGTTCACGAGCTCCCGCTTCACTCAGAAAGGAACAGGACATTAAAAGAACATCAGGCATAGAAATGATGAATGAAGTCTAGTATGATATGGCCTCCTAATGCCTCAGTTCGAAAAGATAAAAATGTTTGAATCTGGAGGGGAAGGTAGAGGCACAAGGTCTGTGGACATGCCATTAGTGTTTTAGGTGATAAACTCATTAAAGATAGTAAAGTTAGGAGTGGTTCTAAGGCTGATGATTTGCATTCCTTTTCACTTATGGTTTTGGGCTTGGCCCAAGCTATTTAGGGATTCCCAGTAACTCTTCTAGGAGAGCCGGGGTAGGAAAAAGTGAGTCAGTTTCAAAAAAAAAAACCAACCCTTAGTGCTAACATGTTACTTTATAGCAGTCATGAGTTTAACTCAGAAGTGTTCTCTGTCTTTCTCTGTTCCAGGGAAGACTGGGAGGCCTTTCTGTGGGACAAAGTGCCAGGTTTCCTCATGCAGGTGTCACACTGGCTGGGGAAGATTTTGCATGAACCAGATTCTCCAAATCCCCCATCACCTTGACAGGGTAGAAGAATAAAGGATGCCACATTGACCTGGCAGGAGGAAGGGAAGCTAGGGTTTAGAAAAAATGTCCTTCTGAGGAAAAAGTCTGTGATGAGAGATTCTCTGAAAATAAATGACTGAAAAGAATTCTTTCACTTTCTCTATGAAATATGGAATTTGAATACACTAAATGGTAGGAGGTGTAGAAACTCAGTCATATGTTTGCTGCTACAGGAAAAAAGTACACAATTAATTTGTGTTAAAATAAAAATTAGAATTCTGATCATGTGACAGATTACTCAACCCCAGCGTTTGCTGCTGAAGCGTAAGTGCTAATGGCTAGGATATGACCTATATTCCACCGTGTCACTTTAATGGATGAAATAAGACCATCATGTCCTAAAAGGCAAATATTGAAAAGCTTTTTGCAGTCTGTTATCATTGTTACTTATTTTTAGGTGTGTTCAAACCCGATGTACCTCATAATAATAAAAATAAGTGAAAAATAAGTAACAGTGAAGACTCTTCCTAATGAAGAGTCCTTAGGAATGCATACCCCTGATTTAACAGCAATAGTTCCTTCCATGCACTTACAAGAAAACTTAATTGCATCCAGCGCACTGCAGAAAATAACAAGATGCAATGTGGAGAGCTGTAGTTGAAGACCTGTAAAACCACATCTCAACCATGTAATGCCATGGATTTAAAAATAAGCAATTTCTTGGAAGGAAAGGTTGAGAATTGCATCTTTGAGGGCAATTGTAGTGACAGAACAGCAGTAATGATGTTTTACACAGCAAAATGTGTTTCCATTAAATAAGGGACATTCACCTAAAAGGACAGTGTTGCCATTTTTACAAGTGTAACATTTTAGTTTTGAAATGAAACATTTCAAAAATTCGTGTCAACAAAGGATTTGGGGAGTGGTGGCTTTTTTGTTTGATTTTTTTTGTTGTTTGGTATTCTGATGAATGCCATACTAAATACCTACACTTCTGCTTGTAGCACTGCAGCAAATGCCATCAAAATGACCTCTGCCAGTGCAGTGAAAGCCAATGGTTAAAGCCATGTAGTTAAATTCACCCCCTGGAACGAAGAGCGAAGGGCAGAGCAGCTTTCCAGGGTTAGCAGATTTTAAGCTGCACATTCCCAAGAATTCACAGCTCCAGCCCTGACCCTTGCTTCCCTACCAGCACTGCGGAAATTGTATCCACCTACACCTCGTCTTCAATCTGGCCCATGCCTTAAAGCCCAGTAGATGGTACTTCTATTTTGTTGGAGTTTTTTTCCTTTCATTCAGTCTTCTTTTCTGTACTTGGTCTTTCTTTTCTTTAGGTGGCCTGAGAAGAATGCTGTGTGTTTAGTTTATCGGATTTCTGATTCACAGTGTTACTAGTGGATGCATAGAATTTCTCAACTCAGGCTGGGAAGAAAAAAAAAAAAAAGGAGTTTTCTTATAATGACTTTGCTTCTGACACTGAGTAGGAGTGCCAGAAATTGAGGTCTCTGGGAGAGATAAAGAAAGGAAAGAACCGTTTTCACAGAAAACGTATCTTAGAAAGAAGAAAGAGAAGAAATAGAAATGAGATTCAGAAGCTTCTGGTTTATAAGATCTGTCACATTATGTGGTGTTTGGAAACTCAGACAAGGCAAAATAACTATGCTCATACAATGCATTATTATTTGAACAGCCAGGAGGTTTGCCATGTTTTATACAATCCTCATGCTGTTACAGACAGCTTGTATATATTCTTCAACATTCTTCCCATTCTACAAAGAGAAACAATGTTGGAGCCACATTTTTTTTTTTTAAATCTTCAGGTTTAACTCCAAATGAAAGGCAACCCCAAACATAATTGAATGCAGAACTTTAAATTCCATTTTCATGCTTAAACAATGACATTCTCTTGCTCAACCACTGGTAAATAACATTTGTTGTCCATTTACAACTAGGGTATTAAAAAAAGAAATAAAATGTTGTGGTTCCTAATTAGAACATTCATGTGGAAGGGCTGCCAATCTTCAAGATAAATGCATGGATCTCTCTCTGTTCCTGTAGTAACTGTTTTATAGCTGAGATGGATTTGTCACTGACATCTCTGAAACTATGTTGATGTTTCCTTGAAGTCCTATGGAGCCTGTTCCTGCAAACAGTCCAACTGAGAATCAAAGGGACCAGATTCTTTGAGGACTGAAACTAAGCAAGTTATGTCATGAAGCCACTGTTGTATTTTTCTCTGTTGCAGAGAAAGACCAGGATTAGTCTTTCGTTAGACCCACAACAGGAAAATGTATGCTATTTCAACTCCCTTTACTCCACCAGGCTGAGGACTGGAAACTCAAGGGGAAAAAAAAGGGTTGAATTTTTTTTTCTCTCTGTTTGATCATTGCCTGCAAAGCAGTATTTGTCCCATGGCCCTATAACCACATTCATTGCAAGACTATTTTAGAAAACGAGCAGGACTATTTACTGCTACTATAATGTAAAAATGAGTCTATATTACTCACAGCAAACATATGTCTTGTGATATTTTAGTACATGTCAATGCAACCCCATTATTATGAATTGAACCCAGGATTTGACAGGCTACTTCAGTCACATCTTGCTCACTGCTCCCACTGTTCCCTGTAACATACACAATGTGCCATTTGTAAAGTGAACAAACCCCAACAGATGATTTTGCTTCATTTAACAGCTGAGCGCATCTCGATGTAACAGCAAACCTGGTTTACCTTTTTTTTGCTTTTACTAACAAACTTCCTAATTCACTTATGTAATATTTGTGAAATTATAGCGGGTTATTAGAAATGTATTCAAAACAGTTATAACTGACTAATATTCAAGCTTTTCAAAAGGCACTGTACAATCTTATCAGCAAGAACTAAATACTCTACTTGAGAAATAAGAGGCACATTCCTTATCTGTTGTTTGAACAAAGAAAGGGTGGGGACATTGCTCAACCAATCGCCCATTTAAAATGCTTCCAGATGGAATCACACCTGATGGTTTTACACTGAAAAGTAAAAATTACTGCAGTGAAGTATATTTCATAATGGAACAAAACAAAAGCTGCCTAAATGTAAGCCTTGGTGACCAGTAATACACTCAGACATAAGATCTTTTCTTTCACACATCGATAAAATGTAATTGGGGTGTAGCTTGGAGAAGATTTCTTCAAGACATGGTTTTCTCAACATTTGTTTTAAATTACTCACTGCATTTTTTAGTCTTTTTATTGCTTGTTTTTAAAATTACTGATCTGTTTGTTTTATCACGTCTCAAGGAAACACAAGCATGTACATGTAATAAAACTGTTATGATACTTGTTTGTGCACTTTGCATGCTAGCTGACTAGGCAAACAATTATGCTAATCTAACTACTAAACGTATTTATTACTTGCGCTGGGGTTACAGCCACACCTGTCTGCCCTATCTTGTACCAAGGCATGGGAGCTGAGGAACAACAGCGCTTTTTCAGTCCATGGAAAACTCCGTGAGAAAGTTCATACATGGCAGACCCTTTCTGCTCCAGACATCCCAGTCCTCAAATATGTGATCTTTAGGACATTTGATCCACAGATTGTTGGGAGGGACTCACTGCTGAGTCATAGACAGCATTTTGAAATCGCTATGACTGCTTTTCAGTCTTTGGTGGATCCAGGGGCTTGTGTTGAGGGAACCAGAGAAATGCAACTGGAAAGAAATTCAGTCATGTCATGTCTCCCATAACTGCATGGGAAATTCTGCTGTTCTGCCCTTACCAAAAGGGTCTTCAGTTCTTGGGGTAAGAGACACGGGATCCGAAAAGAGTTAGGAGTCACACTGTCAAGGAGGGCAAAAGTAATTGTTTTCTTCTCTTTACATTCCCCTTGTGAGTCATACATAAAGTCTTAGCTCTCTCCCGAGCAAACCCAGTGAGGATGAGGTTGGAAGTGCTGGGGTACAGAAAAAGAGCAAGTTTCAGGAGAGGCAGTAAATTGTATTTCCCAAGAGATGCTAAATTGGTTCTCTTGCCTAAAAGTCAGAGGAGGCAAGGACAAGCATTGAGGCTGTAGGCATCTTCCTTTGTAAGCACCTGGTACAGTCCAGCTCTAAGCTTCAATTTTGTCAGGACTAAATTCCACATAAATCTAACTGCTTCGTGTTGACCACCGGTGGACACAAGTGGCTTTGTGCTTAGAGCCTTACTCACATTTCTGGAATAATTATTCAGAAGCCTTTGGGGTGCCAGCCAATGGAAAACAGTGGGCACAGGGATTTAGGTGGAATTTAGGCCAGGAGAATCTGGGACTGAGATCAATGTTTAGATTAATTGAAGATGTTATTCTCCTCCTCATTTTGGATAACTAGCAATAAGTCTTTTCTTTCTTTTAGAGGTCTGAACATTTATGCAACCAGGAGTAAATCTATCCCAACCTCCTTTAGGCTTTCCACAATGAGTCCTCCCAACTACACTCCAGAGTTGAATCGTATACCTTCTAGCAGCGATGTTCAGAGCGCAACTGAGTGACTGTCAGCAGGCCAAGCTTGCACATGCTTCAGAGTGCATCTCTGGTTTCCTAGGGAACCTCGCCTGGGTCCTCCTGCAATGTTCCAAGGCACCCAGGAGACATTTCATTACCACCACTGTTCATGGTTTTGTACATCCGTAAGTAATCAACACATTAGAGGAGCATTTGCATTTTTTGTTCTTAAGTTTCTAAAGCAGTAAAATGAATTGCTGACCATACAAAGCTGATTGTGCTTCTAGCTGTAAAACTCAAGCGCCTTGCTCAGAAATTTGAAGTAGAAACTCTACCTTATTCACCTCACCTACACTGCCAGTGCAGGCTACTGACTGGTGCTACTGTTTTCCTTCCTATTATGTTGACTGGCATGCCACTGTTGATCCAAGCAGCTACCCATGGCTTTGCTCTGATTTATTTATCTGCTATTGTTCAGGACTAGTTATTCTTCAAAGATCAAAATCTCTCTCACAGCCCTTATTTCTAATGTCATCCTGCAACCGTTAACAGCTTACCTTTTACCTTCCACGGTAGACCAGCAGGCTGAACTTTCTCCAGGGAGTCTTTAAGGTATACACAGTATCTATGCTCAAGAATGGGCTTTTTATTTCTTAAAAGAAAGAGAAGGTGGAGGGGAAAATCATTGGGTATTGGGGATATTGGCTAAAATATTTTTGCTGAGCTTTTCCTTCAAAACAGAAAATATTCTTAGAGAGCAAATAATTCTGGGGAAAGCAAAGGTTTAATTAGAAAATTTTCCGTTAGTCTCCATATGCATTCATTCATCTGTCTCTAGACACTCCAAGACCCCTGTCACAGATATAGGCTTGATATGCACCTTATCTTTTCTTCTCTACACATACTGGTCACAGATGTCTGAATACTACATTTTCCATGGCAGGCTGAGGCTTTAATGCTTTCCTCTGGAGGAGAGATAAGAGCCAGAACACGTGTAGACTGCATTTCGTTTTCATTTGTAATCAGCGATATGTAAAGTTTCTACAAGTTGTTGACACGTGTATGATATATTCTACCTCCATTAGAGGGGTACTGGACGGAGCTACATGGTCAGATACCATTTTGTTTGTGAAGAACTTCTCTCCTTTTACCAACCCAGAACCGTTCTCCATCACTTCTATCTCATGTAATGAAGTACACAGCCGTATCATTTTCCAGTCTTATTCCTCTTTTTTATCATTCATATTTAATGTATTTCTACCTTCTATTTTGTAGCCATTTACATTTTATTGATTCTTGGGAGCAGTTTACAAGTCAGTGATTTATTATCTTTCACTTCTCTTTGTGCTGACAGGGAACATTGCTATTTTTCTTCTTCAGATGTAGTGTGAGGTAAAAATATTTGTAGCTGAAACTCATGAAAATGGAAGGTACACATTTAAGCCCTCCTAATTGTTATTACACAGATTTTTAGAAAAAGAGAGAAGGAAATTCATGGTTGAGGGTGACACCCTCTTTTCTGCTCACGAAACTTGGTGTTGCAGCATATGCAATGTATTATCTGTCACTGTTTAGAAAGTTGTGCAATGTTTGACATGAGAGAGGACATGAAGGATTCAGGCCAGATTTTGTAAACTTAGGTGCTAGGAGCTGAATATCCAAGATTTTTGAGCCAAGGATGAATTTAAGAGCCTTAAAAATAAGGTATAATGGCATGTGTGCACAAAATAAAAAATGTTTACTGTAACATAAACTACTGGAAAATGAGCCAGAATATCCCTAGCACAGGGTGCGGTCTGGAGCAGCGCTGTGGCCTGTATCACTTTCCAAGTGCAGATGATATGGAGGAGTGAGTGAGGGGCAGCAGACTGAATGAAACCACGAGGGGACATGACGTGGGACAGGGACAAGCCACAGCGGCAGGGCACTGGTCAGTTCCCTGCTGATGGCAGCAGCGGGGCGGACTGGCGTTAGAGGTTTGCCAGTCTTTCCACATTTGGCATTTCCAGAGCAAGGGTCAGATCCTCCTGGGTGCGGTGTCGTTTGTCCTGCCCTTTGCTCCCTTCTGTTTTGTAAAGAGGTATTTTGGGGACAGAATAGGAAAAATAGGCTGTGGTATTGCAACTGTGTTGACAATAACCAGTCTCCTTTCTCTGGTTCACCTGACGAGGCTGATGCTGTTGAAAACCTCACAGATTGTTGGTGGAGGACCAAGTTCGTGATGAACTGGCTTGGCAGAAATGCTGCCTGGCAAAAATGACTTATTTGCTTAGGAAAAATAGTCTTTTCCGGTCCTCGTGGAAGATGCGTGCCTGCCATTTGTTGGTTTGTCACACGGAGGGTCTAGGTAGGTTCCTGTTGCACAGTGACAAATCCACAGTTTCTAGGAAATTTCTCATTTTTGTCTGGCCAGGATGTTGCGACAGCATATTTTTTCCCCACAGTGGGCCTTGCTATTGTGAGACAGTTACTTGTTGCTTCACAGCTAAATTGCTGCAATGTGCTTGTCTTTGGACTATGTCTACAGTCAATCCAAGAGCTGTAGGCAGCTACTCTCTTACTAAACAGGGTATTTTACCGTGAGCAGAAATCTTACAAGATTGGTTGTGATGTGAACAGCTTGCATGGGATTTACTTACCACATCCCTTTTCTGCTGTTGAAGAAAAGGATGGAGCACAGATTGGAGCTTAAGATAATGGAAGCACACTTTCTGTGAGGAGCGCTCAGCTTCAGCATTTGCTCGAGGCTGTTTGGGGGCTGCAGGGAGGGGGGTGTTAATGATCAGGACAGGCTGCGAGTCTCTTTGATTTTCCCAAGATTTCAGAAAAGATGGGAGTAGACCTGACAGCTTTCCCCAAATCTGTTATGTTTGGAAAGATTTTTAATAACGTGACTGAAATACAATCCTGTGATCTCCAGCCACTCATCACACGCATTAGTGTGGCTCTCACCGGGATTTTATTCCTGGTCTCCACTACATTGAGTCTACAGGAAGCTCTTCAGGTGCTCTAGATCAGAGCCTTTTTCTCAGCCTCTCTCACACATTCCTTGGCCACAGGCTCTCTGTCTTTCCCTTAGAAGAAATGGGACTTCGTGTAGAAATCATATGTCCCAGGCCCACAGCTGCTCCCCTTGGGCTGCTCAGCAGCTTAAGCAAATTTCTTCTGTGAGGTCTAGTGCTGCCAGTGCTCTGAGGTTCCTATCTTACCTCTCCAGCCACACAGAACAGAGGGAACAGAGGCAGATTTTGTGACTATTCCTAAATTGAACTACCACACTTGCCTCTGCCTGCATGGTACTTCCTTCCGCTGTGGTCAGAGCAGAACATGAGTCTGGGCAAGGCACTTCTTGCATTCTTAGGTTCTACATCTAGCAAAAGAAATATACTGCTGTAGGGAAAAAAAAAGAACCCTGCACAACACCAATAAGCAGCTATACATATTTCCCTCGTTAAATTTCCTCACGACTTGATAGTGTTCTTTGGGCTTAAGTCTAAGGCTTCCTGAGTACACAGGATCCTCCTTTCTCACTCCTCCCCACAGAGTTCTTCTGTGTTCCTTTCTCCGCTGGTTCAGCAGCTAAACCGAATCACTCTGCTCTTCCTCTTTCTTGTCATGCTCCCCCACGTCTCTGTAAATCTCTCTAAGTCCCTCAAGCTTTGCAGTATTTAAGATCCCAGATTAATACCTAATCTCTTTGTCCTGCTTCTAGTGGAAGTCTTCTCTTACAAACATCCTCCCTGCAAACAAACTGGTTTTCCCAAATCTTGCTGCGCCATTGTCCAGTTGGTGATTATATCGAAGGGAAAAAAAAAATGATCTATGGATGGATGAATTGGTACACCTGACCTAGAAAACTTAAAACATATTGCTAGTGCTATATTTCTAACTAGGGGGCAGAAAAAGAGTTTTGACGAGTTTTCCAGACCACTGCAATAAAAAGGAACAAACACACACACTAGAAACTGGACTATGAACACACCATATGCAATTATTTAAAATAAAAAGAAATGTACCTCCTGGTGCAGTAACCTAAAGAGTTTGCCCAAATCCTGCCATTGATTTCACATTCCAAACTGACAGATGTTGAAAGTCAATATTGGTCTAGTTCTACAAAGGGAAGGAATCTTTTGGTCATTCAACAACACCCAGTTAAATCCAATACATTTAGCTACAAAATCTTTGAATAGGGCTCATGTGTCTATTTTTCAGGTCCTTTTGGACAGCAGGAAAAATGTGGATTTTAGAGCCAGATAGGAAAAAAAAAAAGGATTCCTTAGAGCATCTCAAGAAGAAAAAAAGAAGAAGAAAATGAATTCAAGGCACTGCTGCTCTGTAGCTGAACGAGGTCACACTGTATGCTGTATGTGGATGAAAGACAAGACAACAAGACAATTTCCCACTTCCCATTTCTGTTCTGTATTGCCAGGTTAATTGTTGTCATTGTATTCCCCACAAGAGAAGGTTCAGCAGTGGTGCCAAATAAACCAGATTAGTGTTCAGGGGCATTTGCTGGAAGTGATGCCAAATCCATTCTTGATCCTAATTATATGAAATATGCTCCAATAATTTTCCACAAGGTGAATAAAAATAATGCCAGAACTGCCACTTTCACTAAAGCTCAATTAGGAGGCATTCACTAATCCCAAGGCATATCATAGCTTCTTCTGTGCAATTATATTCTCCTTTTTATAAACTGATGTTTACCTAGAGAAGATGAATATCCTAATTCCTGGCACCAATACGAGAGTGATATTGAAAGAGAGAGAAAAACGTAGACACGGCCTGGCCCGTATCCCAGTGTTAGGCAAACCGACCTTTGGTTTCGATCTCCGCAGACAAGCTGTTGCGTCTCCACAATTTCAAGCAGTACACATAGGAGATACACACCCAAATACTATGTTCATTCCTGAATCTAAAAGAAGAAATGAGAAGCTGCTTCACTTAGAAAATAAAATCAAATTAAACAAATTATGCTCTTTTAGTCATGGAACAAGGTGTACAATACCTTGTTCTGCAATGAATTTCCGATTTCATGATGGCTGATTTGCGGCAGCTGACTAAGGAAGAGATATGTGTCAAAACCAGGCACTCACTGCCAGCAGTTGCAAATTCAGACTTCTTTTCAAACTATTGAAAATTCATTGTAAAATCAAGAGGCATTCTCCTAGCATGTAAGCACAATGAAATATGTTTTGATAGCATTTGAAGAAAAAAATAAATATATTCCTTTACAGTTGGAGTTGAAAGAGGATGGGCAAACTCATTTATTGAAACAATACGATAACAAATTATGCTCATAGTCTACTGTTGGTTTATATAATAATATAGATTCTCAGGGCACAAAACATCTTTATTTCCATTAAAAAAAAAAACTAACAAAAAAACCCAGCTTTCTCAATTAAGATGATTTTTCTAGTATGTAACCTTCCTGTTCTTTCTTCATGCCTTTGCTTTTGTGGAAAGTCTCACGAACGCCAAAGCTAATATTACAGAAATAGACATTGTGTTTCATTATTTCATTTACCCTCTTTCCATTTTTGAAGTTTCTTCCACCTCTAAAACTGCTGGGGAGATGGTATTTATTGGTCATCTGATACAGAATCATAGAATATCTCAAGTTGGAAGGGACCCATAAGGATCATCGAGTCCAACTCCCTGCTTCTCACAGGACTACCTAAAATGAAACCATATGACAAAGAGCATCATCCAGACGCTCCTTGAACTCTGACAGGCTTGGTGCTGTGACCACTTCCCTGGGGAGCCTGTTCCAGTGACCGATCACCCTCTCAGTGAAGAAACTTTTCCTAATGTCCAATCTAAACTTCCCCTGACATAGCTTATGCCATATGCTTGCTAGCCCAGCTTTGACTAATTTGTGGGATCATATAATGGTTAATGTATGACAGAGTGAAACCTGACATTTAAAGAGGATAACAAAATTGTTCAGGTGAGTTAGTGACTTCATGGTCAGTGCATTCATATGCTCATGGTGTACTCTCTGCTGCTGTCAGAATTGATCTCTCAACTTCAGCTGATAGTCACAACGGTATCTCCATAGCTCCATCCTCCCCAGTGAGATAATAGGGTATGCTTGGATTAAGGCAAAAACAGATACGCATCTCTCTCCCCTCCATGTACGCTGAATTCTGATCAAACTCCCCCACCCTAGCCCTTTCACAGGATTTAGCTAAGCAGATGATGCACAATAGCTCGCAGCCATTCAAGCTGAAGTGCTCGAGCAGGCTATTGTTTTTCCCTTGGCAAAAATCCAAAAAAGATTTCATTAGCAGTTGCTTATCAGGAATAGGGACAGGAAATTATTGCATCTGTGCTTGGAGACTGGTCCCTAAAATCCAACATGACAGGCAAGCCCTTATACATACACCACTGCAGAGGTTCACAGCTGCAATTTCTCCTGATATTCAAGGTCTAAAGGCTTCCTGGATTGCTGCTGTTGGATGGCATAATGGGTTCTGTTCCATTGACTACATTATCTCCTAATACAAACTAGTATCCTGTTTTCCAGGAGCGCTGGAAACTTGCCAGCAACCTGGCAAAGCTGAAGAGGTGATAAAAGAGGGTTTAAAAGGTCTCCTGGGTGAAGTCTGAAGGAGATGCACAAGATAGCTAGAGCATGAGAGGAAGGGGCTGAACCGGGCTCTAGATCGAGGGATGCAGATCTCAACACAGGTACCCCCCTTCAGCTGCTCATTTGCCTTCCTTGCCCAGGGACTTCTAAAGCAGAACAGAGTTAGACGGAGGGAAGCTGCATTTCAGAAAGGGCTTGGGGTTTGGGGAGCTCTCTTGTTTGTTTGCTTTTAATGAGCTAGTTTAGGATGCTGCATAAAATCTAGCTGTGTCGCTGGATTTCTTTGGTTTTTCTTGCAAAATTTTAACTGGAATGTGGGAGATAGGGGATATTTATAATCTCTGGGATGAGTCTGAGGAATCAATACTAGATCTTGAGGGAAATGCAGGTTTCAGGGAGGAAGCTGGCAGAGAGGGTTTGCAGGGAGGCTATATGATCAACGAGCTGAACCTCACTTCTACCTGGAAATTCACTGCTGGGACCCCTGATTAATAGTAATCCAATGCAGTCCAGTGCAGGTTTGTTCCTAGTTGCTATCCCAGACTCTGTTTTAACCATATTGATAGAAGACATCATCAGAGAAGAAGACCAATGGTGAAAAGCAGGTTGGTGGAAATCTAACCTTGGAAATAAGTCCATGGCAATCTAGCAGCAAGCCTCCACCAGTGTTGCACATGTTGAGAAATATTCACCATGGGTTAAATTTTGCATCCCATCAATATTCTGTTTAGTTAGTTAATGATGATAAAGCTGTTCCTGGGATCTGAAAAGAATACATGCGTTAAAAGCAGTATCAATAGGCTGCGTGATGTTAATGGAGCTGGCCAAGTGGCATTGTTGTGTGCCTCTGCAAACTGCATGATGTAACTTGCCTGCACTGATGGAGCTTCCTGGAGGCGATGCTAGAATCAGGGTACAAAAGCCTATGCAGGCATGAGACAAAGGACCTGCAGTACGCACGTTCTCTATCGGAGCAAATGCAGGTGATTAATAGAGCTGTAAAACGACTTGGGACAGGACGCCTGTTGTCTCTTTCTAGCGCCAGGAACAAACATTTTCTAGTTGCTGAGATGGAGGGTGTATGTCAATTAATTACCATTTTTCAATTAATTGTTACTGCAACATACCTTTCCCTAAAGAAATTATTGAGCAGCACAACCAGAACTCAAACTGGATCTGTCACAGCTGAGAGGGTAACTGACTGCATTTGCAGTTCCTACTTCCCAGATGTCCCACATTTCTTCAGGTAATGGACAGAAGCACAAAAAAGGTAATTTCAGACAGACATCTCTGTTCCCAGGGCTCATTGACTGACACTCAAATTCCTTCTTATTTTGTGAAATTTGCTTGGTGTGATGCTGATGGTTTTGTTAGCCAGTGGTCTCAGTGGAACTTGAAAAAACCTGAATGTTTGTGTGGGCTGTGTGTTTGCAGTGTGATGGGAGCTAATGGAAGCTGTCTTTACAAAGCTTTCAGTGGTCACCCGTTGTCATTAAAACATGTCTAATGAGCAGCTCTTGCAGGCCCATTAGAAAAATGGCCTGCCAAGAGTAAGCAAGGTTTTCGTGTTGCAATCACTGTATTCATTTTCCTATCCAGAAAGCAGTGCTTTATTTCTCCCTTCAACAGATGAAGCTTCAGCTTGGATGTTCTAGCATATAAATGCAATGTAATTAATTTCTGTAAGGATACTTTGTCCCTGAAACTTTTTGAGCTACAAATGCACTCAGTGGGCTGAAATCACACTCTTTTATTGTGCCATATTCTATATACTCACAGCCCTACTCACAGCAGCAGAATTTAGCTTTCTGTATCTTATTCTATTCACCTGGGCACCCATATAAAGACTGGGAGCAAATAACTAACAGACTGAAGTTCCTTGCAGGATGCCTGGTAGAAATAACATTTACCTTCTTCTAATAAGCAGCAAAAGTTGTTGGAAGAAAATTAAAGCCCGAAGCACTCTTGGTTTGGTTGTTGCTATTTCAAACTATTTTTGAATCTCCAGTAACCTTGGAAGACTTCTCAGAGGAACGATTGCCTAAATTAGAATATCTATTTCACATGAAATGTTGGGAAAGGAGAGGAAGGGTTATATTAGCTATTTCATTAGAACTAACTCTCAGGGTCTGTATCCCAGCCTGCAGCAGAAATGTCAAGAGGAGCAGCTGCTACAGCACACAAGCCAGCAGAATATTTCCATCTTTGAACAAGGCAAGAGAGGGGGGCAGGCAGGGGGAAGCTGAGTGAATTGCATAAGACACGAATGTTGTAAAGTAGCGATGAAGGACTGTGTGTCAGCAGAGATTGAGCTAAACCCTTTATCTATCCATTTCCAGAGATTAAGCGCCGTTTTCTTTGTGAAACGTGCAGGCCTTTGATGGTGCAAAGGTGCCATTGCTTTCGGGCTTTAGCGTGGTTCCATCAGCGTACACTGTCCACCTCAACCCTTTTTAATACAAGTCATTACTGGCATAGCTTTTTCTTACCTCTCTATGTTCACTACATGCCAAATAAGCAAACCTCTTACCCTGTTATGCTACTTAGTGTTACCAAACAGCTCTTGCCAGCATAAAAGTAGAGCAAATGAACTGAAAAGAACAAAGAGGACAGCCTTTCCTGGCTTGTTTCTTACACTTCAGTCTCACAACTGCTCCCTGACTACGTGGGCCATCAGCAATGTCATTAGAATTTATCTTTTCTGTCATATATTTCTTTGCCTGCATGAAGACAAAACCCAGGTCTTCTTGGGAACTATTTTGCCTGGTATTTCTTCAAATATTGCTTAACACTAACACATTGTCCTCGTAAAGTATGTGAAAGGGCTGGGTTGTTGCTATGCCTTTTTGCTTGATGTCAGCATGTTGGACTGGTGTCTCACTGTAAAGCTGTCATGGTAATATGCCAGGCTTTGGAAAAAAAAAAAAAAAAAAAAAAAAAGAAGAAAAACATTGGCACTTAAAAGGCATGCAAAGCATATAGCAAATCATGGTGCATACTCACTGCCAATATGTACTTTGTTTCCTCCCACTGTCATTCTTCCAGACTTATAGGAGGATTTTTTAATAAACACCATCCAAAGGGCAGAAAGTAGAGTGGAGCAGGTATGCAGCTTTGGGTATTTTCCATACTTCCATGTGACCGAGCTACAGCTTTTTCACAAGCTAGATTGTGGGTGCTTATCTTCTTTTCGCTGAATTAAGAGGTCACCGCCTGTAGCTCCTTGTTACTCCCCATATCTCTACCCAGCCTAGTCTGCCTGCTGAATTGGTTGTCTGGGCATTTCATAACCTCTTTGGGACCATTTAAACTCATTAGTCTAGTCCCCTTGGTGGGAGAGCTTGGCAACTCTTTGCCTGAGCACCATACCAGGAGGTGTGAAGGAACAGTGGACCTCAGCAGGGAGGCTGTGACGGAGCTGGGGCTGGTAACTTTTTCCTTCAGCTCAGCTGTGGTAATAAGAGGTGGCATGGGCACAGTCTCACTTCTGGGCTGAGCCACGCTCAGCCCCAAGACTATTGCAGTTGCAAAGATGAACATTAGTAAAGGATCATAATTGGCATGGGCTAAAACTGTAACTGTAGCCATTTAGCACAGCTCAGGCTAGTTTGTGGTCATGACCAGATGATTTTACTTACTGGTTTTCATTTTCTATTAGGTCTTGGACCACTTTCTAGGTACATTGACCCAGCCTGTTCCATTTGTATTAAATATCCTCACTGAGCTGCCAGGAGTCCAGCGTTACCCATTCCAATGTGCAAGAGCAACATTGAGTAGGAACTTCTCATTTTACAAACTGGATTTGCTTAGACCGAGAGTTCATATTGCAATTCGGACTTGCTGTACCATATCCAACATTATAGCCAGCCTTTCCTGCAGCATGTGGCTATCACTCTGTGTAAAGTCCTGGTGATTCATGGTTGGGTGACTGTAGAAAGGCTTTTATTTTTTATCTAAATTGGAGATACCTGTAATATATCTTCTCTGACCCATAAATGAATTACTTTATATTCAGTACAAATATAGAACTGGGAGGGCCATCTGGGCTCTTTGACTCTGGTTCCACATAGTCTCGGGCAACCAGGTGATAGACATTTATGGTCCAGAAAGGTCCATAGAGCATTCGCTTTTCCTATGCATTATCTGCCTTTTGTGTAGATCAAATTGTTTCTTAACATAAAATGAGCACCTAACTAGATACTAAGGCTTCGAGATGACAATCATTTAGCCTGACTTCCTCATAATGCTCATCCTGTTGCTCATTCCTGCAGTGGAGGAAATTAATCTTTGTAATTAATATTGTCTATTAAAGCTAGAATTCATATCGGTCCATTTGCAGTCCTTACTAAATAAGGACCCCTGCTGGTCCTTATTAGGTAGATGAAGGACCAAAGCGAAGTTCCTTGTAACTTAAATGAAACCCATGTTTAGCAAAGCTGTTAAATCACAGCTGAAGGCAGACATCTTGATGAATAAATCAGCATTCATGAATAAATAATTGACATGAGTGCTAAAATGGGATTCTCGTTTTCATGCTGTTTCTGTCCTTGGCCAAAAATTGAGACCATCTGCATGAGTGGCAGTGGTGGAGACAAGTAAGGTCAGGTTTCCAAAGGTGTAGATACGATTCTGGTAGGACCAACAGAAGCATCTGAGCCTGTTGGAGGCTCCAGCTTTTTCGGTTTCAATGTTTCTGATGAGTTAGGGAGCTGGGATGAGCCTTACTAGCACGTTTCCCATAGGACATCAAACAACGTGAGTCAGTGTTGCTCTGGGAGAATTTTGCACTTTGATCTAACAGTTAAAGGCTCAGTGTCCCATTAACAGTTTGTTGAAGATGGCTGCCTTTCCCTGTAATTGTGCTGGTTATTCACACCAGTGGAACTTTCATCAGCCACCCGCTTCCCAGGGACAATTAGTTCCCACTTTGCGTTACCGACCTTAAGTAGGTTATAAGTCTTGCACCATTTTGTGTACAAGGACATGAAAAGTTTAAAGAACAGCAATGCTTATGGAAGAATCTGTGTGGTTTTGTGAGCACAGTGGCTGCATTCTGCCTGAGAGAGGCGGAATCACATCCAGTGCTTGTCTCACACAGGGCCGATTCTGGTATTTTTTGTCTCCTGCCTAAGTGCTACACAGGACCCGTAAGAACCATTCCAGAGTGCCATCTTGTTTTGCTAAATATTTAAAATACCTGTGGTTATGGGGAAATGCCAATTCTGAAATCTGCCACTTTAATAATACAAGTGGTTTTCAGATGCTGAGGATAAGGATGCAGCTGCTCCAAGAGTCCAAAGTGCTGGTATTCCTAAGAACTGCAGCCAGGCACTTACATTACACTTGTGTCTTAAAGCCACAGCAAAGGGCAGGAGCCGGTGCCACCCAGGTAATCAAAGGCTGCCATTCGTGCCTGCGCAGAGTGGGCAGGCAGAGCCTCTGGAATACCCCCGGTATCAAAACAGGGCTCACATGGGACTCAAGTGGTGCCAAGTTCTTGTTATTGTTGCTGTGGTTTTCTCCCTCTCACGTCACGCAATGCTTTTGGTAAACACCAGTGCCATTTGCTGTGTGTGAAGGGCCAGCACGTGGCATAACATACAATCATCTGTAAAGAGACAGCAATTTGCTGAAGAGAAATGTGAGAGATTCCCCATGGGTTTTTTTGGAGCCCTCCCTCTGATTTTTCTGTGCTGAAAATCGTAGCATTTAACAGTTACCAGAGTCCTGGTTGCAGTAAGAAGGCTGTACAATCTGGATAAAGAGAGAACACATTGAAATTTGGAGTTGTTGCTTTTGTGTATGTTGATACAAGTAAAGGAGAACTTCAAGGGGCAGTATTTGCATTACAGAGGTTAGAGGAAGCTCAGTATTTCTGGAAAGGATGCAAATGCACATTTGAAGAGTGTGAAACAGAGCTTGCAGTGCTAGTGCACTTGCAGAGAGAAAAAGCAGGAGGGTGTCTTTTTACAGGCTGTTTTGGGGTTATGTCTCTAGTCACATGAGCTCCTCACCTAGTACAAATCGACCCAACTTCATCCAAGTCAGCGGAGCTACCCTGATTTACACATGCTGGAGGTGTGCTTCAGATTTGTGCAGTATATGGCTAGTCCCAGTTTCAGTGGCTCATAACTTCATGAAGTTACCAAACCAGCAAACAAATATTTCCATATTATAAAACCAACAGGTCCATTCTGGAAACAGAGGCATTCGTGGATACCTGGGGCACGCATGTGCCCAAGCACGTAGCAAGCCAACAGCGTGAGGCCTATGAAAGCACTCGCTAACATCAGACTGTGAAATACATTAAACAGGTCTCATCATATCACAGCATGCAAAAGGAGGAAGTGTACAGCATCAGACTCAGGAGAAGTTACATAAAATTATATGGAATTTTCTAAAAATCCAACTTTCAGGTGAGACAGGGAGTTAGAAATTTGGACCCTGACCCAGACTGCTGAAGCTAGGAGTGACCTTGCTCCATGGGCTCCATCGTCCTACAGCCTCTTCCTCTTCACCACTGTTGCAGCAGCAGAACTTCCCATGACAGTTTCTGATTCCCCTGCCAAATCTTGTGTCTCTTGCCAAAAGTCCCTTGTTTTATTTTGGCCACGACCTCCCCGGGATAGAACTATTTGGTAGTTACAGCGTGTATCTAGGATGCACATGTTCCTATGCTTTTAGAAGAGGAAATTGTGCCTGGGATTCCCACATTGTGGATGAAGCTTCTTGCTGTTAAGGGATGAAGAAGTAGAGCAAGAGTAAATCATTTTACTTATTTCACATTTCTAAGGGGGGAATTAATTGGCTGCATGTGTGGTGAGAACACTTCCTAGACGAGGTTTAAGAGATGACCTGGGTAGAGGAGCCCCTAATTTTGGACCTCCTAAGCCCTCCTGTCCTTAGCTGTGCAGCACCATGAAAACCATGAACCCAATGAGCCAATCTATCAAAGGCTTCTTTTATATGTCCTCAGCCATGAGTTTGCTGTAGATGACTAAAATACATGTGAATGTGGGACCATTGGAAGATGTTTGATTTCACCATGCACTGTTCCTGAGTGATGCTAAAGCTGGCTTCAGGCTTGCCAGATCTTATTGGCTCAGAGGCCTACACCAGCTGTGCAAGGCTCACTGAAGTTGGTTTAGACCTTTTTCAACCTTGAGAAGCCACATGTACTGGAGAAGTCTTGTGGAGTCTGTGCTTCCTACAAATGCTCCTGGTTAGCCTTTTAAAGGGCTTTCCATATGTTTTTTCTCTTGGGTGTCTCAGCTGGAAATGCTGTCGTGTTGAAGTTGCTTATAGGACTTATAACTTTCTTCAGTTGCTCCAGGATTTTAAAACTGTGATGTATATTTTTCCCTTATCCATTTATTGCTCTGAAGGTTTTCTGGGGGTTCCCTCCCCACCCCCTTCATGGTAACTGTATCTCTGACCTACAGATCAGACATTCTGGGCTCTTGTACACTAGGTTTCAAGGGAGTGATAAAATCTGACGAAAGCTGAAGAAGTTCAGGACAAAAGATACATTGACATTTTTGCAGTCACCCAAAAAAAGCCAATATTTTGCAGTGGAGTCCCAAAGGAGGATCGTGCTCATCCAAAATATTTTTGCAGGAAGTGCTATTGTTGCCTGCAAACTTAAAAAGGGAGAAAAATTTCCCTGCTTTTATTAATGTACGCACCCCCTGGTTCCTCAGTGATTGGTAACAGCAGATTATAAGGTTGCAGAACGGCATTTGTTTAATAGAAAGCCCGGCTAAAGTGGAATTGGAGTTCACCTGAATCAGCTATGCAAAACTCCCTCTGACCCAGCTCAGAAGATGAAGTGCTGGAGGAGCGCGGTGTGCCGTGCACGGCAGGTAATACATTTTGCTAAGAGAATCTCCCTGCCCCGAGCAGTTTCGGGAGCACACATCCATAGTTGATTTCAGAATCTACTGTATAAAGTGTATGGCTGGATAGGTTTTTCTTCGAAATGTTTAAAAAATGTTTTTGAATTTTTTTACATATTCTAACATTTTAACATATTCTGGTCAAAACTGTGCTTTTATAAAACATTTCTAAGGCTTTTTTCCAAGATTTCCATTGACTGCAGCAGGCTTTGGCACAGACTCTAACTGTACAAAGCCTAGGACTATAAATATAGATTCCCAAGGACTTGACTGGAGGGAGTGACAGATGTATAGCTTGACTCTGAAATCTGCCAGGGCAACATTTTCCAGAAGCAAAAAAATGAGAATCATCTGTGTTAAATTTATCCACACTTGGACTTCTTTGGTACGTGCAGGAGGAAATCGCTAGGGAGCAGATGACTTTTTAATCTGCCAGCAGTGTAAAGTTTGTGTGCTGTCTTTGCGGCGATACTGTTTATTACGTTCCTTGGGTAAATTTTACTTCTGATGCAAAACATATAAAACATCTTCACAAGGTAGAAGGGAAGATCAATAGCATATGGTAAATAACTCTCTCTTCAGCACCTGCTCAACGCATTGCCGTATGCTCTTATGACACAGTTTAGATCTCAGATACATATGGCCGATGATATGCGCTCCCTGAGGACCTGGTCCAGATCCACCGAAATCAATGAAAAAGCTCCTCTTGACCTCACTGGCTTTGAAACCAGACTGAAAAGCATTGATCTCTCATTGGTGCCCCACTGCCTTCCAGAGATTTTCTTGCTCTTGGGAATGGAGAGGAATCTTTGTTTGGTCTGCCTAAGAGTTTGAGAGTAGGGTTATATTTTTTCCTCTGTTTCTAGTGACCTTTGGAGCTGGAAGTGCATTTTGGACGCAAGCTCTCGGGTAACAGAGTGCTGCGTTTGCTCCTGCTGTGGTGGGGACGGAAACGTGTGTTTAGAGGGAAGTTCTGATTAAGATCATCAAAGCATTTCCTTTCTTCCACTCAAACAGACCTGCACAATGCAAGCACTGCAAGCCAAAAAGCATAATTCAGTGCTTTTAATCATTTTGAGTGGTGATGGGGATAGAAAGGAATCTCTCGTTTTACGAGGCATACTGGGAGGGAGATGCTCTGTCCCAGCCCTGTTGGCATAGCTTTTCTGCCAGCACCCACCCATGCCCTTCACCGGTGATGGGATACAGGGGGAGACGAGACCTTGGTTTGACCCGGTACGATGCACTTATGCTTTTGTCAGTGATTTGTAGCGATGAGCGCTGGAGGCAGTTCAAGCCGACTGGCTGGAGTGCGGAGCTGAGTAACCCATGCGTTTGCAGTGCAGGTTTGCAGGAAGGCCCCGGGCAGATCTCACCATTGTGCCTCCTCTCAGTTTTCCCATCTGTCAGAAGGAATCGTAGTGCTGACACTGCCTGCCTTGCGAGGGTACCCTTGTGGGGCCTGAGACATTTGGGAGGGGACAGGCTCTTTCACTGGTTCCAGCACAGTTGCGTGGTGGTTACTGAGAGGAGACCATGGCTGGCTGATGGTAACGAGCATTGAAGATGAAAAGGGCCAGTGATAACTGATTAAACGACAAGGGTTGACGTACCTTCACAAAACCTGTACTTTACTGCTTCCTGACGAAGGAGGGAAAGCAAACGCCTCTCTGGAGGGCTCAATTCCCTCCTGCCCCGTCCCCGAACCATCTCTTTTCTTCTGCGCTGGCAGGAGGGAGAGGCTGGAGGCTGGCAGCAGCCGGCCGGATGGGAGTTGTTCCAGCAGCGGGGAGCACTCAGCTGGCAGCACACTAACAGTTCAGAGCTGGAGGACCATCCCCCGGGGACCACTGCCAGATGGCTGGCATTAGAGTATCCCTTGGGCAGTTTTAGCTCCTGACGGAGAGGTGGAGGGAGCTGGGACTGGAGCTGAGCAGGACAAAGATGCTTCGCGCTGGTTTAGGTCGAAGGCTTTCAGGACAGGAGGGAATGTCACCCACTGTGTTCCTGGGGCTGTTAGACAGGCTGAGATAAGGGAATAGCTGCCTAGGCCGAGAAAGGACCACTGGTGTCGGATCCTGCACGAATATGGAGTTTGAACTACTGTGTGTGCAAATGTTATTCTTGGATCAGTGACGATTGGGCCTGGAACGCATCACAGCGAAGCCACTTTTAAAAGCACTGGAGATTCATTTACCAAATGTAAGGGTGGTCTGATGAAAAGGTACGTGCTGAAATATCTCCTCCACTAGCCTCCACGGTGCTGCTGCTCGTGGTTTCACATGGAAGGAGAAGTTGCTGTGCTGCTCTCTGCTCCTTTTGTGCTAAGAGTCAGCCTCAGTTTGCTGGACCTTTGTATGAGGAGGGTGGTGGAACTGCCTGCATGGCCAGCCAGGCCCTCACTCCTACATCGGCTCTGAGCTCCAGCGTTGGTTCGTTGCTCCCGTGCTCAAAAGCCACATCCCAGAAAGATGTCCTCTCTTACGATGCAGCCTGCAGACACTCTCTCCTCAGAGGTGAAGGCAGCTCCCTGGTTGCCAAGGTGAAGCTCAGTGCTCAACCTGGTGCAAGGGTCTGTTTCACAGGCAGCTACAATCCAAATAGGTGAGCAAAACATTTTGGAGTCATACCTATGTAACGGGTGGCCAGAAGGAAAGGGTTGGTTTGGGGACTGAGGCCCTGGGTTGACATCTAGAAATCGCTCTGCTGCAGCCTTGCTCGTAGCGTAAAGCACGCTGTTTACTCGCCGAGCTTCCTCTGTCCATCTGCTTCGGCACAGGGGGTGGAGAAGGATGAATCTGCTGTTGAAACTCTGGGCTCCTGCACAGGGTCACAGTTTTCAGGTCTATAGGGTGCGATGTGATGATGAGTATGGACCTGCTAGTGGAGGTAGGAAGAGGGACGAACAGGGCTGAAGCCTTACTCCTCCTGATGCTGCACATGTGTTTATGAATCCAGTGACACCATCATGGCCATCTTGTTTGTGATAGCTCAGTCACAGCTATGACGACTGTTTTGAGGGCTATTAAGTTTCTGGACAGAGAGAGACGAGAAGATGGGCTTAAGGAAAATGTCACCATTCTCAGCAAAATACCCTGACCTTTTATAGCCAACGCTGATGTGGTGAATGAATAAATTGCTTCACTGGAGAAATATGAGTTTCAGGGAGGGGTTTAGAAGGCCTGTCAGAAGCAGCCTTACACGGAAAAGAAAAAGAGGGCTTCCACATACAAAAGGCACAAAGAAGAGCGTGAGCTAACAAAGGGATGCAATGGCTGGGTGAGAGGTTTCAGATGGGAAGGAGAGCTTGAGCTGCTGGGAAGGTGGAAGGGTTGAAGAGTACAACGTATTCCCCGCTGGAAGTGTTCAGACCCCATTGTTGTGCCTCATCCAGTCTGGGTATCAGTATACTAAGGGCTTGCAGCTATGCAGGGAAAATAAGTGCTGCATAAGTGTAGGATCGTTATTCACTCAGCATGTCAACTTGTTTAAATTTCTGTGAGGAGAGCGAGTATATTATGGTATTGTTATCCTGTGCAGAGAGTGGTTCATTTTTAATTATAGTTCCTGAGAAATACAGACTCTTACAGTGTGTCGTCTGTTGAAACAGATATATACATGTTAGGGAAAAAATAATGGTGCAGTTAAATACTGTTCTCATAAAGTGTCAGAACAAAGCACGTGTACACATCTCCTCATATCCAGCAATAAAATAAATGTGAAGGACTAAACATAGAAATGTATCCTACAAATACGCATAGCAGCTAACCGTGAGTCAATGAGACTGATCTGTGCAAATCCCTCAGGTATCTGTACGTAAATAGATAGCCCCACACCCAGAGGCTGACATTCATGAAAAAGGCAATGTCTCCTATTTCCTGATTCACTTCCTTGTTCATGAGAAATCGCTATTCCTGCATTTAGCAAAAGACAATTTAGGGATAAACTGGGAGCCAAATACCCGACGTGGTTCAGGGGGGCTCTTCCTGCCCACCGTGGATGTTATTCACATCACCTCACTGCTGACTGCTGAGAACTGCAGAAAATGAAGTGTTGCCATCATCCTTTGTCCTGCAGGCAGCAATTTTCTGCTTGCCTGTGGGAAATAATCCTCTTTTAATTTAATTATTCATTTTTCAATTATTTAATGCAGTACTCGGGGATAGCAGCAAGGCTTTTGGTTAGTTTTCAAATTGCTGCCACCTCAGACGGTAGAGCACTGAGATCCAGCTCCCTGGGAGAAAGGATTCGTTGTCTTTGAGCCGCTGCTTTCATTAGCAGGGATATGCTGCCTCCTTTCTCTGGCACATCCCTCGGGAAGTTTCCATGTATCCTGCCAACCTGCTTAGGTCCCACAGAGGCTTGATCCTGCCTGGCCAAAGTCAATGGCTCTGGATGAGGACAGCTGAACGGGGCACCGTCAGGAGTCCGTCAGTGTTTTTTTCCCTCTTGCCAGCAAGGAGGCTCCTTGGAGAGCCCTGTAAGCACCTTCCCTGCTGCCAGTGCCCATGCTTTCACATTTTCTAGCACAGGAAATGCAAATGCTGGCCCTCTGGGGAGGCGCTTTACGTTGCTCTGTGCTGGCTCCTCGAGCTGGTGCAGGGATGGCTTCTGGTATGGCTTGGGTCTTCACCGAAATTTTCCACTCCCTGTTAATTCCTGAATGGCGTCGGCTCTGATTTGAGATGCAGGAGTCAGCCCTAAAAGATTGCTGCATCCAATGTAAAAGATGTTTGTACAGTATCGAGTAGGAAGACGTTTAAAAGAAAAGAGGTCAGTTCTGCTGTCATTTGTGCAGTTTTTGATAGATGTAACTCCATTCATTTCTGTGTAGCTAATTTTGTTTTATGCCAGCATAAGTGAGAGCAGAGTCAGGCCTTCCTCCTGCAGCAGCTAAAGTGAAAACCATTTCTATTTTTAAAGCTGAAAGCATTTCTTATTTTTATTTATCATGTGTCACTTTTTGGCAGTGATGGTGCAAATGGCACAGAAAAGTTAAATGAGCCATTTATGGCACTGCTTGTGACCCTAATGCCCGCCACCACAACAGTCACCAGGCATTGCTTGGGCAGCAGAACCGAGGAAGCCTGGGTTCCTGGGCAAAGGTAAGGCTGCTGGTGTCCACCGCTTCCACCCTAAAGCCGCTAAAAGGGTCTCTTTCTTCTGTATGGATGTCTGGTTTTGCACTGCTTCTGTGTGCTTAGTATCTCTAAGCTCTCTAAACCTCTGTAAAATTTGGTCAAAACTGGGCAAAGGAGTTAGTTATAGGAGTAAGAGGAGAAGACCAGGGAAGAGAAATGAAGAGATTGCTCAAGCTTCTGTTTCCCCAGTAAATGCAACTTTAAAAGGAGACAGATGTTCGGTGGGACAGTCTGCAGGGCAAGTCGTGGCTCCAATAAGCAACCTCCCCATGTGTGGAAACCTGCAGAGACATCAGCCAGGCTGGTAGACAGTTGTCTGAATATGAGGAGGAAGAGCAGAGCAGCTCATAGCAGCTTCTCACCGCGCCTCCAAGCCTCTCTCTGAACAGCACATCCCCCGCCACAACAGCGTGGGATGAGGAGCTTCCTCTAATTTGTCTTCATTCACCTTTCTAATGCCTAGCTTGCAACACAGGAAGGCAGGATTGAGGCCAGGGGTGAGGGCTGCTGATTCTGGCATCCCTTTTGCAGGTGGATTGGAATACAAGATTATACTTCTTCCCCTCTGAGTTGTAGTCCATCCATAGGTAAGGTGTCTCACAGAGACACTGTCCCCTCTCATAGGAGGACGTTTCCCTCCAGCTAGGAAATTTATTCCCTGTAAAATTGAACAGGAGAATAAGATTTCCAGAGAGAGCCTGCAGCTGTAATAAAGGATTATTGCCAATTGCTTAGGCTGTGCGCACAGAGTTCGGCACTCAGGTAGCATATTTTGTACGCCCAAAACTCCACAACCAGGGGTACACAAATGTCAGGGTGCAAAGCCCTCACTGAGCGATGACTGGTGGTTTCGAGAATGCTCGCTTCCAGATGCAGATTCTATTAGAGGTCCTGTGAGGCTTCGCCATGCTGACTAATGAAGCAAGTCACTAGTATGATGTTAACCTCAGACCACTGCGGTGTTCCCTGAATTTCCTGGGAGGCCAAATGGCCCACCTCCCCATCTGCAAGGCAGAGAGATGGGGCCCTTTCTTGTCTCCTTCACAGGAGGGGTCATTACACTGATGGCATTAAAGATTGCAACGTGCTCCAAATACTATGGGAGCCATACGAACATTACGGGCTGAGATAAGTATAAAATGCTATAATTTAAAGGCTCTTGTCTTTCGGTTGCTAATGGCTTAATTAAACAATAACATTTAACAGATGTGCTTTTTCTCCTCCAATAATTCACTCCATCTGTGTCAACATAACAAGGCCAAAATTAGTGCATCAAAATGTAGATGTTAATGTCTTATTTCAATTTTTATGTATTAATGTACATTTACCTATATATTGTTTCATCTTGTGATGAGATTAATGCCTTCTTAGAAGGAGATATTGCACACCATGGAGTTTAAAGAGCTTCTCTTAGTTTGTAGAGTAAGAACAAAAGAGGAAAAATCCGGAGACATGCAAATACAGATACCTTGAAATGAAAAGAAAGTTGGGTGCATATATATTAAGGGCATTACATACTGAACTGCAGGATCTGTGGGTCTGTTCTATTTAGGGTAGTGAATATTTTGTGACCCTTTGTTTCTGAAGCAATTTTTCTCCTAACTTCACATGCTGAGAAAAAAAGCTTTCATTAGCGCATGTGAAAGCAGATGGCTATCTGAATCCCTGGGTTGGAGGAGTGGATAATGTAGACATATCTGTGTAGAGCTTTGATGCTTTGTGAAATACTTCTAATAGCGTTAGAAGTTAATACAGCTCTCCTGATTGTTATTACTTTAAAACACCCTTACGTGTGCTAAGTGCTTTCTCAAAGATGCTTGGGAGTCCTTGAAGACCTTGCAGGCTGTGACCCAGATCTTGCAGACCCTCCTGTGCGATGAATCCTACATGTGGAAGCGGTTGCACTGCTGGGGCAGCGTGGATGAAGACAAGGAATACGGTAATACCTGCTGGCTCCGTGTTGCCCTGCTTCCTAACACGTACCTCCTCCCACACTCTGCGGCCTCGGCCTGCCTGGTAGTCGGGACGGGATGCTGTGGGGCACTGGGCACAACCCGTGGCCTCCTGCATGGCTGTGTGACAGGTCCCACCACCAGGCACTCCCAGCCACGCTGTCCCCCGGGGAGTCTGCAGGCTGTCCCAGAACCGGTGAGGTGTACGGTGGGGCCGATGAGCAAGCCCAGCGTGTTTCTGGCTGCTCCCAAGACTGGTCTTACAGGCCATGTGAACTCCACAGTTGAATCCAGCTGGGTGATGCCGGGGTGAGAACACTCTGAGGACTGGATCCTTTCTTTCCTTACAGTCTGAACAGCTTCTTTTTAATGCTTTTGCTATGAATTCTTACGAACCAACTGGATTATTTGACTTTCCCCTAATTTAATTTGGATTAATTTAATTTTAATCAGTCTGTCTTCTCAGCATCCTATTAACCTTCCAATGAACTCTTCCTATAAGGGGACTAGGGAAGGAGGCAGTCTACATCTGTTAAAATATTAGCCTGCTGTTTGGGTTGCAAAGAAAAATACAGTAGAAAAAGAGTTGATATGGTCAGAGGGGATGGTGGGTGATGGCCCAATCCTGTTCTCACTGAAGACCTCAGCAAAACTGATCTAAGGCTGTCTCCTCAGGTCCCTTTGGCCCAGCTCACCAAGGCAGTGATGTGGAAAGCAGCCAGAGCTGTCTCTGCGGTGAGACTACCAGGCCCTGTCTCGAGAGCATCAGACTTTGGAGATTCTGCCCTTGCCACTCTGAACCGATGGGGACACTGCAGACCCAGAGAAACAGGCAGTCCCTAGTAGGTATAACCTATATATAACAGGATTAGAGTTGTATCTGCCTGGTTTTCCTTCCTATCATACTGCCCAGTATCATTCAGACTCTCATCCAAATTCTGTTACTTATGTCTATATAATAGATCGTCCTCAGTGTTAGCACCTGCCCAGGTAAATTTTGGTGGCAATCAACCATGAAATCTTCACAGCATTTCCTCAAAGAAGGAGACCTGAACTGTGCTGAGATTGGCAAGGTGGCAGCAGGACTTTCCTCTTAGCCACCCTCCAGTTTTATATGTTTTAAATGAAACAGGGTAGGTTATAAGGCAATTTAGCTAAGAAAGGTCTGGGGAAATGCGATTACTTCCTATTTTTTGAGATCTGTGGGTATTTCCTCACTCATCGCCAGGAGGAGAGCAAGGTCGCTAGCTGGGGGTCCTCAGCATCACAGAAGTCAAATGTTGCAGGCTTCTCATTCTAATTTGGGAAAATTCCCAGAGACTGCATCCAAGTTTCATCTGCTAAGGATGGACATGTTGGTCACTTGAGTTATTCAGAATCTATTTAATCCCTTTAAAAATAGGTATCCAATGAACGTGTCTATCGGCTATTAAAAGAATAGATATTTCTGAATATCAGTGGGGCTCTGCCAGAGGTGTCTGGAAAACTCATGTGCCATTTGGCTTAGCTAAATTTGCATTCAGCCTTGCCAGGATTTCTCTCTCGCACAAGGAGCTGATGCGTTTGCCACTAGGACTATTGGCGCAGCCGTGAACAGGAGGAGAAGGGCTTTGCATTATCGCAGATAGGATGGAGAGTCCTTTATGAAACAGCCTTTTTATTAGGATGCAATCTGCAATCTGAAGTCGGGCGTGGAGACACAGGCGGCAGATGCCTGCCATAGCCCAATGCGGTGGGCTGTGGGGATATTTCCACAGGGACCGGGAGCCAATGGGTTGTTCCCGTGGGGGTCTGCACAGGGTCCTCAGACCAACCCTGGGCAGACCCCCGTGGGGACAACCCATCAGCTCAGCAGGACCATGGTCCCAGGATGCATTGTGTGATGGAAACAGCCCCTGCATGACATGTGCAAGGCTTGCCCTATCTCTATATTACAGCTGGGGCTTAAACACCCAGCTGCAGGCACCTGCCTGCACTGCAAGGCAAACCTTAATCTCAAAAGTAAAGTCTTCCCCTGCTTACTAAGGATAGTCAGCTCTGATCCTGCTAACACCCAGGGCTCTGACAGATGGGTACTGGCAGCCTTAGCTGTGGGGCTCAAGGTGTGGCGACCCCCCTGTTTCCCTGTGCTGGGGTGCTCCTGGGCTGCTGTGGCAACTTCACTGGGTGATGTGCAAGGGCAGTGCCTTAACACAGTGCCAGCAATGCTAGCAGAGCCTGCCACCCCTTGCTGGAGACACTCCAGACTCAAGTGGCATTTTACCCACCAGTGGACATCTTCAGGAGGAGGGGTCTGAAGAACCTGGTGACGGCCTTGCATGAGAACGACCACCCCTTTTGATAATGACTCCTCTAATACCTGTTCCAGGCTTTGTGATTTCCGTACTGGTTTGTGTGAGGACATCTCTGGCATGAGTCGAAGCCAGGCTCTTTATCTCTCTTGGAGGACTGGAGTTCAGTCAAGAAAATGGCGCTGGCAGAGCACCATCGCAAAGTCAACCCCTCGGAAATGAAACGTTAAAAAGAAAATGGGTTGTGCAACATTAATTGAACAGACCCTGCACTGCACAGACTTTAATTACTAATGTAATTGAATGCATGTTAATCTCAGTCAAATTTTTCTATGGGACTTTTGCCATCATCAGTGCATTGGATAGAAATCCCATTTGATAGCCACTATTGAATACAGAATCATAGAATCATAGAATGGTTAGGGTTGGAAGGGACCTTCAAAGGTCATCTAGTCCTCCCTGCAGGAGCAGGGACATTCCCAACTAGATCAGGTTGCTCAGAGCCTCATCCAACCTGGCCTTGAACGTTTCCAGGGATGGGGCATCCACCACCTCTCTGGGCAACCTATGCCAGTGCTCTACAACCCTCATTGTAAAAAATTTTTTCCTAATATCTAATCTAAATCTACCTCTCTCTATTTTAAAACCGTTACCCCTAGTCCTGTCACAACAGGCCCTACTGAACAGCCTCTCCCCATCTTTCCTGTAGGCCCCCTTGAGGTACTGGAAGACCGCTATCAGGTCTCCCCGGAGCCTTTTCTTCTCCAGGCTGAACAGCCCCAGCTCTCTCAGCCTGTCCTCACACAAGACGTGCTCCAGCCCTCTTATCATCTTATAGTAGTAGTATTTCCCCGTCTTGTCCTTTCCTTACCTGTCCATCCGAAGTCATTATTTTCTGCCCAAGCAATCACAATTCTCATTCAATTCCTCATCAGCTTTTCCCCCTTCACCGCTTGCCTGCCACCTACAACCTCCCCGGTCACTCCCAGCGTTGGTGGCTGTGACAAGCTTTCCCAGGTTCCTCGGGGATCAGGTGTGCCCACGTTAATCTGCTCCGGGCTGAGTAATCCCCCTGGCTAAACCCGGTCGCTGGGTGTCTCTTCTTCCACCCACTGGTCTGCATCATCCGCTCCCAGGGTGGCCCGGGCAGGTCAGCAGGACACACAGTGTCAAGGAAGAAGCAGGCTGGAGCCTGGAGGGATGGAGGACCTCAAAGCTCATCCTCTGCCTCAAAACCGCCCACCCTTAAGCCAAGCACCCATAAATTAGGAGCAAACAAAAAGCACTTGTTTGCTGTCTGCAGAGGCATCCTTCACTCAGGCAGGAGTCATCAAATCGCCTTCTGCCATAGCTCGCCCCTCCGGTTCAGTCAGGCAGATGTCCCGTGGGCACAGCTCAAAGCCACTCCTACCTGTCCAGCCACAAAACAATGTCAGTCAACAATTTCTCGGAGGTTTAATTAAACTATAAGCAAGTGACTAATCTATTGTGAAGCAAAACATTCTCTTCCTCATCGTGGCCTCATAGGTAGGTCTCAAACCGAGACTTTTCCTCCCCGGGACGGTGTGTGTGACAAAATCATGTATCTGTGCTTATTTAGCTCGCATACTTGCATGCCGGAGATTAATGCATGCAGCTATACACAGCTTTTGTCTGAGAGCAAACACCATGGCAAACCCTCCCTCCCTGAGGGGAAATGGGTTTGGGAGGCTCTCCACTGGCGCTGCCTTTTGCAGGACGTGGTGACTCAGGGCCGCCTTAGTCTACCATCTGCTCCGTGATCTTGTCCCTTCACACAGTCACTCTGAGCATCCTCTTGCTCAGGGAGCTCTGAGCAAGGCACCTGCCTTCAATCCCAGTATCTGTACTAGGACCTGGGGATGTCCGGATGGAGACCCCAGAGCCAGGCAGTGGCACAGAGTGGGAAAGTAGCACGAGACTCAAGGAGGACAAAATTATTGGGGAATTCCGCTGAATTACTGAAGTTCTTACATGTATCTTAACATATGGTCTTGTTTTCCAAAGGCTTATACCTAGCCCAAATTTGGGAAGATTTTCACAGGAACAGCAGAAGGCACACCCCAAAGGCCTCTTGCACCTGCCAAATTTCACAACTCTGCTCCAAACCATGGAAAAATAGAGCTCGGAAAGGTCACTGATATTTTTAGCCTTACTTCGTAAGGAAATACAGCTATGCAATCAGACTGCCACTCATTCCTTTTGCATTCCCCGCTATTACATTCGAATCATTGGCCGGCCCCAGCCAAATTTGACAGAAGAACGGAAGGTGCAAAGGTAGTAAGTTCCTGCAAGCTTCATGAAAATAGGAACTGGATGAAGCAGAGATCCCAGTAATGCCAGCAACAAGAGAGAAGCAGCAGGCACCCAGCCTTTGCTGGACAACAGATTAAACATCCTTCCTCTGCTTTGGCCATAGGTTCGCTCTGAAACTACGGTGCCCTAGGGATATATTTCAGTTGCTTCATACGTTAGCATCTCATGGTCTCTGGGGTCAGGGCTGATGGGCACATGGGGAAGAGTCCATGGCTCCTTGTTCCCCTTATGAGGTGCAGCAGCCAGAAGAGTCCCTGTAGTGATGCCCTCAGTGCAGCTTTGCAGATGGTGTTAGTGGTCTCCTCTCACCCAGTGATGGTGTTACCTGGGTGTAGTCAAATATTTGGGTGAGTTTGTGTTAAATAAAACATCTTCCGTGATCTCTAGAACCTGAGGATTTGCTAGAATATTAACCAGTATTTAAAAAGTGATGGCTGATATTTGAGTAACATAATCTATTTGCATCCCTCAGTGTAAATATCGGGTAATTACTTTCTCACTTTAACCTTAATGACGTCTTGCATTTTATGTGGCATATATGAGAGGATATAAAAGATGGCACACAAAAATGAGGCTATTAAGCCAAAGATTTATTTGTAACATTTGAAGGAAGGATGTTTTGTGCCTGAAAGCAAGTCCTCTGGAGATCCCAAATCAGCAGCAACCCAGAGATGGCAGGACTCTGACCTTGGCTTCCTGGGACGAACTGGGCAAGCGCCAATGTCCCTTTTCCCTGAGGGACATTCTGAACACAGGAAGCCTGCTGGGAGGCCACATGTCAAGGTGGAAGATGACTGCCGTCCTGCCTCCGTAGGGTGTGCAGTGCCTCAAGATCAGGGTTAAAGAGGGCTCTGCAACTACAAGGAGCCTTTGGCAGAGCAACAGCCAGGTCAACAAACAGGAGGAGGAGGAGGAACTCGGGAGGCATCCAAGTGTGCAGGTCCAGGCTGGCTGATGCAAATGTCTGTGGGGCTCTGCCAGGATCTTCTAGAGTATTAAATTGCAAATAAAGCTCTTACTGGACTAGTTAATCTCACAGGCCGGATGCGGGCCTGGGTTGCCTGTCTTCTGGTCCTCAGAGGTATGGGTTTGTGCTTGGCTCTGCTAAACTGAGTGGTTTTTGCTCAGGTGCGGGTCACCAGGTGATGTTGATCTGTGATACTCTTCTTTGTTACCAGTGTATCCCTCAGCATTTGTGTCACCCGCAAGCGTTATCAGCAGTGATATTAGGTTTTCTTCTAAGAAGTTATGAAAAATATTAGCTGTAATGGAGATAAAATAAATGATCCCTGAAGTGGCCCACATGCAATGCACACAAGAAAAGATGATTCTTATTCATAATTTATTTTAAGATGTAGACATTAAGCAGCTTGTAGTTGCTTAATTTAATTTAATATTGACACATTGATTTCATGCCATTCTAGTTTCTAAGCCAATGTCACACAGTACCAAGTCCAAGGCTTTTTGTCTCTTTCAGCAAATTTTATCATCTCATCAAAGGCATCCGGTTAGTCTGACAAAGTACATTTTATACAAACCAGTGTGGATTGGCACAGTTTTTTGTGACCTCCTTTTGCTCTTAGAGCACTGTGCCAGCTGTTGCAGTATTTGGCCTATACTGTATCTCACTTTATTACTTTGGATCTTAACCCTGTCCTGCAATAGAGCCCTAAAGCAGTTAATGAGAGAGTCATGTCAGCTTACACAGAAATTACCTGGATAATTTCCATTCTTGTAGTTTCCTCATTTTATTCCACTCCTAATCCAAAAGTAAATGACAAATTGTGAAATATCCCCTGGAATTAAAATTCTCTTTACAGTGCATTTTGGTTTAGATGAAAGATTTTCAATAAAACAACGGATCTGTGATGTTTTAGTAAGATTGGAACAGTTGGCTTAAGCAAATAAAATTGTAATTTTATCAAAATCAGCACATAGAGCATTTTAAATTGTGTAAAAAGGCAATATCTAATAGAAAAATGTTTGGTCAGAACCTTTTCCATCAGCTGCATAGGATGAGTGACAAGAAGGTACACAGCAATGCTTCCCAAATTACAGCCTACCCAAATCTGATGCTGTGTGAACCTTACATGGTGCCCCTTAGCTCTTTTCCTGGTTTGATTGCAGTAAGTCCCACCGAAACAGAAGACAGAACTGCTGTGTGTGCTGATAGAGCTGTGTGGCACTGGTGTCCCACGGCAGGTCTGCCCACCTCCCTGGTGCTCAGCAGAAAGTGAAGGGTCTTTTTGAGGGGATTCATGATAAGTAGAAAAGGAGATGAGCCTCCGCACTTGGTGTTCATAACAACTGGGGAAACATCAGCCTTTCTGTCCAAAGGGTAATCATAGAATCATAGAATGGTTTGGGTTGGAAGGGACCTTAAAGATCATCTAGTCCAACCTGCCTGCAAGGAGCAGGGACATCTCCAACCGGATCAGGTTGCTCAGAGCCTCATCCAACCTGGCCTTGAATGTTTCCAGGGAGGGGACATCCACAACTTCTCTGGACGACCTGTTCCAGTGCCTCACCACCCTCACAGTAAAGAACAGAGGATTAGTGAAAGAGGGAGACTGGATTTTCCTGAGTTGATCTCAGTTTATACCACTGTTTTTTACAGCCCCAGAAGAAAGAAATAAACTTTTTAATTTGAGCTATAGCAGTTCATACGTTTAAGTCTGGCAGTTGGGGCTGAAGAGATCTCAACAGAGCAACCTTTGTGTTCAGATATCAGCTATTCCACAAGGGGGAAAAAAAAAAAAGTCTTAGGAATGTCTATTTTACCGTCCTTAGGCAAAGGGTGACAATTTTTGTTACCATAGCTCATGCTGCCTCCATAGAAGTGGGGAGGTTACGAGGTTTGGGTGGGTGGGGCATGGGAGGGGGAGCTGGAAGATTTCTGAGGCACATCCCTGGACCAGATGTGCTACCCTTGGCCCCAAGTCTGGATGACCTTTCACTTAGCTGATGGCTTGTGCCCACGACTGCCACGTCCTCGCTGTGAGCAGGGATTGCCTTTTGTAATCAGATCTCATGGATGGAGAGTACTTAATCAGGCTTTTTTTGTGGCTGTTATTCTTATGATAGAGGGAAATATTCTCCCCTCATGTATTTATTAACATTTTGTATGGAGGTAGAATGTCTCAATCTGCGTCTCTGCTACAGCCAAATGCAAAACCTACTGTTTTCTATTCTTACTGTATAAATCAGACCTCTAAGTAAGGGAGGCAAAAAACCTTTCTGTGTACTATGGAAGATTTCTGATTTTTTTTTTTTCTTAAAAGCTGCATATGTTTCGTTTAATGTCTATCGTATTATCACTTGGCCTGATAGTCTAGATACTTCATCTCCTTGACAACAGACAACATCCAGCGTGGGGTATCCCACTGTCGCCAGATGCTGCGGGGATCTTGCCGCCCCGGCAGGCAGGAGGGCTCAGCCGGGAGCGGGAGGCGAGGAGCCTGTTAGCAGGGTGCCTGCGAGGGGAGGGAGGCCATCCGTAGCCAGCCTGCCTTCATCTCTGCCATGCTCAGCCCCAAGTAACTCTGAAAGGCCACGAACCACAACAAAATTAACTTTTCTGCTTTTCAGAAATGTAAAATCTCAGTGCAGTGGAATAATTAATGCAGCTGATTAAAGGTGAAGATTACACTGTAACAAAGGAAGATAAGCATTTAATTTCCAGCCTTATTGCATTTCAGACTTGAATATTGGTTCCTAAGCAGGCTGCAGACCTATTTGCCTTTCTATATATGTACGTACATAATATACATATGTACGATTGCAATCTCCTGCCCTGCTTTAATAATACACTTAATTGCTTTCTGGCCCCACCCCAAGCTGCCTAAATTCATTTCACAGGGAAAAGATTATTTGCTGTTGGCCTTTAGCAAATAAATTGCCTGCCATCCTTAATCTGGGTAATAAAAGGTACTGCATCACCCTGCTCGCAGTTCTGCGCGTTGCATCTGCTTCCACGCAAAGCATTACTGACAGCTATTTTCCTTGTGCCATCCCCAGCAAATGGAATGAGAACGTAACGTAAAATGTAAACCCAACAGATTTGCCGCGAGCTGGATTGTCTTCCATTACTCTTGCTGTGACAGTAAGTAAAATATTTGCATGTGACATTTGCATTACATATTACATCTACTACGCTATCTTTTAAAATCCCATGCATTATAATAAATGATAAATAGACAGGTGCAATACTTTGATCAACTGGCATCTTTGCATATACGCATACCTGCACACGAAAGCACACATGCACACATGAAATACATCCACGCATCTGCAATCACAGAAACCATGGTTGTGGTTGGCACTGTTCATGTCAGTAGGCTTTTTCCCCAAAGTATTGTACAGAGAGACATAAATTGGAAAGGGGAGAAGACACACAAAAGAGAAAGAGAGACCAGTGTTTAGATAGGATTTTTCCACCCGAGAACGAGCTGCTGGTGCGGCATTTTTCATTACAGGAGGGCAGCAGGAGGCAGGGGTTGATCAAGGACGGGAAGAACACACAGCCCCTCACTCAACACTTTCACGTGGAATGTAAAAGGTCCACGGTTGTATGAATGTCATGGTCAGGCAATTCCCAGAACATTAGGTGTGAGGCTACAAATGTGAGAAACACATGGCATCCTTTAGAAATAATCCAGCGGGAGGGAGGAGCTCCTGAACATATGGTAATCTCCTCCTTGAGGTGCATGCTGTGCATCTGTGCTTGAGCGTTTAGGTGGCTGTGAGTGTCTTTGGTGGAAGAATTCAGGGTGCTGCTTTTCTTCTGTTAGTTTTTTTCTTTTTTAAAGGAAGTGGTAGGAGGTGACATTTTTTCTCTGATAAATATCAGACACGTTCCATATTCGACTTACCAGAAAATAAGGACAATGCTAGCAAATGTCAGTGCAAATTTTGCTGTGGCCTCCTTTCGCACTGGTTTTGTTCAGCTCCCCATCAAGTGAACAGGCAGAAAGAGCATGAAATCACGAGAGGTGGGACGTGGTCGGGACTGGGACACAATGTGCAGCAGAGAGAATTGATTAAGGTCGGCCCCCAACGCTGGCAGACACAGAGTACAGCGTAGACTGTGTATGTGTTTGGTCCTCAACGTACTTCACAGCTGGTCCCCATTTAAAGCCAAGCAGATATGACAACATATGGGATATTGCTGGCCTGCCTGGTTTAATGTCGGTAAAATATCATTCCTCACTCAAGCCGTCGGGGGTGGGCAGCTTCTCAAAGGCAGGAGGTAAAGGCAGTAATTAAAGTAAATTGAAATACGCTGATGAGCTCAGGAACAGTAGGGCAAGAGGGGAAGTGGATGCCCAGCATGGGAGCACTCACTCCACTCCTCATGAGAGGGAAGAGCTGCACCCGCCCTCCCTCCATTCTGTTTTATCTCCCAAGTAGAAGCATCCTGTGCCCAGGATGCGAAGTAAGAGATGTCCTCTGTGGTTGCTCCTGAGCCTTTCTTTCATACAGGTTCTGCCTTCTGAGTGCTCCTGGGCATGGGCTGAGAAATTGAGGCAGTTGTGCTGCTCCATCTTCACCCGTGCTGTTTTCCAAAATGTGACAAGCGATGCTCAGCTGCTTCCCTGCTTCGCCTGCACCATGGTCATTCAGTCATGCCAGGAGCTGGACCCAGACAACTTGAAGCTGCCAATGTACTCATGGGTACGTCCAGCAGCAGCAGCATCCCCATGGCTGAGCATGCGTCAAAAGGACAACGGTGAGACCTTCCGTGTACAGGGCAACACTGGCATGACATGGTAACCTCAGACAGAGCATCCCACTGATGCGTCTCTTCCATCTGTACCTCTGTTGACTTAATGTGAGATACCTCAGGTAGATTAACATGGATAGCACTAACCTGCTGGGCAAAAAAAAGGCAGGCATAGGTAGTGAAGAGATTCTCTAGGAGGGTAGGCTCGATAGGCTGGTATGTATCAGCCTGCAAAAGGGATGGTTGCAGGGCGAAGGTGAGTATGGGAGAGGTCCGTGAAAGCAAGTGAAATGAGAAGGAGCTTTAATTCCTTCTCACGAGATTTAAAGGCATAACATAAATTTATTAGGCAGCAAGTTTAAAAGAAGCAAGGGGAAAAAAGTTATTTAAGCACTTAGTTGCCCTTTGACATTGTTGGCACAGGATGGTGTGGGTGCCGGGAGCTTTGTGAAGGGTCAGAAAGCAGCTAGACAAATTCAAGAAAGCAAAATCCTTCAAGGGCTGCTAAACACATGGATGCCACCTCAAGCGCGTGAAATCCTTGAGCCAACTGGATGAGGTTGCCCTGGGGCAAACTCGTCGCATGCCTGCACTTCCCTTACGCTCTCCCTTGACATCTGCTCAGGCCGCTGCGTAGGGGCTGGCAGGGGCTGGCTGCCCAGGGCGGCTGGTTTCTGTTCTTGCAGCCTGCTGCGCTGCTTTGACGTTCCTTCCAAGTGAATCACCTCGCCCAGCTTTGCCTCCTGGAATCCGACATTGGAAGGGCAGAAGCTGAAGGGACCAGGCGCGCTCAGCCCACCAGCCCATCAGCTGAGTGGGGAAGTGCCCCCCAGGCTACAAGAGTCCCATGCTTCAGGGAGACCCAGGTGTATTTACATCCCTGCTGTACATGAAGGCTGCAGTGAGTAATCGCATGGCAACGAACAGGCTGCTTTCGCAGATTGCATGGTACTCTAGAATACGTTGCGCACATTCGTCACAGGGCTCCTAACTTGCTCTGGTTCTTTTTTCCCCCACTTCAGGAAGAAGGCAGTTTCAGTTTTGCAAGGGAATATTTTGTTCCTTGTGAATATCCTAGGTAGCAATGATTAATGGCGGATTTAAAAAAAAAAACCCCAAACAAATTAAATCTAAAATTCAGAATTTCTCATCCGATGCCTTTCGATGCCATTTCATTGTGCAGCTTGATAACACTTTGAAAAGATCTGTCAGGAAATCTTGCTGGCATTGCTGTGGCTCCCCATTCCTGTAGTTCTGAGCTGAGAAACACCAAAGCTACAAGGAACCCTGAGCTCGACTATGCTCACAGGCACAGAAAAATAGAAAACTTCAGAGCTTAGTGCTTAGACCCGCTGCCTGCTAACAACAGGGAAGCTGTTTTTAATTTTAGATGTGCAAATTAAACTGTATGGGAAGAAATTGTGAAGAAAAACTGTAACAGACAGGTGAAACTCCTAAAAATTAAAGTGTAGGAAAGGCAAGGCAAGGCAAGGCTGTGCTGTCTGGCAAGAGGCTTCCTGGAGCCTTTGCTACAAGAACCCCCGGGGAGGTCCCCGAGGATGCTTGCGGGCCAGCCAGGGGCCAGCTGGCTCGTCTGGTTCCCAGTAGCTTTAATTGCACCACATCTTGGATTTTCCTCCTTCTCGCCCTCTTTCTCACAAAAGCAAGTCCCTTGGGACAAGTGAGGGGTTATGAGGAGAGGCACGCTGCCTTGGCAAGCCCTTGCAGAGCCCCAGCGTTTCTGCGGAGATGGAAAAGTGAATCTCTGGACTTTACTCTTTATCTTTCCAGGTAGAGCAGCTGTGTCTGGCCAAGGGCTGAGGCCACCATTTCAAAATCACACCAGAGAGGCAAAGGTGCTGCATGGCATAGCCCTTGGCTGGGGCTCGGCTGCCTGCTGCAGCTGTTGGCTCCGTGTCCGGGCTGGCAGAGCAGGGGACAGCAGGAGCTGGTGGAGGGGCCATGCTTGCTCCCAGCAGGGAGAGGAGACCCAAGGGAGTGCCACTTGCTTTGGGAGAGGGAGAGGAAGAAGAGGTGGTGGGTGGAAAACCTGGGCAGCCTCGCCAAGGTGGCCCATGTGAGGAGTGGCAGGGAAGGTGGGCCGGGGTGTCCCTGTGTGCGGTCACACCGTGCCCACTGCCACACATGTCCTTGAGCCAGACCCCTTGGGACCTCCCATAGGAGGGGCTGGGAATGCTGGACGCATCGCTGGCCTACCCGCACTGGGTAATTGGGCCAGTCTCCTGCCCAGAGGCCACAGACAAAGGGCAGGTGAAAGGGACTGGATTTGTCCCTACTGACCTCATTGAGCACATGGGAGGTCTGGGGGCTGCTGGCCAGGCAGCTGCGCTCAGGGCATGGCAAGAGCTGCTGGGCTTCAGATTTCAAGGGAGGATCACCTGCACTGCTTAGCACCGGGGCTCAGCTTCAACTTTAAAATATTAAAATCTAACTAAAGGATTTTTTTTCCTTCAGTTTTCGTTGGAGGTAGTCTCAGACTGAAGCCCTGGGTGCACATTCCGGCTCAAACTCAATATGTACATGCAAATCTGACATTCCCAGACTCCGTTGTTACCTGGGGCTGCGGCAGCATCCGGGGCGCAGGCATTGACAGTGCTGGGAGCGCCCGGAGCCGAAGCTGGGGAGATGCTTGCATTCTGAGTCTTGTTACTTAATTCATTCTTAATGAGAGCCGGAGTTGCCTGTGTGTGTAAATCATTATGATTATTGTAGTTTTACTACAGCACTGTCTGCTTTCATGGGACTTTGTGGCCATAAAGATAGCTGTTGCCACATGTGTGCCTATTTACACAGGGTGTACAGGTCAGGCAGCCTCAGCTCTCGGCTGGCAGCAACCCCACTGGGAGACTATATAATCCAAGAAACTCTGAATCTGGGGGCAGTGCACTTCCATACACAGAGCAGGTGAGAGACCTGAATTGTTTCAAGACAGTGGCTGGACTATTCTGTAAAAGGAGTATCTGTTTCTCAACATCCCTTGCTCATAACGAAAGCACCTTCTGTGGCATCAGTAGCCAGATGCTAGGAAATTTTCTGACTTGAAAGCCTTCTCTTTTAATGCTTTTTAAAATTACTAGCATAAAAGAAGGGATGGGTATTCTTTCCCTTGGTTTGGGACAACTTTTTCTGCAGAAAAAGCTTGCTCCAGCCCAGGCATGCAGGTTTCTGTTCCTGAAACCAGCATTTGCACCAGGGCTGGAGCAGCAGTGGGTGACTGGCGAAAACGTTGGGTGCACCCAGGGCTTAGAGCATTCCTAGCGTAGCCGAGCAGCATTGGCCCTGGTGAGAGAAGTGAGCCATGGACTCTGGAGACAAAGCACACAGGCCTGCCGTTGGAGAGAAGTGCGAGAGGAATGAAGGAATAAATCTGTTAAAAGAGCAAGGTTTTGTATACCCAACAGAAATAACATTTCAGACCTGCAATAACACATAGCATTAAATTGAGCAGAGAGCGTTTAGCTGCTAATACATCTCCTTGTCGTGTTTCTTCTGGGCTTGCTTTGTGCTGAAGAAACAGTCAGAGAGCCTAAGCCAAAACCTTCAGGTTTATAAAACAAAAGGGTCTTTTACTATTTTTTTTCATTATTTCAATAAAATAAAATGTCCATTGTTTGTTTAAACATCCCTGGCTGGTCTTGGGAAGAGAAACAAAGCAGGGCTCTCTGACGCAGGAGGAGCAGAAAGCGTCAATAGCAGCTGTGCGTCCTTGTCCCAGCTGAGCAGGACATGAAGCATGAGCCCACCACTTCAGCCCTGGAAAAAAACATTGCATCCTGGAACGTACTTAGGTGGAGACACATCCCAGGTCCAAAGGGCAGCCCAGTTGAGGACAGAGAAAAAGAGTTGGGGGGCTTTCATCTCCTCCCTGGCTTTAGCAGGGTGCCTCTGTCTTTGATGATATTCTGCGTATCTCAAAATGCAACTGCCTTGCTGAAGACATTCAGGGTTATTTTTAGGCATTTGGGATTGTTTTCTTGTACCCAAAAGCTCTCTCCAGGACTACAAACAGGAGGCCAGCTGGAAAGCTCAGAGTTTAGGTTTGCTTTGGACAGCCAACGCTTCCCGGAGAGCTGGGGAGGGTTTGCCCCAGCCTCTGGTCCCCCGGCAGGGTGGTGGCAACAGCAGCAGGGATGCTGGCCATGCAGGTGCCCTGCATCATGGGGACGGGGCAGGGGGCTGCTGCTGGCCCCAGGGTCTGGAGCAGGAGCAGGGATGATGCTCCGAAGCACCCTATAGCAGGTACTGGTGTGGCAGCCATATCGGCTGGGTCGTGCTGTGGGAGAGTGAGCTGTTGCTTTCTCCGCTCCCTGAAAGGACCAGGAAATGTCCCCTTCTGAACTTCTGGGGCTTTTTGCCAATTTGTTTTCTTTCTGCTGTGCTGGAAGGTGCAGTGTCCATTGTGGGGGCTGGCTTGTATCCACTGGGGCTGTGCCACAGCCATGCTCCATGTGAGGGCCGGGCAACGGAAAGATGTATTTCCCATCTGTGCATCTCATGGTGATTATTTATGGCCTTTCAAAGAGAGTCCAAAGATTTTTATTTTTTTTTTTAAATATTCAAAGTCTTTGATTTGGGGCTGGATCCTTGAAAAGCCAGGTGCTAGCTCCAGCGGGACTTGAGCTCAGTGCAGGAATCGCTGGGTGAAGCTTTACAGCTGAGTTGTGAGGAAATAAAACCAGGTTATGGTAATGGTCTCTTCTGAATATGGAGGGGTCAGCCAGCAGGAGTGTGCCAGGCCTTGCAGGGAGCGGGACGGAGCCTGGCTTGGTAAAGCCAGGGTCTGGGGGAGGCTGTGCTGCCCTGCAAGGTGGAAACAAGGTTGTCCTGAAAGCTGCACCTCCTCCCAAGGACCCTCCACTAGTTTTGGTATCCAGATGGGGATCCGTAGAGGACATCAGAGACAGGAGCTGCAAGATACCATGCAGCGTGACCCTCCTTCGCAGTCCTCCTCGGCTGAGCTCGGAGCTTGGAGCTGTACTTCGCCCGTCCCACTCGGCTGACCCGGAGTGTGCAAGGAGACGGGTGTGAGGGAGGAGCTCCAAAAGTCCGTTGTGGTGGCCCCACTTTTACAGCCAATTAATAATGAATCACATTTGAGCAGGCTGCAAGCCGAAGGTTATAGCATTGCCGGAGGAGGAAAACCCAGCGGGAGCAGGTGGCAGGAGAGCTGACTCCAGGTACAGTCAGCTACACCGGCTTGCAAGCAGATGGCACAGAGAAGTGGAGGCTCTAAATTAGCGAGCTTTGGCTTTCTTTTAAGTTGGAGACAAAAAGCACTATGGAAAATTGACCCAAGGTGCATGCCTGTAGCTGTGACTTTTCCCCGTGTGTTTCTGCGGGTCTATACTAGGTTGTCATCTCAGGTGTGATGCAGGTTCCAGCTCTATATTTATCAGCAGGCAAGATAAGCCCTGTGCTGCTCGTGTGTTATGCCTTCTCCCTTGCTGTTACTACCTGCCAACAACAAGCGGGATGTTTGCTATAAAATAGAGCTGTTCTTAGAGCAGGAGGCCGATTGCCGGCTGCCTCTCAGTTATCTCTGGATAGGCACACGGCCTCACACCAAATCCTTCCCCAACTTCAGGGGCAGGTGGTGGGAAGGTGAAGGGGACTTTTCACCTTTAAACTTTTCCATGAAGCATGCCCAGGTGACATGTGGCAGTAAAAGCTATTCCCAGCGCAGGATGGGTGACGACAGAGCCGGCACGGCCCCCAGGCAGCCCATAGCTGGCATAACTCGGCCCCGTGGGGAGCATGCCGCTCCAGCCCCAGCTCCTGCAGTGGGCACGCCGCCCCGCGCTCCTCCTCACAGTGTCTGTTTTGTCTACAGGGTAATATTTTCCATTCGGTGCATCCAAAAAAAATACAGCCCAGCTGGGCCAGAGAGTCTTTTGCACCCTGACGCCCCAGGGCTGCAAATACCCCTCCACCAACAAAGTCCTGCAGTCAGAGCTTCACATTCCCCACTGCCCCGGGAGGCATCTCCCACAGCCAATGATGCCTTTTTGCCTCCTGGCCCCCTTACCACTGGCTCCTCGGGACAGCTGGATGCTGGCAGGAGGGGTTGTGCTTTGCCCATCTCTGGGCACACAGCTGGGATCTGGAACGAAGCAATGTCCCAGCTGGCTGTGGAGCTGCCGGGCCTCCATGTTGGCAAACAGGGAAGGTGGTGGAGGATGCAGGTGACGTCCGTCCCGTGTGTTAAAGTACAAACCATCTGACTGGGGCAGTGTGCCTCTTTTTAAAATGGCTGGTGGAAAGGAAAGCCATAATTTGAGGCGGTCTTTGGGCTCTCCCCAGGGCTGTATCCCATGGTGCATTTTTGGAAAGTGTGGTTTTGCATGAGGGGAGGTTTCCCGTCAGGTTCTCCCCCACCTTCAGGTAGGAGAAATGGCTCAAGGTGCCAGACAAAACCAGCATGGCGGTGATGGCCTTGCCGAGCGGGAAGTGCAGACCCGCCATCATACGTCTGCGGCACGAGAGCGTCATGCTTGTGCTGACCCAGTAAGCGGCCTGCCCCAGCACAAGGCCAGTTGACCTGTAAGGACTGACAGCCAGCCAAAGCACAAGGCAGCAGACGTGAAGCTCATGACCTCACAAGGTACTGAGAAGAAGGCTGAAGGAAGAAAAATGAATATGCGCCAGGGAAGCAAAAACTACAGTGGAGGAGGGATGTTTGTATAAATAAAACTAATTGCCCGGCATGGCGGTGGCTCTAGTTTTGCTGTTTACATCTTTTCTTTCCAGGTTGCGCCCATCCCAGTCACAGGTGCAGCACAGCTTCCTGCAAAAAGCCGCAAAGCAGAGCAGCAGCAATGGGAAAACTTTCCCGGATGCCTCTCCCTTGCCTCTGGAAAAGTTACGCGGCACAACCTTGACGCGCACGGCAAAGAGAGCAACCTTGCAGCATGGCCAGGAAGGCAGCAAGCGCAGCAGCCACCTGCTTCTCCCCAAAGGCTCATGAAGAGATTCAAGCCCTGATTCTGCAGAGGACGTGAGGGATCCTGATTCTAACACACCTTGCATAATCATAACTGCAAAATTGTCCCGTCACATGAGGGGAAGCGCGGCGAAACAGAGACAGAAAATCAGGAGCTGGGATCATTTTCCTCAGGATAGCTGTAGGAGTGATTCGCAAATTCAGTAAGAGGGCCGGTGGTGTTTAATGCACGCCTTAATGATCTGGAAAAAGAGGTGAGCAGCGAGGTGGCAAATCTGCAGATGGCCTCAAATTGTTGCAGTTGCTTGAGATGAGGCTGTGAAGAACGTTTTCATGGCGAGGCCCCTGCCCAGGAACTTGGCCCCTGATTCAGAGCAGCGGGGTGTGGGGGGAGGTCCTGCTTGTTCCGGACTCGCTGGTGGCACTGTTTGTATCCTGGCTACAGCGCATAAAGCAGCAGGGCTTCAACTGCCCTGTCTTTCAGATGGGTCCCAAAATAAAGCATGTGACAGCAAATTTTTGGAGTCACCCAGCAGTCAGAGAGTGTGCACCCCGGGGTGCAGTGCAAGCAGAGTAACAGGCAGAAGGGGAGCAGTGTGGGCAGATGGGGAACTGGAAGTGAAGTTATGGGGGAAGGTTTTCCTGAGGGACAGCCTCTCAAGTGAGGTCCGAACAAGATGGGGCTTCCATGCCCTTATCTCCTTAACTCTGCCGTCGTAAATCTACTCTTCATTTATCAAAACCAAAGGAGGCAGCTACTCTTTTCTAAAAATCGGCAAGACTCTCACCCAAGGCTGAACTTCAATGCACCACCAGCAATCAAAACAGGCATGTTTTCTGGGCCAGAAAAGCCCACTTTTCCCCGCATTCCCTATACAGTGGAGCGGTGGCTGAAGAGGGGTAGGATGGCACTTGGAGTGGGCTGCATCCCTCCACCTGTGCTGGGCTGTGTGCATGCCCCCCTCAGTCACAGTGAGTTGCTGCGTGCTGCACCTTGCAAGTCCAAGGAGTGCAAAAAGTCATGTGGAAATATAATGCATAATCAGAGCTTAGTCTTATATAGATATGTATCTATATCTGTAACTAGTACATTTATATGGAGTGGGTAAAAAAAAGTCATGAAATATCGGAGAGAGGAATCAAACCCTCTATGTCACATTTTCTTTGATTTTTCCAAGCTTGTGTATGAAACAGAGATAGTGCTTTACACAGTGGTGGCCTGCTCAGTGGTGGTTGTGAGACGCTTGGACATTGCCAAGGTTACAACCATGCAAGCAGGCAATAGAGCGGCACTGTGATCCTTTTAATAAGAGTCTAACTAATCTAAAAATCAAATATAAGGTGTTTGAGATTTATGGAGAATGAAAGTGGAATGGAGTAGAAAAGAAGGAGAAGAAGAAGGGAGGGAGAGGGAGAGGGAGAGGGAGAGGGAGAGGGAGAGGGAGAGGGAGAGGGAGAGGGAGAGGAAATTAGATTTCTGCCAACAACAGATGCCAGAGCCTCCCTCTGGAATAACCACAAATCCTGAGGAAAACAGCGTCATAAGCCACTTCCTCTTGGACCAGAAAACAATAGCTGTGTGCTAAGCCTCTACTGCATCCATCCACAGGCTTAAATGAGCTACACTGAATGGCAAGACACCAGCGTCCCCACATTTCCTAAACATCTTCCTCGACCTGCCTCAAATTCGAGGCCTGACTCAGCAAGATGGAGAATTTACACCCACTGAAACCTCAGTTTCAATGGGATTAAATATGTGCTCAGAGCCTGATGGACCAGACTGTTTAGTGCAGCAGTATATAAAGCTGTGGAAAATACTAAGGCTAGGTCTGATTGCACTTTCATCTTCCTTAAAGTTGTTATGGTGTGTGCGCTAAGATGCTGTGCTGAATCAAACCTGAGAAAACACCTTGTAGTGCCCTGGTTGGCATGTTAGATGGTATTTTCTTGTACATGGGGGGAGCTGACAAAACTCAGGAAGATGAATTGTGTATATCTTCAAAAAACATGCCTTACCTTCACATTTTCACATATATAATAGTGTCGTGGCAGCAGTAGTGAAGTGATAAAGCCAAGTCTCGAGGTAACTCAGCAGGAATGAATAAATCTTCATAATTGACAGGCCATAATAATAATAAATATGTGAAGAGTTTTTTTTCTCCCTCTATCCAGTTAGAAAATGGGAATCCTCACCAGCAATTGAGACTCTTCTAAATAATTACCAAGTCAATCTACTCTGCAACCTCTGCCAGCTTCAGCATCTCAATAATTAAAAAGGTACCACTTGTAGCTAATGGTAAAGAGCACAGATGTTATGCTGGCACCTGTTCCAGCAGGTTGCAGAGGCAAAGCCTGGCACAGTCCTGCACCCCGGTGCATGCAAGGGACGTATCTGCAGAAGCAAAGCTGTGTTTATTGTACTGAAGGTGATCACTGTCATTAGCTGAAGGGTGAGGCAGCAGCATGCTTTCAGTAAGTTGGCTTGATACCCTTATCGATTTTCCTGCTGGTGCACATCGCTTGAATAGCAGGCAGGATGAAACACATAGCCACGTACCCAGGCTGGCCAGCGGAGGAACCTTCAAAGTTTTTCCCATCTCGATGTGGAGCTAACTCATACACAAAACTGGGATTCCTTGCCTGCTAAGGGTTTGTACCCTTTGCCCCGGCACTGGTCTGGGCGGAGCTCAGCCTCGGCGTTCTCCAAGTGTGAATTTTGCAGGTTGCTCTTCCAGGTGTGGAATCATCTGCTCTATGATGCTGTTTTGCTCTCCTCTGACACGATAGGTCTTCTGTGGCCCAGTTTGCTTCGCTTGCTACTACAACCACACAGCACTCAATAACTCAATAAGTGCCACAGCCATCTTGGAGTGAGATAAAAGATACGAAATATGAACACATCACTATTTTCTTGGTTTGAGGCTTACAAGATGCTTAGTCTGTCACAGCATCTCAAAAGACAGCATAGTTCCTGCTCTTTAAACTTTGTGTTTTACCCTTTGAAATGGGATCATTGCTGTTTGCTAGCATTTGACATAGTAAAAATGACTACTGGAATGCTACAGGTCACTAAAGGATGTTGGCAACAAAACTGCAAATATTTGCCACCTTTAAAAGTACTTTTTTTAAATTCAAAGCATAAGATTTGTGATACCATAGTATTCTGGGTTTGCACAGAAGAGAAACAGAGTTGCTGATTTTCGTCTCAGCAAAGCTTAGTCCTTGTGCACCTGATAGACAGCAGCATGGTAGTGCCATTGACACAGTTTTATGCTTGGTTGAGATATTGGTGACTGATCTTTCCTGCTTGATGCCCAAAGGATAAAAGTGGCCTATCTACTCCCCTTCTGGGGGAAAACTTGAGCATGTTCAAATCCCCAGTTGATAGTGCCTACATCAGGGGTACCAGGGCTGGAGAGCAGCCCTGCTGCCTGGACCCAGCCTACGGCAGAAGAGCGATGAGCAGCCCCAGGACCCACATGCTCAATGTATGAGACCTGACAGCTCAGCTGAAGTTCCCTCCATGGACCCTGACCTGATCAGGTCCAATTCGACCTTCAGGTAAAGCTGTACAGACACTCGCATCCTTCCTAAGGCAATGAGGGGCTGGGTGAGGCAGGAATATCCTCATTTCCCCTTCATTGTCCAAATATCCTTTGCCCTGGAGGGGTTGCACAACTCCTGCCTGCCGGGACTGCGGGACAATATCCATCAGCCTGCCTTGGCTGTGCTGCAGGAAGTATTTCCAAAAGCAGCCGGGTGACATAGGTGCTCGTATCATCTTGCAAGCCAACAGGACTTTTGCTTCTTTGAAAACTCCGCATGAGCAAATGCCTTTAAATATTTTTAAAGCCGCTCAAGAGGCACATAAATATTTGGGTATGATCAGCCCTATTTTAGACAAATAAAACTATCTACAGGAACCCTCAAAGATGCTTACATCACGCCAAAGATCAGCGTGGGGCTGATGTCTCTTCTGAAGGCTGCCTGTTTGATCCGTTCATTGTTCTGATCCCTCTTTCCTCCTCCTCTTTGGCCCCTGTAGAGAAAAGTGGTGACATGATTTATAAATGTATTTCAATGTATTTGAATATTTCCAGCCAGCTACCTTGTTCCTGCTGCCTGCTCTGATGGCTGCTGTGCCAAGGGCTCCCTGAACACTCAGAACAGATGAATCTTCATCTTCATTCCCAAGAAAGGTTTTAAAAGAATCCTCTCCTTCTTCTATTATTTCCTTGTCTTGTTATTTTAATTTTTTTTCCCCTTTGCAGACAGCAGCATTAAGCCCACTAGAGAATGAATGAATATCAATGAGACAGGGCAAAGATGGAAGATCCAGCAGTTCTCTCCTGAAGTTTTAATGAAAATGCCTACAGGGAGGTGACATTACAGCAGATAACACGCACACCCCATACACATCATTTTTGGGAAATGGCCACATTTACTGCAAAATACCTCCTGTGTGGGCAAGTATCTAAATGTCCAAGTTGATGGTGTGCATTCTCTTTTAGCAATTTCATATAGCGATTGCCTCCTTTCTATTACAAACAGAGGTGCAGCCGGAGCCCAGGGATGACAGACCCAGGCTTTGCTGGGAACTCCCAAATCAAGGACTATTTCTAATTATAAAATACATTACTTGGGTATTAAAGGAATTGATTCGTTGCTGCAAGGGAAAAGAAAGAGAGATGTGTTTCTAATGGAGGGCAGAGACAGAGAGACGGAGAGACAGTGTCTATCCCCTCATAAACACCGTGCCAGCTATATTCTTCCTTCAAAACTTTCTGCTTGCCCTCCATCTGAGCCCGGCCATTTGCCCGGGATGCCTTTCAGCAGCATCTCCTCCTCTGCAGCCACGAGGATGCCCTCACAGCTCTCCAGTTTTATTAAAACCCAGGAGGGAACTGAGTGTTTCCATGAGACAGGGACTCAAGCCCAAAGCTCGGCACAAGACCAGTGTCCACAGCAGGAGCTGGTGGCTCCCCAGATACTCTCTCTGTCCCCCCTGGTCCCCCTCCTTTCCATAGTCCCCCAAAGCAGGGGGACAACAGCTGAGAGTTACAGAATGCATATCCCTTACAAGTCTGCCTAGGTAGGACCCAGCTTTGAAGGCTTTCATGGCCTTGGAGCAGCATGGCCCCAGAAAGCAGAATTTTCCATGAAGCTAAGAGCAAAGAAAACCAACCCTGCCCTCCGACTGCCAAAATATTCACAGAAAAATAGCCAGCTTTAAAGGGAAATTTTAGTTAAAAGCTAGTTAATATGACAGTTTTTGAAAAATGTGAGTGTTGGGCTTTTCAGTGCGAAGAAGTGCCTCGCAGCGGAGTAAACATTTTGTGAGCATTTCTTGCAATGGAAAAAACATTTCCGGTGGAAATTTCTGATGGCAAAACCAGGCCTTTCTGACGGGGAAGCATAAACAGGATTGGCTTCTGGTTTCAGTTCTTTGCAATCTGCTCTCTGTGCACAGGGGCAGGGTAGCTCCCAGGAGGGCTCTGCAAGGGCTCATCAGCCCAAAGCTCTGCCCCACCGCCTCCTGACAGCTGCAGTGGGACAGAGGGGACAGAAGCGGTGGTACAGCTCATCCCATTCGGGCAATGCTACATATGCAGCGGGCGGAGACACGGGTACCAAACGCATGTAAGGTCTGAGGATGTGATGGGAAGGGAGAGCTGGGTGGCTACGGGAGGCTGGTTAGCAGACAGCAATGAGCTAAAGTACCAGAAGGGGGAAAAATATTAGGAGCCATGAAGCCTGACACAAAAGCTTGCAAGTGGCTGGTGCAAGGAGTCAGGATGCTGTTAAAAGAGGGGTAAAAGAGCTGCTGAGGGAGGGAGGACCAGCAAGGGACCCGGGAAAGGACGGAGGAGGCTCTGCCAGGGCGTCTGTGTGCACAGATGCTCCTGCCAGCTGATTGTGCCACTTGTCTCATCCAAATGCTTGCTGCCATCACATCTGCTCTAAGTGCAAGGCCGGCTGCGAGTGTAAATGCGGCTTGCTCTTGGGGCTCTGAGAAGAGGTGGGGGAGGCTGGGGGAGTGCATCAGTGGGCTGGGGGAGCATAGGAGTGCGGGCAGGAGATGCTTGCTCTCTTGCAAACCAGTCCTCATCTTCACTCTGCAAGGCTGACAGTCAAACAACAATAGGTTGGCAAGTTTTTGCAGAAGGCGCTTTTTTGGCAACTAAGAAATGTCAGTGGACTTGTGCTTTGTATGGACTTGGGTGTGCTGGTGGATAAGAAGCTCAACATGAGCTGGCAATGTGCGCTTGCAGCCCAGAAAGCCAACCACATCCTGGGCTGCATCAAAAGAAGCTTGGCCAGCAGATCAAGGGAGGTGATTCTGCCCTTCTACTCTGCTCTAGTGAGACCCGACCTGGAGCAGTGCGTCCAGCTCTGAAGCCTCCAACGTAAGAAGGACATGGACCAGTTGGAGAGGGTCCAGAGGAGGGCCACAAAGATGATCAGAGGGCTGGAGCACCTCTCCTGTGAGGACAGGCTGAGAAAGTTGGGGCTTTTCAGCCTGAGAAGAAAAGGTTCTGGTGACACCTTATAGTGGCCTTCCAGTACCTCAAGGGGGCCTACAGGAAAGACAGGGAAAAACTCTTCAGTAGGGCCTGTTGCAAAAAGACAAGGGGTGATGGTTTTAAAATAGAGGGAGGTAGATTCAGATTAGATATTAGGAAAATATTTTTTATGATGAGGGTGGTGGAACACTGGCATAGGTTGCCCAGAGAGGTGGTGGATGCCCCATCCCTGGAAACATTGAAGGCCGGGTTGGATGGGGCTCTGAGCAACCTGATCTGGTTGGAGATGTCCCTGCTTCCTGCAGGGGGTTGGATTAGATGACCTTTAAAAGTTCCTTCCAACTCAAACCATTCTATGATTCTATGTAAACACTTTCCCCTTCTCTGACTGTGGTGGCAGCCCTGTTTTGGGGTTGTCTACACCTAAAACGCTTTCAGCATCACTGGGAGCAAACAGCGTTATAATTGTTGCTTCTGTTACGACCAAAACTCATTTGCCTTTATCTTTCTGAACTGTGTAATCACCGGAGAGCTATAAGTGGTTTGTTTTGGTTTTTTTTTTCTGGATGATAAAAAACTCAATGCTGCCCTCTGTCAGAAATGCAGCAGTACTGGTCTTAAAATGCTTGTCCTTAATTGACAAGTACTCTGTGTTCTTTCCGTGGTGCAGTTTCTAACCATAAATACCCCTCATCCCATCGAGCCCACTCATAAGGGCAAGGAGGTGATCCAATTGCTTTTTCCGCTGCGCTATTTTATGTGCTAAACATCTGACGGTGATTAATAACACACCTCAACTGCTCAGCTGCTGATGGTGACACTAACCTAAGGATGACTTTATGAAAAGAAAACCTATTACATGAAAAAAAAAAAAAAGAAAGAAATGGTGCTGTTACTGCTTGTGTTTAGAGCGGTTTAGGTGAAAGAATACAAGGGCACTCTTTTGAATGCTGACTGACCTAGAGCACAGGAGAACTTCCCATGTCTTGAAGGCCAAGTTGAGGGCAAGCCCCCCAGGTATACTGGGAGAAAGACAACCCTCCCAGTCTGGCACAGTCCCTCCAGCTGGTGTAGCTCAGTCCCATGCAGTGGGGCTGTAAAACATCTGTATGGTGGTGGTGTCCATCCGGCCTGCCCGGGTCATCTGGACCTTTGCCCAGGGGTGTGCTTAACGCACCAGGAGAAGCAATTGCCTTTAAAAGGATAACATACAGCTCTTAGCAACGTCTCTATCAAATAAATGGCTAAATCAGAGCTGTTTGGTCCCAGCACACTGTGCTGTAGTCTCTTAAGGGCAATCAGAAAAAGAGCGCCCTTACAGGGGACACTACCTGGCTAAGCCACCTCTCAGCAGGGACTGGCAACATTTACATGCTGCAGATCTACCGATTGCTGCCTGCCACTCCCAGTGAGCTGGACACATGTGCTGGACCCCCCGCAGCTGTCCCGGGAGCACACCTGAAATGCCTTTTCTCCGGCACCATGTCCCGCAGACACATGATTCTCACCGCAAGTGCGTGACAGCCGTGGAGGGGATCAGATGGCCAAGAGGGCAATGAGAGCCTCCCTTCTCCTTGCACCCCAACACGAGTCACCTCTGTGCTCCTGCTGGGGTCACCGGCACGTAGTCCTTTCGCCTCCCTACAATGGGATGCTATGAGGGAGCCCACCTTGAGGGCACCCTGCCCGCAGCCAAAGCAGGTCTGCCCTCGGACACCCCTTCAGACAGCACAGCCACACTCTCCAGCGCAGGCTGGGAAGGCTGGCAGCCAAGGGAAGGATATCTGCGCTTGTAAAAACACCACATTTGGTCTGGAGCCACAGGCGCAAAGCACCGGGATGCATCGCTTTTCAGGCAGGTGTTGCCCTTGAGGAGGCACAGAGGTCTGGGATGAATTTTCCTGAACGCTGGCTGAAGATGCTGCAGGTTTCACGTGGTTTCACAATGAGTCACTGAAACTCGAGAAAGCCAATTCACCGGGGAAATCAAAAGGAGTAATTAAGAGAACACAGTAATTAAAAATGTATCCTAAGAGATCCAGTACGTGACATCCGCACCAGACCGAGAAGCATGATACCTTTACCCACCCCGGGTTATGCCAAGTCTGGGAAAGGTGCAGCTACAAAGTCACCATGGTTACAGATGCACAAAACTGAGAGCGAAGAGATGTCCTGCCCTGCCATGACCACAGCATGTGTCTTCGAGCTGCAACTATTTAATTGACCCCAGATTGTGCAATTGAAAAAGAAAGAACCCCAGAAAGTCCTAATATATTCAGAGATATAAAAGTAGACAGATTAGAGAAGAGGTTTTAATATATGCACACTGTACAGGGTGTGGGAAGGAATATATATTATGCTATTGGACTGTAAATTGAAGTACTCATTATGCAGTCCTCATTCCGCATCCAAAACTTCTGCTGAGATTTGTTTATATCATCTTCTGTCCTCGAGATGCCTGCATTTGAGAGACTGATGTATTATGTGTGTGTTTGTGTGCATGTATACTAAGATGGAGTGGTAATACATCATAAACCCTACGCACTAATTACCACATGCTAATGTGGCAAATTAAACACACGTTAGTTTCTATCAGAAGCAGATTTCCTTTGCGTACAAGGTGCCAGTGACAAACCCATGTGGCCTGATCAGAGTGGAAATGATGGGTGCATAATAACCACTTGAATACACTTCCCATGCTATTTTTCTGACATAGATCTTAGTAATAAAAGCCTAAGAAACCACTGAGGGTTTTAACATCACCGTGTTTACTGCGCATGACAAGGAAACTGGATTTCACTGTCTGAATGCATTCCCAAGGGCACACTGATACACAGACATGGTTTTAGGGTAGTGGTAGTAAAATCCAACCTCGCTTTTCAAATTTCTTAAGGTGGCTTGCTGTTTTTCCAAACGCCATCTTCATCTGATGCTGAAGGGCTGCCCCGAGTTAACGCGTAAGCACTGCTGCAGCACACTTAGCGGGCAGCATCTGGACTCTATAAGCCAGTCTATAGCAAGGAAGAAGCTGTCTGGAAACACAGGCTGTGTCTATAGTAAGAAATAACTCACCCAAAGGTAGGACCAGAGACAGGTCCTATCTCTGACCCTGAGGCTCCCCGTCCACAGGACTGTACTGACCCACCATCCTAGTCCCCGTCACCAGAAAGCAAGCAACTTTTCTGTGGCAGCGGGGGGTCTGTTCCTCCCTCCTCGAGCGTGGATATGCATGGGAAGAGCAAATTACATCCTTATGTTCGTAGTGGATCCTAGCTACGATTTAGGGCTTGCTGAAGGTACGTGGATGGAGGTAGAGCCACAGGATGGATTGCATCTCACTGGCAGTTTACAGTAGTACTCTTCTGAGATGAGGTGGGCACTCAGCACGTGCAGCGGGGTAGCTGGCCTTGTTTCTGGGATGAGAAGGAAACTACACAGCAGCCTTTTTGCTCAAAAATATGATCTTTCTTTTCATTTTCAAAATACAGGTTTGTAATTCCCAAGCCACAGATATGCAGTGTAAAAGGTAAAACGGTTGTCCTTGGAAACACTGGAAACATTGGCTCTGCAGATAATAATGCATCATGACACAGAGCCACCTGAGTTTCAGACACTGAATTGCAGTAAGCCTGTTACAAGTAGTGGTTTTGTGGGCAATGAAATTACTGGCAGGATTTGGCTGTAAAGGATTATAACTGCTGGGCCGGTAATAGGACTCAGGAATTACATAAACCCTGATTAGAAAGGGAGTCATTTGCCTACCCATACATAATTACACCTTAGCCATGCCACACTGCCGTCTCAGCTCACTTTCCCTGTAAGTAAGGTGACCAGGGACTGATATCGACCGTGACGTGGGACTGACAGCATTTTGGTGTGAGCTGTGCTGCATGGTGCCCCTGCAACTCCCACACAACCCGTGCACACAATTCCCTTGGCCTGGATGGAACAATCCATGAGCTTCTGTGGCAGCTGAAGCAGGTGTTGAAACTTTAACTTTCAGCTACTGGGACTCCTTCACCGTAAAAAACAAAGTCTTTGAACCAGCCTTTTCTCAAAATCTGAATTTTTCTGAGCAGTAGCTTTCTTCTGCACTACCTAGTCATTTAGCTAAATGAGAGCACCAAGCTGCCCATCTGTGCTCCTCACACAGGTTCTTGCTGCTTGTACTGGCCTCATAGCCTTTGCCAGCTATTTGAGATATCGCTTTCCCCTTGAATCGTTCAAATATCAGTAGGGGGCATTATTGTCTATGGCTGCCTGGTCTTGGAGCGCTGTCTGCGATTCCTTTTTTTACTTTAACAAAGACTGTCCGCAAACAGATTCTGTGGCGACTGGAGAACTAAGCTCATTTTGGTGGGTAATCCTACCAGAAGTTAATGATTCTGGTGCAAATGCCACGGTTGAGAGGCTGGGACCATAACTATCATACTCACTATCTATTTGAAGAAATGATCTGTAGCATAAATTTGTCTAGAATACTCTCATCAGCAGAATCAGATGTTTATAGCTCAGATGAGTTTTGTGGGCACCTTCTTTGCTATGTTAAATAGCACTACATCTCATAAGAAGGCACAGAAGAGGAATATAGTCTACTGCAAGACAGATTCAAAGATGGGAATGTGTCTCAAGGTTTCCATGTAGAAGAGTGGTATCTTGCAATTTTACTTTTACAACACTCAGGTATTTAAAAGAGCCCAGACCCCATTCACCTCCAAATTTTCACCATGCACTCAGTGTCTCTCCTTTGGCCAGATTTTCTTTCGTTAATCTTTTACTTCGGAACTAATAAAGTCATCTTCAAACACGACCTACAGCAGTGCTCTGACATGAGCTTATGCTTGTGCTCTGGATCTAATTCATTCACATACAGAGGAACTAGCAGAGGGATCTATGTGCTGCTAACACCCTGAAAATAGGGCTTATAGAGTCTCTTTACTTACTTTAGCCTCGAGACCACTAAGGAGGGTGAATTTCAGCTCAAAATTGGACTTCATTTTCAAGCTAAAACGCGATTTTCACGCCTGGGCTTTACTTGCTAAAGATTTCTATTACAGCCCCAGGACAAAACTGTTAATCCGATAGCTTTCATCTTTCTAGAATCTCTGTCCTGTCTCACTCCCCAGCCATATTCTGGAGTCTGGTCTGGTTAAAGGCTATGCTGCAAGAAAGGCTGAACAGATGGCCCAGAGTTTCTTTAACAGTTGTGTATTTAGCCACTAGCCGCTACTAAAGAGTTGGATTTATTTTTATTGCATAGCCTTCTCTATGGATTAACTCAGTCATTCGCTCCAAGAAAGAGCAAAGACTCCTCCTTTCCTCCATCCCTACTCCAGTACTCTCCAGGTGAGACCCATCTGATCTGCACCACACACAGTGGAGAAGTACAGAGGGTTATTCTCTCCCTTAAACTGGGATGTAGTTGGGGATGCCAGCCTCATCTAGGGCAGCACTGGAATTGCCATCAGGAGTAACCCTTCAGACCGTCTCATCTGGTGCTCTTCCCAAGAGAGAGACCAATGCCATCTGACTTGGAAAAAGAAGGAAGAAAACCTAACGGTGCTGCTACAAAGATTAGCTTTGATCTGAGACCATGAGGGCTGGCAGCTTCTAAACACGTTGACTGGTACGTGGCTGGTGAACATAGCTTTTGGCTGTACCAGCTCTCCATATGGCAGTGGCTTCTTTCAGACCAGTAATAAAGCAAGCCAACGGTAAAGACTGGGGAATACTAGAAGGCTGCAAATTATTCACACCTTTAAATCAGGCTCAAGTAAAAGAAGCAATTTCCAAAGTATCAGTTTGTATGTTTACTGTATTGTATGTATCCCATACCAAGAATTGCTCCCTCCTGGCAGCATTCTTGCCTGTGAAGCACAGCATTTGCAACTTCCTAAAGAAGTCCAGCACTTTACCTTAAGCAACCTAAATGTCTTTTCCCAAACTCAACTGCAAGGAACTATTTTTGGTGAAGTTTTTGAGAAGTCACAACAGCTATCAGGACTGACTTTAGTGCAAGCATCCCTTCATGTGGTGTATCATTTTTGCACATGGAAAAGAAGATTAAAGCTCTTTCACTACTGGGTGCTCCTCTACAAGCTAATCACAGCGCTAATGTGCAGATGTTCTTTTGATACAACCTTTTTTATACCCCACACAGTGGGTTGTTCAGGTTTTCTGTGAAGAAAATGGAAAGAGACCCAGTGGGTGCCCGAAGTACTGCGTGTTTGTTATTATCCACCTCACTCATCATAACATCATGTGAATTGATGTGCCTGTGATTTCTGGTTTTTTGAACATCAGATGCAGTCACTAGGAGTTGCCACTGCAGCGGTGCTGTCTGTGGAAAATAAAAGGATTGAGGAGAGAGGACAGGTTTAAAATCTACAACTTTATCCAAATGGCACAAAAGGAAGAGCTTAATTTTCTATATCATTTTGGGCATGAAGCAGAAGGTGACCCCACAGAAATAATTTTAATAATATAAGTGAGATGGAATGTGTCATCTGTAAATGAGGGAGCAGGGGGAAGGCAGCTGCGATTCACAGGGGGATGTAGCTGCAGGGGGATAGAGCAGCTCCAGCCAGAGATGATGTATCTGTCAGCACAAAGCACAGGAGGGGAGAGCCAGGGCACACTCACAGACGGCGGTGTTTTGAGAGAGGAGGGAAATGATGCTGTCTGAGAGATGCCCTGCCTTTCTGTGAGATGAATGCAAGGAGCAAAGTTCCCTGCTTGAAATATACAGACAAATGTTACATGGTTTTGGT
>WHYT01017895.1:541918-572579 GCA_009806455.1 Tetrax tetrax | reverse complement strand
TGGTCTGCGGCGGCTCCACACTGGGGAAGGACGGGGTGGGAATAACCCTTGGGACTCCCCCCTCTCTCCCCGCGCAGGACTGCACGGAGCGGAGCTGGCACCTCGGACGTGGGAACCTTTCCTCCCCAAAGCCCGGGAGCGACAGGGGTGGGGGGGACAGGCGACCCCGTGGGGGTTGGCTCTTGCAGGCAGCGGCTGCCGGCACCGCGGAAAGGCGGTTCAATTAGAACTCTGATAACCTCCCTAGAGGTCAAAGACGCTGCAGGTTTAAAGCCTCCCAGGGCAAGTAAAGATGTAATTATGTTCCCCTGACAATGTTCCTTAACGGCTGAGTGCCTTGGGAATCCCCCCTAGGCACCTGTCTTCAGCTCTGAAAGCTTAGCAGCCCTCGTGAATTTGGCCCCAGTGGAGAGGGATTGCCGGATTTATCGCATCCTGCCCCTTTTGATTGTTGTGTGCTGACTAAGCATGGTGGAAAAGTTTCTCTTGCTTGTGTCAGGTCTGAGTGCGTTGCACACGCGTGTTTTGAGGTCAGGCTCACCGGGCTGCTTGTGTCCCTTTGCTTCCTTCCAGCCCCTCTCAATTAACCCAATGTTTAAGTCGGTTATTAAGATAATGGCTGCTGCTTTGAAAAAAAAAAAAAAAAAAAAAAAAAGGGGTGAGGAGGCATACTCTTCTCTGATGATGAGAATAATGACTGTATCTGAACAACTGGTAAAGGCAAGGAAACATATTGGTGTTTTCACACCAGTGCCATAGTTGGATAACTATTGACAAATGCTGACTTTTAAACGGTGACTGCTGATTCAGGAGAATCTGTTGACTTTGGTAATAAAACAGTAACGGCTCCTTTTAAGAGTGATCTCAAAAACACTTGAACCAATAGATTGGCTTGTTAGCACAAGCCTTGACTTAGCTGAGATCCAGCAGAGTTCTTATTCTCTGGGACAACCTTTTCCCCCAGACAAATCTGACCTATGCTAAACTCATCAACTGTAAGACAGGATGTTTATTTTGCAATGTCATTTTCAAAAACGTGGTAGATACCAAATGCGTGAACTAGGTATAGGAAGCCCGCTTTGCAGTCTGCTTTTCTGTAACAGAGCATTTTAAATGGATTATGATTGCAAGGTGGCAGTTTTACTTGAAGTCTCACTTTTGTGTTTTAATTAGCTGTCATCAAAGCTGGAGTTCAGCCTCCAGTGCTTGTGACACCTGCCATGAACATGCACTGTAGGTACCTGGTAAATGTTTTGAGACTAATTACCTAGAACCCATTCTCTATTAAGCAACGTAAAAAATGGATTGACTATGTGAAAATCTTTTTACCGTTAAATTTCCAGTCTCCTGAGTCTCATCTTAGTGTGCACTTATTGAGGTTCACTTAAATCATCTGAAAATTGGGTGTTCTCTTTCCCCTTGGCCTCATCCCCTTCTCTTAAAAATTGCTGCTTTAAAGTCTTCTGTAAGTGCTGTTGGTTTAAACAGTTCCCTGTTACAGCAGCCCACGTTTAGTTACTGTTTCCCAGAGTTTTCAACAGATTTATATCTGGCCTGTGCTTTAACACAGCAAAGTCTTTGGGAGGTGTTTTAAAACATAGAGGCTTAAAGATCCTTCACTAGTAAAACTATTATTTTATTCAAATAAATAGAGCCATAGATGATTTCTCTCAGCAGAAGACTTACTTTCTATTTAAAATGGCTTTTCCAACCAGAGTGTATCTAGGCTATGAAGGAGCAGATTTTTCTAGGAAGTAGTGGGAGGCAGGAAGGATCATGAAAAAGAAAGTGGCGCAAAGGAAAGCATTAAACTGCCAAGCTAGAACCAGATCAAAAGTTCTCAGCTGTGCAGACAAAATTTTGCCTTCTCATGCCGTGGGACAATGATTTATTCGGTTGTTATACAGGATGGTCACAGAATTCAGTTTTGTGGTTTGGAGCGAGGAGTAGAATGGATCTGTGGCTCCATGAAGCTCGAGGAGGAGTGGGCTAGGAAGGGAAAGTAGGGTTTGGGGAAAAATGGGTGACACTTTCCCTGTTTTGCTGTCTACCGTCCTGGGGAAGCCAGTGGCTATTCCTAAAGGATTTTGCACCGTTGGCACAGAGCATCGATCCGTGGTTCTGCTGTGCTGCTTGAATGCATGACATGGGACTCTTTTCCTTTTCCTTCTAGGTTTTCACTCCTTTCCTTCACCTTCTGTGGTAGGACGTGTTCCCTCCTCCATCAACACGCTGCCTGCTCCAACACTCCTCTGCCTTGTTCCCCCTGCAACTGTCTCTCCCTGTCCTGGCAGCGAACTGGTAGGTGTGAGGTGCTGGAAGAAAGCAGGTTTCTTTCTTTATCTTCCAATCATGCAGACTGGGCCTGGCTGCACAGGCAGTGGAAAGGCAGCCGCTCACATTTGGTCATGCTAGACAGCCCTCGGCTCTGCCTGTGCTTGGAGCAAGCTGCGAGCGGGGCAATGAACTCAGCGTGGCGGAATTTAAACTGCAGGTTTTCAAAGCCAATTACTGAATGCAGTCTGTGTCTGACAAGCTTCAGTTTCATTAGATGCCTCCCAGGAGTATCGAGCTGCATGGCTCACCTTTGCAGAGATCAGATTCTCCTCTGTGATGTTATTAGGTGTTTTTAAAAATAGCTTCATCAGTCCACTTTAAAAGAGCTGGTCTGCTCTGATAACAGTGCCTGCCGGTGCTTTTCCAGATAAGGAACCTGTCACTTTTCCTCCTGTCATACATGCAGCTTCTGCCCTATTTAGAATACAGCTTAAAAAAAGACTACAAAACAACCACCAGTCTTGTGTAAAGATTTGTGTGTTTGATTTAGGAAGAACTGAACACTCCTTGTTTAACTGCTTTGGACAGTATTGGTTTATGAAGAAGATATGCTCAAACTAAATGCAGAGCTGAAGGAAATCTTTATCGTAAGATCTCTTGTATAAGAAAATGACAACGGGCAAAAGATCTTGTCTTTTTTTTTTTTTTTCCCCAATCCTGATTAGAAATTCCTTAGCTTTTAAAAGAATCTGAAGTACTACTTTATGTGCATATGTGTATAACCTATATTTTCATAGGATGGTAGGAAGCAACTAGATGATACAGTATTAAAAACAATTGCAATCTGTTTTTGAGAATCTGAAAAGTAATTGTATACTTGTGCACGTCAGGAGTATCATGGGCAAACGCAGCTGCATGACATACTTAGTAATTCATTTTGTAATGGTGTATGCAGGAGCAATGTTCTAATTTACTAATTTCTTTGACGTTTTGTGAGCAGATGACATTTTTTAAAAGATCTATTAATTCTGTGAGAATTTAATAATGGGTAATTGCTGGGAGATCAGAAAAGAGTAGCAGTCGAAGTGAAGCTTGTGACTTCTCAGCTCTCAAAAGAGAGGCAGCCCTCTGCAGCCTCATTTGTAAGCTACTGTCCTCTTAGAATTCCTTGCTCGAGATGATTCACTGGTGTCCTCAGCATAAACTGGGAACTTGTTGATCGCTCTTGATTAATTGAACTGTGCTCCGTGAACCAGTCGCTTACTATGACAGGAAAAAAAGCACAGGGGAGATCATGGCTTATTGTGCACTGTGAATTTTTGTAGGAGAGCCCTTTACTTTTTCCTTCATACTCGCTTGATCCTCGGTTCCTTTCCTTTCTGCTGTGTCTGTTTCTGCCTCTTTCACCATACCTTTGACTTAGGTCTATTCCTGTACTTTAAGCACCTGCCTAAATGTTTGCAGCATAGGATGTAAATACCTATTTGCGCTGTAACATCAAAGGATCACATTTCAAAATTACAACTTTTCCTTTGAACAAGAAGAAAAAAAGGTTCCTGGTTGCTATGGTGATTAGCGCTATATAAATGCCTATAAATAAATAAAGTAAACAGCTGATTCTTGGACTTTGATTTGCAGTATTTTTGCTTTTCTAATGAGATATAATTAAATAGCAAAATGGGAGGAGGTGACATTTTGCCAATTTTATTACATACATATTATTCTTTTGCCTTCTGTTTTACAGTATTTCTACTGAGAACAATTAAATAGTAAGTTGTTTATTTTTCTCTCTGTAGAAAGTTGATGTTTTGAAAAATCATAGTCGAATATTTATAGGAAAAATTTTTAGGTGCCAAAAGGCTCTCCACTAAAAAGGTGATGTCCATTTTAAGTTTAATCAGAACGTACACTGTGACCTAAATGCCTGGTTTTCTTAGAGATAAGAGACTATTGTGTGCTGTCACAACATTGAAGTTCCAGTCAAAAGTGTTTGTAAATGTAATTATATTCCTCTGCAGTATTTGAAACCCTACTGGTACACAATAGCAAAACTTGAAAATGTCACTGACTTTTTCTTTTATGTTAAAAATTACAAAGGCAGAGTAAAAAACTGAATATTCCTTGTTGAAGTTTGAGGAGGAGGGAAGAATTTACTTTTTCGTAAGTCTTTTGATCTCAGGTCAATGATGTAAAATTAGCTTCCTCTCTGTGGTAAAGGTGATAATTGTAAAATGGATTGGGTGAAGACAATAAACTGCTTCTTCAGAAGTTCACGAGTAGCCATCAGCCATTGCTAAAAAAAAAAATCCCTTTTCATCAGTAATCTCCAGAGCCCAGGCCACTCACTTGCAGTTTCTGAAGCATGACTGCAGCCCAGTTCCCCACGAGTGCATTGGAATATTCCCCCTCATAGATGTTTCTCACTCCAGAAATGAGTGAACTTTGTTTAACAGCAAGGGAGGGTTTATAATGAAAAGAACTTTCCTTAGGGGAAGGAAAATAGGTGTTAATAATATAGAGAATTACTCCTTTGTTAAAGGCTCAGTCTAGTTTCTTGGTGGAAACTGATTTTGCCACAATGTCCCAGCGAAAGATTTCTTCAGTGCTAAGCTATGGAGTGCAGCTTGTGCACTGGCAGAGAGTAGATCTGCTTTCTAGCACAGTCACAACTTTGTATTCAAAGAAACTTTCAGATTTCCGAAGAACTTTGAAGCACTATGCTGTCCTGTTAAATGTTTGGTAAAATAACACCGTGTTATTCACTGTCTTCGTTCCCTTTGTGCATTCAGATGCATATCTACTTGCTTTACTAATTTAAAATACATTTGACTGAATGCCTTTTACTTCTGAGCATGTGTAATTGGGAGGACAAGGATACATGGTGTTTTATCCAGTTACACACAGTTACTTTTTCACAGAGCAAAACATGTACATCTGCACACAGCTATTGCAAGCAGGGGCAGAACAGGAGCAAGGAATGGTGTCCCTGGAGATCTTGCTTGAGCAGTGACAGCCTGCACAGGTTTGATTTATGTTTCATAGGCCTGTCACTTTTGTCCCTGCTGAGCTGCTGCTGTGGCCAGGCTGGTGACACTCACCTGAAGAACAGTGACAGCTTCAGTCTTTTCCTGGCAGTGAATTAACCCCAGAGCTGTCTCTCAGCTTTGTGCCATGGGACTGCACTGACCTCGCAGAGGGTGGCACAGAGTCCTGATCCTGTCCCTGCCTCAGCACTGTGCTTTGTGTGGGCTTGAGGCCAGAGTCAGAAGCAGTTTGTGCTCCCTACCTGCTGGAAGGTGGTTTGAGCTTGACTTGTCTCAAAGGCAGTTTTACCTGCATTGAGGTTAAGCCTGGAAGGTCAGCGTTTGACCTGCAGGTCTTGGCTGCCTTCACAGGATTGTGTGGCTGACAGTGGACAAGGCAATCCAGGGTCTCTCCCAAAAGGGCCGTTGCAAAGGCTGATGAGGTTTGTAGACAGCCTGAACCCAAACAGAATTTGTGCTGCCTACAAGAACATCAGGGAGATGGGAAGGGGGGCAAACAGGGCATCTTGAAAGTACTCCAAGTTTGCAGCTACTCCCAGGGCTGACCGCTTGGGTTTGGTACACCTGGAGACCATGTTGATGCTGGAGCAGGACCAGGCTCCAGAGTCACTGAGAGAGGTTTCGCAGTTGGAAAGCACTGTTATTACTAGTACATACCGCCTTTTAATGGAGTGGCATCTTTATTTAGAAGCCTTTTCTTAGGGTAGGAGGATAACATGCATTTATTGATGTTAATGACAGGACGAGCCTGTGAGGACAAAAGGTGAAGGTATTGTCTCCTTTTCCAGCATGGATAGGACAAAGAGTGAAACTGCATATACCAGTTTGGTTTTTTTCCTTCTACTTCGGAAGTTCTGCTTTTCTGTGGTTTTTTTTTTTTTTCTTTCAAATTTTTTTTTTTTAAATGGATGGATATGATCCAGGACCATCTGGTGGAATTTGCCGTTGTCACATCTAGGTTTTCTGATGTATTGCCTGTCAAGTTATATTGTATGTTCAGATGAGTTTCTCATATGATGTGCTGACAACTAGTGACAGCCCTGAGATGGGAAGTTGGAAGCTTGGGGGGAAGGAAGAGAGGGGCAGAGTTAAAAATGTAACCTTGATTGCTCTTGATCGGCGGGATTTCATTTCTGGTACCTATGGTTGACTTTTTACTACAGAAAGATGAATGAGTGAACTTTAAACCAAGTGCATCTAAGTGCACTTAAGGTCCTGTAATTAAACTTGGAACGTTTGTAGTCCACTCCTAGTTTTGATGTTGATTTTTTTTTTTCCTCTTTGACATGGAGTTCCTCACTTAATCTTTCTCTGTCCTTAACTCTCCATCTGTAGACACTATTTAATTTGCAACCTTTCCTTCCTCTTTCTGTTTTTATTTGGATACCACCAGCTATCCCAATAGTCATAGTACCCCAGTATCCTAATCCTAAATCCTAATACCCTAATAATTCTGCAGTAAAATGAACTAAGATTTTTGGCAAATTAGTATTACCCTTTGCAGACAGATCCACATGTATTAAAGCAATAAGCAACTCTGAAATAACTACAGTACTTCTTTTCTTACTGCTTTAATTTTCAAATAATTAATTAATTAAAGCAGATTTTTTTGATGTAGAGGTCCACAGTGCAATTGCATTTCCTCACACATTGACAAAGATGATGCTGTACAATGTAAACCAGAATCCAAACAAGCTATAAACAGTTCAGTTTTCTTGCTCATTTTTTCTGCCATAATTTGAACCCCGAAGTAGCAATTAGGTTGGTGACAAGATAAATTTCACAACTTGTTTTCATTCTTTGTTTTTTAATTGGCCAGATCAGTAAAGAAGTGATTTGTGTTTGAACTTCAAAGGTTCTTAGTTTATGTAGTGCTGGTAAAAGCATAGTACAGGTACTTATGAGTGGATTGGAAGGAAACCTGTTTGTGAACAGAGATGGGATTGCACTGCGAAGGCACATACAGGTGTGGTTCTGAATGCAGATTCTCCCCTCTCTCCCTCTCAAAGCCGTGGTGGTTATACTGGGCCTTCTGCTCCTTAGATCCTGCCTAAATGATGATGAAGTTGGAAGTCACCCTTGGAAAGGAAAAAAACTTTCTTCCATGAGACTTTGAAGCTGAAGATGACCGTCCCCAAGCTCAGGGACCTCTTGTTGCAGTTTGCTAAGGAAGAAGCTCAAAAGCATTTACTTGCCTCTGCTTATACCTGTGTCTCCTCAATGTTACTTTCTGGCCTGGGGACTGCGAGTGCCCTTCTGTAGCTGTGAAGAAATGTCATGTTAAGCTGAGCAGGCTGCTACAGCCTGAATAGAAGGAAAAGTAACCACTGTTTCATACTCTGATCTTCTGCAATTCCATACTTTGTGAGTATCAGATGAGGACACCTGGGAATGTTCCAGCTCCTGTGCTGTTGTTGGGGAGGGATTGGGGTTTGCAAGGGTCAGTGTGAGGGTACATCAGCTCTGCATGGTAGTGGTGGGTTGTGTTGCAATGAGCACTGTTCTCATATTGATCAAGCATCAGCCCAGCTATTATCAGAAGAAGTGGACTTTGGAGGAAACCCTATAGATGGAACAGGACCAAATCCTCTGCCTGCAATGTGTTTGATGGCACTGCAGGGAGGTGAGGCAGGTCTTCAGTCTTTAAATGCATTAAATTAACTCCAGGCGAGCTTTCTGGGGAAAGGGTAATGAAGCAGGTTGGAAATGGGATGTGTGTGCTTAAGCACATTCAGTGGGCTTAATACTGCAGGCAGCATTCCTGCAGGCACATGGCTGGGGAGCAGCCAGGTCATGGAGCACGCTGTGTTGTTCATTAAACATACTGCACTCCACAAACACAGCCAAAATCACTTGTCCAGACAGAATAGATAGTCAGTTAGGAAGGAGAGCAATCCAATTGGGAGAACCTTGTGAGAGGAGCTGGATGCAGTCTAGCATAATGCTGGCTACGTAGGGCATGTACTAGCCAGCACCCTCTCAGGGGTTGCCTAGGTCCGTTACAGCAAAAATTTCAACCTCTGATAGCGCAGACTGATGAAGATCTTGACACATCTATTCTGTTGTTTCAGGTAGAGGCAGCTGCTGAATGGATCTGCAATGTGACTGACGTTGTGCAGTGCTTCATCTTTATTTCATGTGCTGAGGAGGTGGGAGGGTGGAGATTACTTCAAGTGCCTGGCTAGAGACAGAACATAATCTATTAGTGTTCATTTGTCTGGAGGGATACACAGCCCATATATAATTTAGAAACATGTTAAAAAATAGGGAGCTGTTGTCTTTTAAAATCAGTGAGCACTCAGGTCTGTTGGTTTATATATTTAGGCTGAAATACCTGGAACTGTGCATGGATTTATCCTAGTCAGTTCTTCTGAGATCATGTTTAATGTAGATGTTTTTTCATGTGGCATCTGCAAATGGATTTTTTTAGTTTGTTTCTATTACAGTAAGTATCCTTTTCCCTCACTTTTTTCCTTCTCTCTTTGAGTCTTTTTTCCCCTTTTTCTGATTCAAGCCTGATGATGACATGCTATAGCTAAAATATCAGAGGGGGGAAAAGGGATATTGGTGTCCTCCACCTTACTGTTGAGAAATCTATATTTTTTGGTTTCTGCTGTGTACTGAGAGCAAGAGAAACAAGTGGAGTGTTGCCATCCTTTATCACAGGCCGAATGATAAATTACATGTCCTGGAAAGCTTAAAGATGCATGAGAATGCAAATCCATGGCCAAAAGGATGTGTGGCTAAAAGTGCTGATCCAGCCAGGAGTTAAGCATGTGCTTAAATCTAAGCACAAGCATTGTTTCCATTGGGTGTGTCTATCTGGCACCATGCTGTGTGGGGTGTGCAAAGCTCTTGCTATGAAAAGAGGATTGAATTGTTTTAGTGGCTTGAAGTAGGAAAAGGAAATGAGCCTTTTCCAGTCATCTGGAAGAGCAGTTTGTGAGTAGCACGGGTGTTGCTCTTGTGTGTTACTGTCCTTGGCTCTACGATGTGAACCTAACCCTAATTGTTTGTCATTTGTTGCCTTACGGTGTCTCTATCTACTTCGCCTTCTCACTTTTCACTCTGCCCGTGTCTGCTAACCATGAACAGAACAACACCTTGTCTGCAGCAGGTGATAAGGTAGTGTGGTGCCTCTGCCTAGAAGGGCTGAAGCATTAGAAGACACTGAGGATGTTGCAAGGGATTGCATAGCTTTCTCTCTTGCACACCTGGAAATATGTAGACTTCTACAATAATTTACTATTCAACCCCTTTCCCTCCTGCCCAGTGTAAAAGCCTTCAGACCAAAGCTCTGTACACTGCCTTGCTCTCCACCAGCCTGAGAAAGAAACTTCTTGGAAAAGTGGCTAAAGGAGAACTGAGGGGTTTTTTTATGGTTGCTGATGGGAGTGTGCAGTAGGCAGAGTGGTCTAGATATTTTTGTCTTCTAGTTCTTATTCTGATTGTCCTTTAGTGGAAGCATTCTTTCTGGCTCTGTTTTCTTTCCTCTACTTCAGTTCATTTTCATGCCACGTTTCTTGCTCCTTGGAATTTGATGTTGTGTGCTTTCTGAGGAAGCAGTGTATTCTCTGCGCTGGGTGCTTTCTGCATGCTCCTGGTGGTGTGAAATTGTCTAACCCCTTCCTGCTGGATTGGAGTTTGCATTCTAACTGGAACAGGAGACATCATTTCCGTGTACAGATGGAACTGTTTTTATTGGGTGTTTTGGTGCTGAATTAGATGTCATCCTTCTTGCATCCTTGAGACTCTAAAAGAGAGATGGGGGCTGAGTTTTCCTCATGCACTGATTTTATAGCATCGCTTGTTTTCAGTGACTTACCTCCAACTGGTCCCACAGCATTGCAGCTGGCTCTGCAGTTCTCACATCCATCTCCTGTGTTCTAAGTGATTTTGTGTGCTTCATACAGTGCAATGAGGTCTCAGGCTCATGACTGAAAATTCCTTGGTGCTTTACTGATAAACAGAGATCAAAAAGATAATCTCCCAGTCTGGTCTTTTTTTTCCTCTGGAGCAGTCTTTGAAGATTGCATGTTTTTCTGCTGTACATCCTTTCTCCAAGTGTGTCTTCTTTTTGTTCTTGGTTCCCTTCCTACTTGTTTCTTTTCTTCCTTCCCTTTGTTTCCCTATGTCTTCTATTTTCTTTTGATTTGCTTTGTTTATGTTTGAGAAGAGACATACCTGAGTTTAAGTATAGTTGGCTATTTGGACTTAACTTGGGAGTTTTCTTAAGAAAACTTCTTTATAAGTGAAGGGCTCAGTAATTTGCTTTTTCTACCAACAGCTGAAAAGTTTCACTAACTTTTCCCGTCCTACCTGCAGCTTTCATTGCCATTTGACTGTCTCTTGCACCAAAGCTTGCTTTGTCATATCTATGAGAGGCTGTGCTGTACAATTCTTATGTCTAAACCAACTGATGTTTCCCTTTTCCATTGTAAAATACTGTACTCTTTCATTCCAAAATACATATGCAAGTGTCCTCCTCTCTTCTGGCCTTTGATTCTGCCTTACAAAACTGGAACAGAGATTTAGATAATTATTCATAGGTGGACTTCTCTGCACAGTTGGATCCAGGAGCCCCTTCTTCAGCTGCTAGATGTTCTGAAGACCATAAGTGTAAAAAGGGGCCAAGGAGCATTTTGATATTAAACAAGGATTGCTTTGTTCTTATGTGGGGATGGCATACATGGAGACTGGGATTAAAGAGGAGATGAATAAGATCTTATTTGATAAGGTTTTCTGTATTTGTGAAAAAGTGGGTTTTGTAATATCCAGCTTACTTGCCAAAGTTCAACTGAGAAAATGTAATTCTCAATAAAAAAGAGTTTGGGTTTTGTTCTTTGTGTATGCTGTTAATTTTTTTTTCATCTTTTTACTAGTTTACCTTAACAATTTGATTACACATGTATTTTTGCTCTTGAGAGACAGTGGATGTGATACAATTTCTGTTTTAAACTATTATCCTATAATTAGCAGGCAAAGATGTCTCTAAAGACTGTTCTGCCTGCTTCTTTGTTGCTCAAGGAGCAAAAAGGAGCTGAATTCTGGGATTTGGGTCCTTGATTGGAAGTCCTTGTTGTGTAAATTTGGCACAGGCTACTTCTGTTTCAGAGAACCATCTCTTTCTTCACCTTAGAGCTGTGTAGATGTTAGGACCATGCTTGCATGAAGATAAGGAATTATATAATGAGTTTCCTAATTGTGCGCTGTGTACTTCTTGTATGAAGTGGGCTTGTGCTTTCTTATTCATCTAGTTATGCTCTAATACAAAAATCAGTAGACCATATAGTTTTTAAAAGGTTCCTTTATGAAGTCTTGTGGCTAGCACTGAAAAATAAGCTTTGTTCTCCCTTCTCGGAGCTTCCCATCTTCAAAACCAGCCTGTTTGGGGTGTTTGTGCTACACAAAGCCAGGCTGTGAGCTCTTCATTGCTTTTAGAGATAAAATTTCACCCATTACTTTTGCATACTGTTCTCTGACTAACACTTATTCTTGACAGTTCAGTTCCCGTCAGTGGTGTACTAGTGGGAATGTGGGTTTTTTTTTCTTGAGAGTTTAGACCTTGATTTCTTTAAGCTCAGAAACCCATGTATAGTTTTAAGCTACATGTGAATTTTGGACCACTGGTGACCGGTGAAACATCTAAGCACAATCTGTGTGAAATACCTTGGCAAATGCAAATACCTTAAAGGAATTTCAGACCATCTGGCTCTGTCCCTTCTTTGGTCCAGAAGCCCTCCTTAGTTTGGATGTAGGGGCTGCCTTTTCTGAAGAGGAATGCTTTGTATCGTAAATGACTTCCAGGACGCGATGGAGTTTTGCATTTGCTTCTGGCAAGCAGACAGTCAGATGTAGTTACGGGATGAACACAGTCCATTGGATGGGGCAGTCACTGGTGAGCCTTTGATGCACTGGAAATGAGTTAGCCATGAATTGCCTTCTGCCTTAGTTTGCTCTTGGTTTCCCCTCTCCCAGCTAGCCACCTGCAGTGTAAATTGAGTGAGATGTTGATGGTTTGTGAATTGAAATCCCTTTGTCAGGGATTAATTTGCAGTGTTTGCTGCCCAGGCAGGTGAGCCTTTCACCCATACCTGTGTGGACAAAAAGCACTCTGCAGAAAGGTGCGTGACAGCAGTTTCATGACCACTCTTTTTACACTGACTCACCGTATCATAAGCTCACTTCTGAGCCAATCCAGACTCAGACTGTTCCTGCTGTAGTTAATTTATTTAAGTTTTGTTGTGAACCATCCATGTTTTCCTGCTTACCTTTCGCAATGGATGGGAGGAGTGGAGGGAGGGAAGAGGAGGAGGAGTGGAAAATAAAAAGGTGCACAACGATTAATTTGCAATGCAATTTCCTCTTTTAGGAGAGAGAGATACACCTGGGAAAATAGGTTATCAGACCTCTAAGCACATGGATGAAATACTGTCCTTTCTAACAGATGTTCTGGTGTCGCGCTGAGGCAGTCACTTACTCGGCCCTAAAACTATATGACCAGATTCATTTTGAGGAGACATGAGGTGGTTTCCTGTGCGGTGTATTTTTACTGCCTTTAGCTAAGTTAGGGCCCTTGGTGCTTATCACTTTTTAATGATTTGTTCTTACCCCTGCTCCTTGCTTCTGGCTGTTTGTTCTTTACTACTTAGGTTATTATTCATGTTCACGCAGAGACCTGAGAGTTAATAGAAAACAAAGATTGGAGTTGCTCTCCCCTTCCCTTCTCTTGTAAGGTTATCTGGGACAGCTTCACACACGTTTATATATGGCCTTGCAGCTTCTGACTGTTATGATTGTGTGAAAGATAAAACTAAAGCTGAGAAGCTAGCAGCTTATTGAAATTAATTTCTTTAAATGTATAAAGCCACTGATTAATCATTTTTTGATGCAGGTGTAATCTTCAGAGCAATATATAGTCTATATTAGTAGTCATACATATATATTATCTCATTACATATACATTACCTCATTAATATACCAGGCCAAGTGCAAGGTCCTGCACCTGGGTCGGGGCAATTCCAGGCACAAATACAGACTGGGCGGAGAATGGATTGAGAGCAGCCCTGAGGAGAGGGACTCCAGAGTCATGGTGGATGAGAAGCTCAACATGAGCTGGCAGTGTGCTCTTATGGCCCAGAAGGCCAACCGCATCCTGGGCTGCATCAAAAGGAGCATGGCCAGCAGGTCGAGGGAGGTGATTCTGCCCCTCTACTCTGCCCTGGTGAGACCCCACCTGGAGTACTGTGTCCAGTTCTGGAGCCCCCAACATAAGAAGGACATGGACCAGCTGGAGAGGGTCCAGAGGAGGGCCACGAAGATGATCAGAGGGCTGGAGCACCTTTCCTATGAGGCCAGGCTGAGAGAGTTGGGGCTGTTCAGCCTGGAGAAGAGGAGGCTCCAGGGAGACCTGATAGCGGTCTTCCAGTACCTCAAGGGGGCCTACAGGAAAGATGGGGAGAAGCTGTTCAGTAGGGCCTGTTGTGATAGGACAAGGGGTAATAGGTTTAAATTAGAAGGAGGTAGGTTTAGATTAGATATTAAGAAAAAATTTTGTACAATGAGGGTTGTAGAGCACTGGAACAGGTTGCCCAGAGAGGTGGTGGATGCCCCATCCCTGGAAACGTTCAAGACCAGGCTGGATGAGGCTCTGAGCAACCTGATCTAGTCAGGGATGTCCCTGCTCCTCGCAGGGGGGTTGGACTAGATGATCTTTGAAGGTCCCTTCCAACCCTAACCATTCTATGATTATATACATATATATATATTTAGCACAGAGGTCACAAAGTCAAGTTATTATTCAAAAAGTTCTCTAGTCCTTGCTTAATTTATGTGCATGTCTTTGTCCCATTGGAACACAAGGCTCTTAGGTACATGCGTATCTTTAAGCATTGAGTGTATTCAAGCAAATTAGAGACAAGTGTTTTTATTTTAGTGTATTTTGTCACGTTAATGGTAAAGAAATTGTGGTTATTTTCATAGAATCCTAGAATGGTTTGGGTTGGAAGGGACCTTTAAAGGTCATCTAGTCCAACCCCCCTGCAAGGAGCAGGGACATCTTCTACTAGATCAGGTTGCTCAGAGCCCTGTCCAGCCTGACCTTGAACGTTTCCAGGGATGGGGCATCCACCACCTCTCTGCGCAACCTGTTCCAGTGCTTCACCACCCTCATTGTAAAAAATGTCTTCCTTATGTCTCTTTTGTGTAACCTTAAGTCCCTTACCAAAATGGCTGTTTTGTACTCATTCCTCAGCCTCTGAGTCAGGTTTCTCCTGAAAGTTTCTCTCTCATCTGAAAGTTTCTCCTTTCAGATACTTTCTTCATTAATACAGGTGCAGATTTGAGTCTTCATAGTTGCAAGAGGAGCTTTTTGTGGCTGTGGCTTTAATCCCTTTGCCTGGAAAGGAGAGGTGGCTACCTCAGCAGTCTGTTCCTGTCAGCCTCCAGGACAGATTACAAGCACATCGTTCTGCCGTGGAGAGTATGGAGTTGGATGAGCCAAGGCAGGAAGGTTCTGCGTGGATGATGTATGTCCTCAATCTCTGACCCCTCCAGATTTAGGATATATTCACTGCCTATGGCCGATATATATGTGTATTTTAGTCTTGTCTTTTCTTCAAGGTCACAAGAACCATCCTCTCTAAGAATGATGGGTGTGACAGTACCTACGTTTTTACCATGGCTCATCTTGCGAATTCTTTGCAAGTGAGAGGAATCAGACCTGCTCCAGCCCTCCATGTGCTTGGGTAATGCTGCAGGCCTTTCATAATGACTAGATGGCTTCTGTGGGGAATGGCTACGTCAGCAGCAATGCTAGCAAAAGTCTAGATGTGGAGAAGCACATCTTGGTGTATGATGTTGCTTGCAGTGCCCTTGAGGTCTTGAAATACTGTGTAAAGCTGAAAGACACTCTCTTCCTGGTTTTGTAAGTATCTGCACATAGATCCAGAGCTGTATGTCATGAACGGGGCAGATATTTTTAAGTGGAGCTGTTTTAAACAGCAGTTGGTTTATAGGGCTGATGTTGTTCTTCTCTCAATGACAATCAGGTTACACTTCAGTTATTTGAAGAGGTTCTCATTGCCAAATACTTGACTCAGCATCTAACTCAACAGAGGCAGCAGATCTTGCCAGTGGGAAGGAAAGGAATAAAAATGAGCTACTGTGGCAGGGTTGGATAAGGAATCTCACATCATCAAAGGGCCACCAGTGAACAGCAACTATGTCAGTGCGTTTGCAGGTGTTCCTCTCCCAGTAGGTACTTTCTGCTTTTTCTCTGAAACTTTCACCCTCTCATGTCTGTTAAATGTCATATCAGCTATTTGTGGGTTGTTGTAACCTCCACAGAGGTGGAGTGAAAAGGAGGGCTGTAGAGAAATAATGAATTGTTTACTGGTGGGATTTATGGGGCAAAAATTAACCACCTTATATTTTTATTACTATTTAAATAAGTATAACAGCAAGTCTTATACAAAAAAAAAACCTCCTCAAATCAGGCTTGAACCTCTTCCTCTTGCTGCTGTGCCCTTGATAAATATGCCTAGATTCAATAGTCCTTCCATGAATTTTCAAGCTGTCAAGGGCATGAAGAAGTTCTTCCTAGCTATTGAACTGTAAATTGTTGCTTATGACACCTGGAGGAGTTGGAATGGCTTTGTACAAGTAACTCAGTGTATTCATCACACTTTTCCTATTGCGTGCAGCGGTTCACATTGAAGCTGAGAAGGATGATTCATATTGCTTTCTTTCCCCTGTCAGTAGCAGCGGTAGCCCTCGGAGCAACATATGAAACAGTAAATGCCTGGCCCACAGCCATGTGTTACTACTGCTCTTCTGGGCCCTCTGATGATACTGTAATCAGATGAGAGACAAGGTAAGAATTGTTCTTTTCCACAGGGAAAACCAGACTAGGGTATTTAAGTACTAATAAAAAAATAATTTTAAGGAAGTGTTTAAATTGCCCGGCAGACGTTTTTCAGTCCTATGGCCTATGCTGTCAGGAAACACCCTTTTTTTCTGCTGCAGTATAAGTTATTTTAGGTGGTTCATGAGACCTTATGCTCTGTTTTGAATTTCCATGTGAATATTAGCACCCCTGGGATATGATGCCAACCCAGAACACAAATGCTTTGTGCTCTCTTAGCATCAGTCTAAGTGGTTATACTTGAGGTGGGAGTATCCAGTAATACTGTGCTCCTATCAGTTGTTAATATTCCACTACTATCCTATGAGTAGAGTTGGGTATATGCTGGCTGCATTCCTTTAAAATGCGAGGCTATGGTGTACAGGTGTCGCTGAAGAGGACATTGGAGGTAAAACAATATATTTGCAATTTTTGTGACTCAAAATGGCAGTAAACCTTTTTATTTCTCCTGATTTAATTTAGATTCTCCTTTACCTTGGCTCTGAACTCCATTCTTGTCATGCTGCTGTGCTAGGCACCTCCAGGCGTTTGTCAGAGACGGGCTAATTGAAGCACACACTCCAGCTTGGATCAGAACTGCTGTTTTGATCAAGTTTGTAGGCACTGGCTGCTGCCTCCTTGTGGAATTCTTTCCATGACTTACTAGGACTTAGGTTTGTGGGTTTGGGTTCTCCAGGGCTGTTAGGAAAGCACAAAGTTTCTGAATATACCGGAAAATGGAAACAGGGCAAAGGCCTAGGGAACAGTCCTGCTGTAATCCTGCTTGTGAACTGAGATGTTCTCATTAGTTATGGAACAACTGCAGCCCACGTGCAAACAAGTTCGTAATCCAGTGAAGGCAGTGAAATGCTTTAACATCTTAAGGCTTGTCCTTCGGTACTTCTACAAATTTCTTCAACCCTACAGATCTGTCAAAGTACCTGACAGTTCCATTGTTTAGCCTAAAATGCAAGTTTTAAAATTTGTTTCTCTTCTTTTACATACCTTGGTGTCCCTATGATGTTCCCATTCCAGGATGTTTTGCCTTTCAAGAGCTGGGTTTTGCTGTGGTATTAGCATCTTAATTTCCTAAGACATCTGTGAGACTTGCTGGTTATGACCATCCTGTTTGTCTCAACAAGCAGGAAAAAGGCACTCGACAGATACGGGGCTTTACACAACAGATATGGAGCTCTGGAACTTGAGAGCCAGGCAAACGAGGATGCAGGTGAAGGTCCATCCAGGGGGTTGCCTAGGGTGAGTCAGTCAGCCCCAAGCATTATGGCTGCCCCTGTTAAGAGAAAAAAAAAAAAAAAGGAGGGTAATTGTCCTAGGCAATTCCCTTCTGAGGGGAACAGAGGGCCCAATATGCCAATCAGACCCATCCTGCAAAGAAGTCTGCTGCCTCCCTGAAGCCTGTGTTAGAGATATTACTAGAAACTCACTGGTCTGGTACATCCCTCTGATTATTACCCGCTATTGGGTAATTATGCGGGTTGGCAGTGATGAGGTTGCGGAGAGAAGTCCATAAGTGGTCAAAAGGGACTTCAGGGCACTGGAGTGATTGGTTGAAGGATCAGGAGCACAGGTAGTGTTTTCCTCAATCCTGTCAGTGGCAAGGAAGACTACTGAAAGGAACAGGAAAACTCATCTGATTAACATGTGGCTCAGAGGCTGATGCCATCAATGGAATTTTGGGTTTTTTTGATCGTGGGGAGGTTTACATGACACTGGGCCTGCTGGCAACAGATGGAGTTCAGCTGTCTCAAAGGGGGAAAAGGATTCTTGCTCATGAGTTGACAGGGCTTATCAAGAGGGCTTTAAACTAGGTTTGAAGCAGGAAGGGGGTATAACCAAACTCACTAGAGATGAGCCTAGGGGTGACATACCAATGTCGGGAGTGAAATCGATAGCCCAGCTCAAGTGCATCTACACCGAGGTATGCAGCATGGGCAACAAACAGGAGGAGCTGGAAGCCATTGTGCAGCAGGATATCTATGACTTAGTCACCATCACAGAAACATGGTGGGATGATTCTTATGACTGGAGTGCTCCAATGGATGGCTATAAGCTCTTCAGAAGGAATAGGCAAGAAAGGAGAGGCAGTGGGGTGGCTCTGTATGTTAGGGAGTGTTTCGATTGTATAGAGCTCAAAGATGGTGATGATAACGTCAAGTGCTTATGGGTAAGGATGAGGAGGAGAGCCAACAAGGCGGATATCCTGCTGGGGATCTGTTATAGACCACTCAACCAGGACAAAGAGGTAGATGAAGTGTTCTACAAGGAGCTGGCAGAAGTCTCACAATCACTAGCCCTTGTTCTCATGGAGGACTTCAACTTACCAGATATCTGCTGGAAATGCAATACAGCAGAGAGGAAACAGACTAGGAGGTTCCTGGATTGTGTGGAAGATAACTTCCTGACACAGCTGGTAAGGGAGCCTAGCAGGGGAGGTGCCTGCCTTGACCTGCTGTTTACAAACAGAGAAGGACTGGTGGAAGATGCGGTGGCTGGAGATCGTCTTGGGCTTAGTGACCATGAAATTATAGAGTTCTTAATTCTCAGTGAAGTAAGGAGGGAGGTCAGGAAAATGACTATCATGCACTTCTGGAGGGCAGACTTTGTCCTGTCCAGGGCACTGGTTGAGAGAGTCCCTTGAGAGGCAGTCCCGAAGGGCAAAGGGAAGGCTGGACATTCTTCAAGAAGGAAATCTTAAAGACACAGCAGCAGGCTGTCCTCATGCCTCGTGCCCTAAGATGAACTGATGGGGAAGACAACCAACCTGGCTAACAGGGAGCTTTTGCTGGGACTCAGGAAAAAAAGGAGAGTTTACCACTTTTGGAAGAAGGGGCAGACAACTCAAGAAGAGTACAAGGATCTCTTTAGGTCATGCAGAGAGAAAATCAGAAAGGCAGAAGCCCAGATAGAACTCAATCTGGGCACTATTGTAAGACATAACAAGAAATGTTTTTACAGATACATTAACAACAGAAAGAGAGCCAAGGAGTATCTCCATCCTTTGTTGGATGCGGGGCGGGGGGGGTGGGGAACATTGCCACCAAGGATGAGGAAAAGGCTGAGGTACTTAATGCCTTCTTTGCTTCAGTCTTTAATAGTCAGACCACTTATGCCCAGGGTATTCAGGCTCCTGAGCTGGAAGACAGGGACAGAGAGCAGAATAAACCCCACATAATCCAGGAGGAAGACGTTAATGACTTACTACATCACCTGGACACTCACAAGTCTATGGGGCCGATGGGATCCACCCAAGATTACCAAGGGAGCTGGTGGAGGAGCTTTCCAAACCACTCTCCATCATTTATCAGCAGTCCTGATTGACAGGGGAGGTCCCAGATAACTGAAGGCTTGCGAGTGTGACACCCATCTACAAGAAGGGCTGGAAGGAGGGTCTAGGGAACTACAGGCCTGTCAGCCTGACCTTGGTACCAGGGAAAGATTATGGAGCAGCTCATCTTGAGTGCACTCACCAGGCACGTGCAGGACAACCAGAGGATCGGTCCCAATCAGCATGGGTTCATGAAAGGCAGGTCCTGCTTGACCAACCTGATCTCCTTCTACTACCAGGTGACCCGCCTAGTGGATGACAGGAAGGCTGTGGATGTTATCTACCTGGACTTCAGCAACCTTTTGACACTGTCTGCCACAGCATTCTTCTACAGAAGCTGGCAGCTCATTACTTGGACACTACTACTGTCTACTCCTCACTGGGTAAAAAAACTGGGTGGACGGCCAAGCCCAAAGAGTTGTGCTGAGTGGGGTTAAATCCAGTTGGTGGCTGGTCACAAGTGATGTTCCCCAGGGCTCAGTTTTGGGGCCAGTCTTGTTTAATATCTTTATCAATTATCTGGATGAGGGGATTGAGTGCTCCCACACTAAGTTTGCAGACACCACCAAATTGGGTGGGAGTGTCAATTAGCTCGAGGGTAGGAAGGTTCTGCAGAGGGATCTGGACAGGCTGGATCAATGGGCCAAGGTCAATTGTATGAGGTTCAACAAGGCCAAGTGCCGAGTCCTGCACTTGGGTCACAACAAACCTATGCAGCACTACAGGCTTGGGGAAGAGTGGCTGGAAAGCTGCCTGGCAGAAAGGGACCTGAGGCTGCTGGTAGACAGGTGGCTGAATATGAGCCAGCAGTGTGTCCAGGTGGCCAAGAAGGCCAACAGCATCCTGGCTTGTATCGGAACCAGTGGGGCCAGCAGGAGCAGGGAAGTGATTGTGCCCCTGTACTCAACACTGTGAGGCTTCACTTTGAATACTGTGTGCAGTTTTGGGCTCCTTAGTACAAGAGGGACATTGAGGTGCTGGAACATGTCCAGAGAAGGGCAAGGAAGCTGGTGAGGGGCCTAGAGCACAAGTCTTATGGGGAGCGGCTGAGGGAACTGGGATTGTTTAGTCTGGGGGAAAAGGAGGCTGAGGGAAGACCTTATCGCTCTCTACAACTACCTGAAAGGAGGTTGTAGGGAGGTGGGTGTTGGTCTCTTCTCTCAAGTGACTAGTGACAGGATGAGACTAAATGGCCTCAAGTTGTGTCATGGGAGGTTAAATTGGATATTAGGAAAATGTCTTTTACTGAAAGAGGAGTCAAGCACTGGAATGAACGGCCCAGGGAAGTGGTAGAGTAACCATCTGCAGAGGTGTTCAAAGAACATGTAGACGTGGCACTTCGGGACATGGTTTAATAGGCACGGTGGTGTTGGGTTGACAGGTGGACTGGATGATGTTAGAGGTCTTTTCCAACCTTAATGATTCTATGATTCTACATGACTTTCTTGCTTTTCGTCCACCCTTCTCAGGACAAGTCCACGCTGACAGAGTGTCCAATTTCTGGGTAAGTTGTGGCTGGAGGGGGTCTGCCAGGCATGCAGGAGGCCCTCTGCATGGCAAGTGCAGGTGGGGATAGAAGATGGGAGGAAGGTGTGCTGGGAGCAGAGGGTGCCAGACTTGTTGCTGCTCCGCGATCGGCTCTTTCAGAGCGACAGTGACAGATCTGAGAACTTAATGCTCCCTGTCCTTTATAATGTTTAAACTGTCACCCGTGATCTTGGAGGCCCTGGCTCCTGTCTTCAGTCCTAGAGCCCATGGAGGTAAATACATCCTTGGGGTACACAAGAGGGTTTGATTGTAGGTGGGTTTTTCACAGGAAGTTGCTACCATATTTGTGGTGCCTGGTGCAATGTGTCCTACCCAGATCCCTTTACCAGTTTCAGTCTTTTAATCTGTAAGATGGGAGATGTGTTTCTTCAGGTGATGTTGTGATAAAGGCTGGATGTTAAAGTGTTGTCTGAGAGAGGGCAGATGATCTTACTGATGCCTGGGCTAAAAGAGTTAGCAAGTAGCGGGCTGTGGGAAACACCATGATGAGGCCATGAGCAATACCCAGGGGTCTTGCAGGCAGTGTTTTAACCTTAGATTCTCATATCTGTCTAGGTGACCATCATTTACTTGCCAAGCTCTTCTTATGACCATGGATTATTTCTGCTTCCTTTACAGACACATTCATACTAATTAAATTTGCAGATAAGGAGTTAGCACTGTCTTCTTAGTGTCCAGAAACTGTTGTCTCCTTGTGTATTTATTAATTAAATTATTAAAGGAATTTTTTATCAGTTCAGGCATGAAGTTTTTTGTGCTCTCAAAGTGAAATGCACTTTTGGTTGAAAAGCACTGCAGGAAGAACAATTTCTTATAGAGTAAACTTATAGACTTAGAAATAATGAATGCTGTGACTCAGAGTGACATAGGCACCCCTACAACATATATGTGCAAGGCAAAGATTCAGTAAATAATAATTTACCTGCTGTTTGTCAGTCCTAAACCAAGAGGTGTCCATTCAGACTTCTTTGCGAACTTGATGAGTTTTATTTGTGCTGTCCTTCTTTTCAGGAGCTCTAAGATGTTAGCTTTTTTCTTTTGTGGTGCTGTTTTTGGGGGCTGCAACTTTTATGCGGATTATTAAATATTTATCAAATTCTTAGTGAGGTTTGAATAGGTTGTTTTGGCTCCAAACTGACTTGCAGTAGGCTGGTGGTGCTGATTATTTGGGAAGAGCTTGAGGCTGCCACACTTAGTGCCGTGTGATGCAGTACTAATAGACATTTGTTATTTCCAAGTTGTTGGATTTATTTGCCTTTTTTTTTCGTTTTATCCTCCTTTAATGATGTAGTTTTGTTCAGTTACTTTGTGGTGCGACAGATTGACAATCAAGCCCCTTTTCAAGACTGGGATTAAACGATGCAACTCCACGTGATGTGATAAATTGTACCTGTGAAATCTATGTATTTACCTCATTCCAGGGGTAGAGAAGACGCTTGTTCATAAGTAGAAGACCAGTCTGTAAATGTTGTGCTTTCTCCTTTGTTAAAATCAAAGCTTGACTAAGATAAGGAGCCCAGCATGGTATTTCTGGGTTATCAGGGGTCCCACTGATGAAGTCCTTAACTGGAGGTGAAGGTCTGTGGAGTCAGTAGAAGGGCTTCCGTTAGCATCAATGGAAGCTAAGGCATGCTGTGGAGCTTTCCAAAGTGTGGAAAACAAAAACTCAGAATGTATTTTCTCAAGTGAAGTCAGATACAAATCTAACTCCACTCCTCAACTTTCAAAAGTCAGAGAAAAAACATCTGGCTTGTTCCACGTGAAACAGCACCTTTGCATTCGCAGGGGCCAGAGGGCAGTGAGATGAGCTAAAAAGAGAAGGGTGACTCTGGATATCCTTGGTCCCAACAGGACAGGCTGGGGACACTGGATGGACCTGCCAAAGAAGAGATTTCTTCTGTTTGCTTTTGCTTTTTTTTTAACTTATTTCCCCCAAGCAGCTATGACTGAATACTGTTCCTTTGGGATCCTCTCAGAACAGGCATAAGCTCATGCTGTAGTTCAAAGTCCACCTTGAGTTGGTGGGAAGAAGTGGCACAGGCCTCAAGGGAGGGTACTGAGGTAGATGGCGCCTTGTCCTGTCAATCCTAGTGGTTTTTAGTGTTGACAGGTGGGCCAGAACCCTTTTGCTAGTTCTGTACGAAGAAGGCAGAGGTATAAAAGCAGCACTCCAGAGCAGGAGATGAGAAAATGTCTGGTTTACTTCTCTGATGCCCTAGTTTAGTAGATAGTTGTGTTTATTCATCATGTTGGCAGGCTCATTTTTGAAGGTCTAGCTTGGTCAATAACCTTTTACTGATTTTGCAGAATGTTATTTGCATTTATTTCTTTCTTTCAGCTTATTTTTCTTCTATGTTTCTAAGCATGTATGATGCTGAATGGCACCCACATTTCTCAGCTCTGGCGGTGGCTGTATTCAGACCAGTAGTCTTGGGTCCTGCCCAGGACAAGTCATGGTCATCCTGGGGCTACTTAGTGCCTCCCAGTTCTGCCAGATCTCTGCCTCAGGACTACCCTGTTTTCATCTTGCATCTGAGAAAGCACTGCCTCTTCTGCAACAGGCAGGAGAAGCTGGGTGAGGGACATGCTTGTTTTGAGGCAATGGATCGGTGTCCTGGGAAAGAGGAGGAGATACCCAAGTGCCATCCTAGATTGCAGGTTGTCCCCACACAGTGGCCTTCCCCACGGGGGAGTCATGGCTTCAGTAAAGTCAGGGTACTTGATGGTGAATGAGGGACCCATCACTTGTAATAACTTGAAATCCTAGTGGAGCCTCACCCCAAAAGTTGCAGGGTATTGCAGTGCTTAATATTATGCTCTATTGCAAGTGTGATTCAAAGTGTATTGCCCCTCACTGCCCTGCAAATCCTTCAGCCTGTCAGTGCAGATTAATTTAGCAGGGCTGCTTTGCCTTCTTGCAAGGAAACGGAAGGTTTCTCAGGGCTGAAGTCCGACAGTCAGCAGAGGGTGTTTGTGGACAGAGGGATCGCAGGCTTGGTCAACAGTAACCAGCCCGGACAGCCTGACTCCGTAGTGCAGCGAACCACCACAGATGCTGTAAATCCTTTATCCTCTCCCTCAGATCACTTCCAGCATGATTCGGGGAGGATAAGAAGCTGGAAACGCCAGCTTCTCTGTGGTGCCTATTCAGAGCGAGAATTTAGGTAACCTGATAACTCTTGTAGCTGCCACACTCTCCTAGTTGAGAGTTTTGAATACCTCCTATCTTACCTAATTGCATTTTTTTTTTAATGCAGAGCCATTAGAACTTCTTCATTTTGGCAACAAAGGTAATTCCTGTCATGAGCAAATACCGAGGGATGATTTTCTCTTTTTCCTTATGTAAAATGGTTATTCTTCATCTGAGAGTGTCTGTATAGACATGTGTGTCCGTGTGGGTTTTAAAGAACTCTTCCTCTTTTTCTTCATTCTTATTTCATTGTTAGGTCTCACGTAAAGGGAAAAAACCTCCCAGATAATAACAAGATGTATTCTGTAAATATACAGACAACACCTTTGCAGTGAGCCTCATGTTTCCTTGTGATCTATCTGCAAGTATGTCCCTGCAGGGCTAGGACCTCACCCATAACACTTCATAACTGTGTTCAGTGGTGTGACTTCCTGCAATGAGCCTTTTGGTGAGTGCCACGGGCAGAACTGGGCCGCTCTTCTGATCCCGTGTGTAGATCCAGTTGTGGGGATTGGGACTTGACATGTTTCCAGTCAGTACCGCCTGGTTTGCCATCTTCAAGAAGCTGCTCAGTCCCCACAGGTTCAAGCTCTGCTGAGAAGATTGGTGTAAGACACTTTTGCCTCCATGACCTTCAGCTTGGACATAGTAAGAGACTCTCTTATAAACCCTGGCTCGTTTTTGTGCCTTTGTATTTAGGAGTTACTGTTTCACTGTAAAAGATAACTTCCTTGCAAAAATACAGTTCCCTGGATCTCTGAAGGAGGGCGCTTACAGCCTTGCTCAATGCTAAGCCATTCGCTGACCATCGCAGCTGGGAAATCGGTTCCCCGGTGCCAAGGGAATTGCTAGAAAGCACGCCAAAGGGCTTTCACATCCTCTAGCAAGGGGCATTTTTTTTCCTTTCTCTCCCATTGTTTTGTTCTTTTGTTTAAAGTGTTTGGAGTAGTAGCAGCATTAATGATATTCAAAAGCAGAATTTCTAAAATGTATCCCCCCTCCAAACCAGTTTGCCGTCTGTCTCCCAAGACACGCTCAGCTTGGTGAAGCAGCGTGATGGTGTTTGTTTCGGCGTGGCCGCCCTTTGGGGATTTGCAGGAATACTGCAGCAAATCATCCTGCATGCAAGGCTGACCTCTGGGAGGCTAACAAATTGAGGTGAGCCAGCTGGAGCGATAGGACATTGCTGACAGACAGAGCATGCTCAGACCTGGGGGAGAAAGGTAGTTCAGGCTGCAGATGGTGCAGGGGTTACTGTGCTGAGAGCTCTTAGATACGATTTTTTTCTTTTTCTTTACGGTAGTGGGGAGAGAAGAGGACTTGGAGAGTGTTCGTTCCCCTGCAAAGCATAGCTTTGAGGTGTCTTTTTTTCTTTCTCCTGTGAAAAAGAGGCACCGGATAGCATTTCCTTTTATTTAGCAACACCAGGTATGCGTGCATGTGCTGAAACACCGATCTACCAGTGACAGTACTTCCAAGATTAAAAAGGTTGCAGATGCTCTGAATAACTGTGTTTTCTTTGCTGGGTGTTATTGTAACTGTGCTCTGTTTGCTGTGCTGATCACATAGGGCTCTGAATTCAGTTTTGCTGGCACTCCTGGCTGCAGTGTACTTTGCGGGGGGTGGGGGGGGAGGTGGTGGTGGTTATCATGTTTTTTGATGCTGTCTCCTTGCTCCCCCCTGCAACTTCACACTGAATCTCTCCTCTCTGGCTGTGCATGTGTGGGAAGGAGGTCAGTAGTTCATTTGTAATCTCGGGTCTTTGTAGTCCCTCTCTTTGTTTGGCTGGTGGTTTGCTTTATCATTTTGAAACAAAAGTCTCATGGGGAAAACATCTTTGATCTGGACTAAATTCTGTAGGTTTTAAGAAATGTATTTCTTATTGGACAGGTGCTGCTTTGGGATTACTTTGTTTTCCTCTCCCCTAAAAACGTGCTAATGTAGAGCTTGTGGTAACCAAGGAGGGATTTTTGCTATTCTTACTGGCTGCACTGTGCTCCAAACAGTTTCAGCTTCTGCAGTCTCAGGCACCACGCTGATGGGAAGCGGAGAGAGCTCAGACTGTAAATGCTACTAAGCACCAGTCCCAGTATCCGAATAACACAGGTACTCTTCGTGTCGGAGAAGAAAGAAAGAAAGGATAGATAAAACACAGAGAATAACAAATGGCAGCTAAAGCCCAAAGGCATAGTTGGAGTGGCTGAAGCTCATCATGTTCAGTACTTTGGGATTTTGCATCATATTCTTTTAAATTTGCTTTTGCAGCATTAGTAAATTTTCTCTCAGCCGCCCCCGCTCCATCTTTGCTTTAAGTAGACCACTGAAGTAACACAAACCTGCTGCGCTCTGACACGTTTTTGTTTCTGACAAAGACATCTTGCTTACAGACTAACGGCAAGAGACCAAGCAAGAGGAGAGGGGGTTTTGGTCATCTGATAGTGTTGTTAATGCCAATATAACCTGATAGGTTTCGGTGGGATACTCGGGTGAGCAAAGATCAGCTGGAATGAACTCTGGCTCTTAAGCTTCCCCCTCTGTCTAGCCGTAGTTATTTTGAGTGCCTTGAGTTTTCATCTTTAGGCTTGGGACTTCAGAAAGTGAAGTCTTCAGGGTTGAGATAAACTTTAAAAAAAATTTTTTTAGCTCATTTTTCTTGTCTCCCACTGCAAGCTTGCTTGTCTTCATCAGAAACTCATCTTATTTAAGGGAATTTTCTGGAGATTTTTTTTTTTGTTTAGGTAAAGGATTTAATACTCCATGTCATTCTGGATGGGGAAGAGATATTGGAAATGTGGACTTTAAAAGCCCAAGAAGTATTCTTAGTTTCATACTTCTAGCTCAGTGTTGTGGTCTGCTTATATGCATTGACTGCTTAGTGTTGGAATTTTTTTTTTACCTGTTCTTTTGTAGGTCAAGACAGCAGTATCAACAAATATTAAATCAACAGCTGCTAGTCAACTGAAAGTCAGGTTGGATCTCTTTCTGTCCCAGCCCCAGCTCTCACAGACTCTGAAATTAAATGGAAGAAAATTTGAATTTTTTCTCTCCATAAGCACAACTGGAACATGCCCAGTAGCCATCAATATTCTCCTGTTCATATTCAAAGTATGTGTGCAGTAGGGACCATTGCACAGAGACTCAGTCTCCTTGGTTGCAGTCTTGTATAGAAAGATTTACAGTTTGCTTACTATTCCTGACTTATGCTAAACCATGAAAACTGAAGATAAACCTAATTTTGATTACAACTGTCTATAGATACCTAAAGTTTTTGTGAAACAGTTGGTTTTTAAAATGAATATTGTTATGTTTTGATTTAATTGTTTCTGAATAAAGTTATACATTTAAAATTCCACTTGAGGCTATAGAGTTAAGGTATTCTTATTTTTCATGTTCTCTTTTTCTGTCAGGCTTTGTTAATGATATTTGTAGCTTTAACTATTGGGTTTGCTCCCTTCGAGAGTGTGCTCTTTTCCTGTTTAAAAAGGCAGCACTTCTACACTTGGCTGCTTTTTACAAAGAAATTGTTCCAGTATATCAATCATTCAATGTACCATCCTTTCTTTAATGTGATATGTACTGTGAAAGATGTATGTATCTCGTTAAACAAATACAGTGAATAAGATGATAGCAGCCTTTTGGGCTGTGGGGATTTACTTGCTTGTAATTCTGTGGGAAACTGTGACAGAGATGAGCATAAAAGCTAATTTTTGGCTGACAAATCCTACCTCCTCCTCCTTCCAATTGGGAAAGTTGCCTTCTAGCAACTTCTGCTTTGAGCATGAATGAAGTAGGTATTTAAAACTGCATGTATTACATATACTACATCCTTAGCCGAGCTTCTTGCATCAGGGATGAGAGAAAGGAACAGAAGACATTTTGCAGGGGGAGTGTGAAATGCCATGTTTGCATGCTTTACTTTTCCTGTGCCAGTCCTGGAAAGCAAGCCTAGCAAAAGACGGATCCAGAGGTAGGGAGTGCTAATGGGGAAAACGTCCTCGAGGAGGGAATATCTGCTCCCACATCTCCCACTGTGTTGCCATAGCAAGAAGGGTCAGGCTCCCCTGCCCATTTCCTACCCATACAGCTCTGCCCTGACTCCTTCCCAGTCCTGTGGCAGGAGCAGCCCCAGTCCAGTTCAAGCTGTGCCGCATTTCTAGGAACTGTGGAGACAGTTCTGCTTGAACACCACTGCCATGACTGGCAGGCTCTGTGAGGAGCTGGTCAGCTGGGCCAAACCCAAGTTTGCCTCCATGTAGAAGCCTTTCTCTCTGTGCACAGAGTGGTGATCCTCTCTGAAACTGTGTGTCCTCCGTGCTTTTTTGTTTTGCGTTTTGTGAGGGGTTTTAGCCTGGAAAACTGAGCGTTGGCTTGGCGGCTGCTTGGGCAGTTGATAACAAAAGCTTGGCAAGGCCTAAAGAGACAAAACTGGCATTTCTCATTTTGTTAATAGCTGCAGGACTGGGTGATCCCTATTTAGACGTGCTGTTTACCCCATTGACCTCTGTTCTCCCTCATCAAGCTCTTGGTTTGTTCCTCTGGGGGTCTTAGTAGTGTATGTTTGTGTCTTTTTGTTTGTTTGATTTTTATTGTGTGAGCTTTGTAGCTTTTCTCACAATTTCTTACCTCAATTGTAATTTTTTAAATGGAGAAGAGGTTGAAACATTGTCCATCATTTTAATAGCTTTAAAGTAGTGATTCATCCTAGCCTACCTTCATAATTAAAAAAAGAACAACAGAACTCGTCTCTTAAATGAATCCAAACAGTCCTTTAAGCCTGTCAGTAGAAATTACTCTCCCATGCCACCCACTCTGATCTCCTCTACGTGTTAACAAGAGATGAAGAGCAGCATTCCCATTTATGCTTCCTGTTGCTTTCCCACTTCCTGAGGATGTTTGTAACATCAGATGACGAGGAGCTAACAAGCAGAAGGTATTACTGTGTCCAAGCTTCCAATAAAGTACTCTGCTTTAGTGTGGGCCTGCAAGATGCTCGAGGTCTCTGCTAGAGGTGCTTGCTTGAACATACCAGATGCACGCTCCTGAAGTCTTTCCCTGCTCACCAGTAATCAGTGCTAGTTAGAGCAGCAGTAGCTGGGCTGAGAGGATGAAGCTGTGACCCTTTTGCTAAGTTAGTGATGGTGGAGGAAGAGAATGGGGTAAATTCTTCATGCCTGTAATCTCTTTTGGAAAAAAGAGGAAAGATAAGCTGACCAAAAATAGTCCCTCCCACAGCCTCTTAGCCGCTGGAGCAGCATCCGTTGTGTCTGAGCTGCAAGCCTCCGAACGCACTGTTATTTCTCGTGTAAGGTCTTGAGCACCCCTATGCCGGTGTGTTTGTTGAGCTCCCCATCTTTGACTTTGCGGTGTTGTTAGTCAACTGCCCCGCTGCCCTGGCAGCACCGATGCCGGGAAAATCTGCCACTTCTGTCTCCCTCTTTCTTCTCCCCTGCAACCCACCCCTGTTGGGAGTCCTGAAGGGCACATCCCGTCCCCTCCCATGGGGCATCGTTGCCCTCTGCCAGCTTGGCAGCGAGGAGCTCTGCGCTGCTTTTACATGCCTGTCTCTTCTGGCTAGGCTCTAGCGTATCAGCTGTCACGTCTTCTGTTGCTGAAGGATGGTGCTTTAGAATTTCAAAGCAGAGAGTAAAAAAAAAAAAAGTCAGTCCGTCAATTTTTTTGGTAACTGGGACATGTTGCTCACATGGAGCAAAACTGTGCTTGTCCCAGTGTCACTGGGAAGTGAGAGGGTGGGTGACTGGTAAGGATGGAGTGGGGATGAATAGTCTGTGAGCAACTGGGAGTGTGAACGGCCTAGATGCTGACCTATATGTAGAAAGAAACAACACAGAGGACTCAGCTCTTAAGGAAAGTAGAAGTGTATCTGGAAGCCACTTCAAGTGCTTTTCAGTTCTTAAGATGTTCTCCGATCACACCGTGGGAGGGGAGTGGCAGCTCTAGACCCATTTTGTGAGGGAGATTTAGTAATGCAAGTTTCTTTTATTGTGAAGCAGCTCTCTTCAGGTGGAAGACTAAATGCTTTCACCTACTTCAGAGTTACCTGCTGCCTTCTGGAAAAGTTTCCCATCCCATGACTACTGCTGCTGACAGCACTTAATGACTGACCTCAGCTTGGGGGACTGAGGAACCAGGGGACCTGGAGAGTGATTGCTTGCCTTTGTCCCCTTGGTGCAGCCTCTCCTGGGTCTGTGAAAACAAACAGTGGGATGGATTGTTACTATTTATGTTCTGTCACTCCCTAAAGGACCAAAGATTTTAATTTTCTAAGGTCTGTGTTCACTGAAAACGTCTGATTTTAAAAAAAAAAAAAAAAAAAAAAAGAGAAAAAAAAAAAA
>WHYT01017895.1:510676-532759 GCA_009806455.1 Tetrax tetrax | reverse complement strand
GAGGAGGGCCACGAAGATGATCAGAGGGCTGGAGCACCTCTCCTATGAGGCCAGGCTGAGAGAGTTGGGGCTGTTCAGCCTGGAGAAGAGGAGGCTCCGGGGAGACCTGATAGCGGTCTTCCAGTACCTCAAGGGGGCCTACAGGAAGGATGGGGACAGGCTGTTCAGTAGGGCCTGTTGTGATAGGACAAGGGGTAATGGGTTTAAATTAGAGGGAGGTGGGTTTAGATTAGATATTAGAAAAAAATTTTTTACAATGCGAGTTGTAGAGCACTGGAACAGGTTGCCTAGAGAGGTGGTGGATGCCCCATCCCTGGAAACGTTCAAGGCCAGGCTGGGTGAGGCTCTGAGCAACCTGATCTGGTTGGAGATGTCCCTGCTTCTTGCAGGGGGGTTGGACTAGATGACCTTTGAAGGTCCCTTCCAACCCTAACCATTCTATGATTCTATGAATACTTTACGAGGTGGAAACAAAATTAAAGGATTTTTCCGTTACAAATTCTAAGATAGCTGAACACTGAAGTTGTGATGGTGATGGTGCCATTTTCCTCCAACACCTGCCCAGTATAGGAATGACAGTACTGGAGCCTCACTGCTACACCCGAATTCCTCCTCTGCTGGTGCATGCAGCACTGAGAGTATGTGGCTCAGCCTGTAACTGTCATAAATTGGGCACAGCAATGTTATGCTGATTTACATTGTCTCAAGAACTGCACTGGCATGCTAGCATCTCCCCATAGTGAATTTTCTTTCCTTTTAATAACTTTGCCATCAGTGCTCTGCATGCCCATTCAATTGTTCACCCCTCATCCTCCCCTATCCCACAGGCTGTTTGCTTCCATTGCTTCGTGTGAATATTCTCTCACACAGCCTGGCAGGACTTTTCTCTGTCAATTCCACTTCTTAATTGATCAGAAGGAATGCTTGCCTGGCATGGCTTAAAGTTTCATCCTGTAACAAGTGCAGGCTCTCTGTGCACAGGGGCTGGGGCTGCCTCTCACACAGGCAGGAAGGGAGGGCTGGAGAAGGGGTACTGTATTTCCAAAAAAAAACTTGTTCCTCAGGCAAACTTAAGGGGCTCCTTTTGACAAGTTGTGTTGTGCAAGAGACTTGCACCTTCTACCACTGCATCACTTGGTTTTGCTCCCAAAGCAAATACATTAAGCTCTGTGATGCTGTCTGGCCCCACTGTCCTGCAAGAAGAGAAATAGCTGGGATTAAATCCAAACGCCTCTGGGGGCAGTGCAGGATGCTAATAGGCAGCTGGTCTTGGACTCGCTGCTGCTGGGCTTAGCTGTGCTTATGGAGATGGATCATCTAGGAGGATTTGCTCTGGCTGCAGTTTCATATCTCATTTTAATTAGCCAAAGTGCAAGGAGCAGCCAGCTGCTGTGGGAGGGCTCCTTACGGGCACGGACGAATGCAAAGACGGACTGAATGGAGCGCTTACCGGCTTGCACATGTGAGGTGTTGGAGCAGGAACTGGAGGTTGTATAATACCATTCCCCACAGGACAGGCCTTCTCAAGTGGGATAGTGGCTTTAACAGAGCCAGAGCAATTCACGCTGCTGTTATTTTCTGTTGCTTATAGCCCAAAGTCACCCCCAAAAACCATATCCAAGAACAGAAACATTTCCGAAGAGGCTCAACCCCCATCTGGCCTGGGTGTGTTTCTCGAGGACATGTTGCCACCAGGGCTGTGGAAAGCTGAGACTTGCGGATGGCGTTTGTCTTAAATGGACCACTCCTTGCAGTGGAAGACCAGTTGCTCTGGGGGTGTAGCCTAGAAGAGCGCGGAGAAGGTTAGAGTAGCATAAATTGAGGGCTGAGGAGCCGCTGAGTCAGACAGTCTCCAGGACTGTCGAGTGGTGGGAGGGACTCGTTCCAGCCAGCCTAGGAGGTGGCACTTGGCATGATCACCTGCAGGAGATCACATCTTAAAATTTCTAGAACACTTATTTGCCAGGTTATCAGGAACCTAACACACTAGGAAATAATAATGAAATCCTATTTTTTCTTTTGGTTTATATGTATATTTTAATAGACCTTTTGAGATAGCCCGCGTCCTGCCAAGCGACTAGCATCTTCTGCAATGGCTTTTAAACCCTTGTTCCAGGCAGGAATTGTCCTCCATATGATGGAGAAGGACTGAGAGGTGAGCGTCCTGAGCTTGCTCCCTCAGCTGGGAGCAGCACAAAGACATCACTGGACCTGTTGTGACAGGATGAGTGGTAGTGGCTTTAAAGTAGAGGGAGGTAGTTTCAGATTAAATATTAGGAAAAGATTGTTTACCGTGAGGATGGTGGAACACTGGAACAGGTTGCCCAGAGAGGTGGTGGATGCCCCATCCCTGGAAACGTTCAAGGCCAGGTTGGATGGGGCTCTGAGCAACCTGATCTGGTTGGGGATGTCCCTGCTTCCTGCAGGGGGGTTGGACCAGATGACCTTTAAAGGTCCCTTCCAACCCAAACTGTTCTATGATTCTGTTGGCCTGCAAGAAGCAGTAAGGATGCTGGTCCCATGTGAGCAATGTTGTCATATGGGTGCAACTCAGCTCCTCCTGATCTCCCTTTGCACTGCCACTGGGGTGCCTTGCTGGCCACTAGCTGATCGTCTTTTCACCAGCCAGAGATCCTCCAGTGCTTACACACTGCACTTAGCCCTTTACAAGCATGGAGAATCCTCAACCTCATCTAGAAAAACCCATGCCTGCCATAAATTATTATTGGCTAGCTTTTGCTTAGCAAAATTATTGTGTTTTTTTTTTTACTGGCCCTATGGATTTCTCCAGTCTTTGGCTTCTTTCTTCTCACAAGCTGCGTGTGGGTGATAGGGGCAGGCAGAGATGGGGTAGCTGCAATCCAGATTTATCATCCGGTGCAGGTTTTACACCTCCAGAAAGTGATTGGAGATATTTAATCAAAATATTTGTTTTTGCAAAGTTCAAACTGAGATTCTTCTTTCTCCATCCTCTCCCTTCCTCTGACTCTTTTGGACAGATCCTTTTCTTAAGGAAATAATAATTCTTAAGAGCAATAACCTGGGAATTTTAAGAGCTACTATGGAGGGAAGGAAAATAAAAAAGAAAAACAAACCTTTTAAAAAATACCTTAGGAATTACGTTTGCAGGAGAAATTGGACCATTTCTTAGAAAATTTTGGTGAGAAATAATGCAAAGTGCCTTTTTTTGGCTTCAAAAATCACCTCAGTCTCTAACAACTAAATACATTACTCAAGGTAAACATACAAGAGGAATATTTTTCAAACTGACTATTGATTTTCTTTTCTTTTTCCCCTTCCATTTCAGGCCACCTTTTTGTCCTTGTCTCTAAGGCTCTGCACACCCACTGCTCTGTGATCCGTGGATGGCTTGTGCCGGACACCAGCCCCTCACAGGCCCCAAATTAAATTAACACACTTAGGGAATGATTTATTTTAAGACCCTGCAGGCTGTTGGTGTAGATGGCTCTGAGGCAGAGCCACGTTTACCACAGGTGGGCTGGCAGGGGCTCTGAGCTGAGCCTTCGATCTCTCTAGGGCAGAAGTTGATCCATCTGCGCAGCAAGGAGGTTGTTGCTTTTCGTGATGCCTGGGTGAAAGGGACTCTGTAAGTCCAACATCATTTAATTTCTCTTAAACAAAAGGGTGACTTCAGCATCTTTGTTGCTGTATCTCATCCGCTGAGCTGTATAAATAGCAGACTTATTTCTACAATATTTTTGCATTTGATGTCTGTGCGGTGTAAGGCAGGGTAGGTTTAGTGGATAAATGAACACTTAATTTTTCCCTGCTGGACTTGGGGTAGGCACGCTCTTGGAATGACTTTCAATGTAATGACTGACAGTCCATCTGTGCTGTGGGTGGTATGAGAAGCATCACCATCTGCGTGTGTGTGAGGCACATCACCGTCCTTATGTAAGAGAAGCCACCTCCCCGTGTGTCCCCTCCAGGGGAGCTTAAGCCAGACCCTCTGGGCTGGCTGCAACTCAGCAAGCCGGCGTGAATTTGCACTGGCTGAGGACCTGGCCCTCCTTGTCACCCTCTCAAATCGTCCCTTCAGAACATGCTGATGAGTAAATTAATTGTTGTCAGGTTCAAACAAACCAAATAGCCTCCTGTTTGTTTGAAATAACTTGGCAGCGATCATCACCTTTAAATGCTGCTTAGTCCTGCCATTTGAAAATGTGTTGCCTTTAAAATTTGGTTGAGTTTCCCTTTGTTTGGTGTTTATTCAAACGACTCGCTCAAATTGCCTGATTTACCTTCTGGGTTAGCCGTGGCTCTGTATGCATAATGTAGCATCTACAGACGAACCCACCCAGTTTATCATCTCTCTTCTCTGTCCTAGAGATGCCTTGTTCTTTGTTATTCCTTACTTTGACGTTATTCTGGTTATAGCGGTCACCACCACCAGCTGGGCCAGTGTGGGGGTAAGATGGACAGAGGTGGGACAGTCTGCAGACATACCGTTGCTGGCAGCACTGTGTGTGGCTTTCCCACGGTGTTCTTCTGTGGACAGTTCTGTTGGTGTGAGGTTTCCATGATGGGTCAGTTCCTCCTGCTTTTTCAATCCACCTGGCGAAAACCTACCAGGTCCTTTTTGCCATCCACAAACAGGTATTGAGATGGCAGCTGCTGTATGGACTCCAATGGATCTCTTGCTTTGGGGTGATTTCACCAATGGAAAAACACAGAGCTGAATATTGGCCTTTCCCCCCCCTTCAGGCCCAGGGGGGGCAGGTCTGCTTGTATTCAGGGACCATTTATGCCAAAAGTGTCCTCATAGGCTCCTTGGAGGGTGGCAGTGCCTTCCCAGCAGATACAAGTCGCAGGCTTGGGTGAGCGCAGAGCTGTGGTCATTGCCCGGCGGCTCCCCGGCCCTGCCACAGAAAGACCTGCCCTTTGGGTGGGGTGTGCTGCCCTGCCCATTTCTCTTAATTCAATAAAACTTTAATACTTCATTTGTTTACTCAGCCATACATCTCCCCCCAACACCAATTTATGGCTCAAGGAAAAAGACTTTCTGTAATGACTCAGCAGGGACCACACAACATCCCGGTGTTGTTGTGTGCGGTGTTGGTGCAAGGTGTGACGGAGCTGGCTTAGGAACCAAACGCTCAGGCTGCTGCTCGAGCTGAGGAGCAAGGCAGAGGGACTGGTGGCCATCTGGCTAGCACTTTCCTGAAATGTGCCTGGTTTTTTGCAGGATTCTCACTACAGGAAGCATGGAGGAGAGGGAGATGGCGCGTGGGGTGGGGTGACTTACTGGAGAGTCCCCTTCTTTTTCAGTGGGACACCAAGGGAGGACTGTAGGTCCAAGCCATCAGTTTTAGCTGAGGACTCAGAGATTTGCTGTTTGTACAAGCCTTCTTCCCTATCCTGCTCCTCTATTTCAAGGTTTATATCATTCTCCATTACTTTGCTCTTTTTACTCCCTTTTCTCTAGGCTCCGTCTTCTGTTTTGCTATCAGAAGACGGAAAATTTAAGCTGGACTTTGGGCAGGGGGGAGCAGGTGTGAGAGCTCCATGGGAAAACGCTGGCGTGTCACCAGCTGTGGCCAGGGAGCCCCTGATGGCATTGCTTGCACAGCCTGATGGAAGATAAGTGTAGCCCTCTGTATTTCATAAACATCTTTTTTTTCCACCTATTTCCTTCTGATAGAGAAAAGCGCTTTCCTCCACACATGGATACCTTTCAGTTTCAGAGCCAGACAGTCATGAAAAATCTCTTTCCTGCCTTCTTCTTCCTCCAAGTTCCTCCCCCAGGATTATGATGGTGCTTCAGAGGAGCAATTTGAAATGTATTTTGCTTAAGGGGAAGAATGGGATTCAGTTTAGGAGTGTTTTCTGGGAGTGAGAGTTTCAGGTGCTTTAGGTTCTTGTTATTTTCCCACCTGATGCTTGCCAAATTTTGGCCAGGAGGTGACTCTGCAGGACATCCTCTGGTTTATGGTGATGCCTGGAAGATGCTGCCTCCTCAGAGAAGAGGGACAAGGAGACATCGCTGCTGCAGCTCCAAGGGGCCAGACACCACAGTCACATATCCCAGCTGCTTCCGTGAGAAACACTTGTGTCTCTGACAATTTTTCCTCCCTCATTTCCACTGCAAAAAGCAGCTCTATTAGGAGTAGCATCACTTTTTTATTGAAAAATCTAAATTCCTGTGCTAGGTTCCTATTCAAAACTGGGTTTGAAACAATTTTTTAACAGTTCCTTAGTGATTAGAGGGTGGTTTCTAATGAAGTAGTGTTTCATGGGATCATTTTCCCAGGCTAGAGGAAGGGCTGAGAAACTGGTGGGACTGATCTGAGAGTCCCTGCCGTGCAGAGTTTTTGGTGTAAATCTCAGGGAAGCCTTTTCCCCCCAAAAGTGTGCTACGAAGCTTGGCTGCACCCATGTAGATAGAAATAAAACTACCAAAGAGTGGTTGGCTTCATTCTCTATATTGTGCGTTTGCCTTCTAGGTGCCATCACCTTTCACAGCAAGGACCTAATTTAAGCATGTTCCCATCCAAAAAGACAGAATTTTCAACAGCCCAGGCTAGGGAAGTCTCCAGCCAGAGGATTACAGTTACTATAGCAGTGGCGTAGGCGGGGTGGCAGGTATATAACACCAGGCTGTTGATGGACACAGCTATGTGGTTTTTCCCAAAGGCAAGCACCACTGATCTTACCCTGCTCCTGCTGAAGCTTATCCTTGTCTCATAAAAAGCAAGAGCTTGTCAGCGGCCGGTTCGATGCATCCTCAGCAGCAGCTCGGATCAGGGCCGATCGGTAAGCACTGTGCACAAATAAGCCACAGAAATCTAAGTAAGGATTTTGGCTCTGCGCTCTCAGCTCTCTTTCAAAGCTGTAGCATTTCAGGGAAAAAATACCCCAAAACAACAAAAAAAAAAAACCCAACCCAGCAAACCAATATTACTCAGACAGAGTGGTAGTGCCCTTTAATTTGTGCTGCTCCAGGCCAGATAAGCACTTTACCTGGAAATGCTCTCTGCCTGGTGGAAATAAAAAGAACCCCTTAAAGCCAATCCCATATAATCTTTAGGAAAATATTACTGCCATCAGGTGATCAACAGTTTCAGGAGCAAACATGCCTGAACCCAACCAGGTGCAGTCAGTGCATCCAACTGAAGCTCCAGGGAGCTTTTCCCCTTTTTATTTTTTTTTTTCCTGCTCTGGCTAGATAGGTTTTTCATACATTTTGCCTTTATACAAACAACCACACAAGTTGCAGAGGAATAAACAAAAATTGTGCATTCCAGGCCCCCGAATGCAATTGCTTGCTGGGAAAAAGACCAAAGCAGAGAGCCATGACATACACGCACGGTGTTGCAGGCACAGCCAGGTTTCCCGGGGCTGTGAAATAGGGGGGCTCCTGACGCCTGGGCTGCCCTGGGAGCATATTTGCCTTCACACAGATTTACAGCGGAAGGGGAAAGCTGAAAGTGGCTATAAAAGGGACCCGTTTATTGCTTAACTCTGAAGCTCCCTGACTCACGGGGGAACCCGTCCCTTGCCATAGAATCAAAACAGACTCGAAACACATTATATTTTTCTTTAGGCTGAGCTTTTACAGCTCCAAAAGGAAACGCTCCAAAATGCAAACTATCTATAAATGCAAACTAACTGTAAATCAACAACTTGAAGCTGAGGCGACAAGAAGCATAAAACCAGAGCCATTTATTGTAGTAGATTTTGTCCATTTCTATTTAAAGAATTTAAATAACCACATTGGTACCTCTAGCAGAAGCACCCACCTGATGTGCATCTGCTGCCACCCCAGCCCTGCTCTCCAGCTACTAAGAGCTCCAGATATTTCGGGCCTCAGTGCACGGTGTTTCCCTTAACATCCTGCCTACTGAAAGCCATGGTCTTGCAGCATGCCAAGTGACGAGGCACTGGGCTGCTCCACTGAGCTTGATTTAGTTGCTCAAGACCAGGCATCGCCAAGAGCAAGCTGCCTGTCGTGCACTTGGAGATGTGGCTCAGGGTAATTGATTTCCCAATTTAGCTAAGAAGGCAGCTCAAGCCCTGCCAGTCTGGGATCCCATGTGTAAACAGGACTTAAAAGGAAAATGCCACTGCTGGTGGGGTTGCTGTTTTCCTGTTTTCTTGGCTGCCTCCATGGTGATGCCAGGGTGATGCTCCAGGGCCGGGTCTGGCATGCAGTGGTGGTTTTCATCTGGCATCCCCCACTGAGCCCCCTCGTGTTTTTCCCATTTCTCTCTGGGTTTCCGACTGATGCCTGGGCTCCTGCCAGCTCTCATCAGCCACCCTCTCCGTGCTGGCGGGCCAGCAGCACATCGGGAAGCAGGGGGTAGGACCAGAGGAGCCGCCAGGAGATTGAGGCCAAAAGGAGAGTCACCCCGGGGAAGAGGCTCCAGGAGATATCTCCTTGGAAGCCTGCAGTAGGCCAGTCCCCAGGCTTCATCTTTCAGATGCCCGAGCAGGCAGGGAGAGCAGCACACACCACCCCTGATGCTGGAAAACGTGATGCTTTGGGACACAGCTCCTGCCAAGTGGCTTCTCCATGGCCTGCTCCTCTGCTTCCTCCTCCTTTGTGCCAAGCCGAGCAAGCTGGCCGCCAGCCTGAGCCAAAGGAGAATCAAGTAACCGTGAATTTGCAGTGACGCGTGGTCAGACGACAGGCACACCCTCCTTCCTGCTGTGCAAAATGGCAGGTGCCCCCCAGCCGAGAACAGCACATACCCTCCTTCTACCACCCTTCTGAGTCCACCTTGAGCTCACCTGGGACTGTTCTTTGTCACGGGTATCTTGTGTATGTTGCCACATTAAAAAGCGATGTGAAAACTTAGTTGTCTGCATGTTCTCAGTTTAGGCATCTCTATAAAATCCAAGGAAAAGAAGTGATGAGGAGCGGAGCACTTTTAAAAGAGGAATGCTTTACAGAGGGAAAATTTTTGACATTAAAAGACATCCAGCAGATATTTCTTCTCTCAGGCTAGTTATGTTTTAAAATTTATTTGTTATGGGAGGAGTAGGGAATTTCTACGTGAGGCTAGAGCCAAGCTATTAATCCAAACCAGAGGGAGAGTGTTCAGCTGAGAAATATTTTCCTACCTGTCAAACCTCTCCCAACAAGTAGAAAAGCTTTTTCCCCACTCCTGATGTTGGTTGTAGCTGTACTTTGTGTCTCAAGGGACCTGTGACTTTTTTTTTTTCTCAGCAGGGTCTAATCTTTAAATTCTTCTTTCTTTGCAGAGGGAAAAGGAAGGGAGAAATGAAAGTGCTTGTAACAGGGCCACAAGTGAAGGATCTAATGGAGGGGTGTTGGACAAAGCCAGCCTCAGCGATGGCTCCCCAGGGCCCAATAAGGTTGTATTGGGGTCACCCTGGTCAGCTCTTCTGCTGTGGGATTGCTCTGTGCTTTCAGCTACAGATGGAGCTCGGAAACAAAACCTCCCTCTGCTCAACTCCTCAGTAAATGTCATGAGATCACTGGATTTGAAAGAAAGTCCTTCTGGCCTCAGACCCCTTCTGGCCACCAGCTTTGCCCCATCCTCTGCTCAGGACCTAAGGAAAGGCAAAGCGGTGGCTGGTTGCCTCCTTCCAATGTGTCGTCTCCAGCTCCAGGGTCTTCTGCCAGCCCCCAGGGACACTGGTCAAAGCCTGGGGAGCTCGTGACTGTCAGGAGGCCAGGGAAGGACTGCTGTCCCCATGCCAAGAGAAGTGTGAGCCTGCCCTGCCAGATAACCCTTGGCGTGGTGGTGGGACCCTGTGCACCTTGAAGGGATCCTAAGCTCTGGGACCTCACAGTACCTCACAGCGGCACCCACCACATAGTACACCTGTTGAGGTGAGCGGCAGCATGTTAGACCGGTCCTAACACCAATGCCCCTGGGAGGCACTCAAAAGCAGCTCTCTGATGACCCCAATGTCCTCCAGATACCATATACTCACCTGGAAAGAGATGCAACACCTCAGCCTGAGGCTGGACTGAGCATCTGGGTTGGGGATAAGGATTTTGGGGGAAGAGTTGGTGTAAGGAAGATTAATAGGGCTTGAGTGGAAATGTTTATTTTGCCCGAGGAGTTTAGTTTCTTTGATTTACCTGGTAAAGCTGTGGCACACACCTTAGAAACCAGCTCAATAATCAATTTAATCCATTGTCTCCTTTGGCCCTCTGAAAAAGGGATGTCCTACTTCATCCCCCCTCCACAGTCCTGCCTCCTCCCACCCCGCTATGGACACTACACCTCCCGCTTCCCCCTTTACCCAAACCGGTGGGCACCAAAGGCCCTTAGGGAAAGAGGCCTGAGCTGCATTCTCAGAACGGGGTTAGGAGCAAGGTCTTAACTCCAGGCTCGCAGACAGCTGGGGTCCATCCCCCTGGCATCCATCAGCCACGTCGCAGCGAGGCTGCAGCTGCAGAAAGAGGACCCGGGGTAACGGTGGGAGCCCGAACTGCAAACTCCTGCCTGCCTGCAGCTCTCGCCTTTTTCCTGGAGTCACCACTGCCTTGAGTCAAGGGTTTTTCAGCTTTTAGGGTGAATCCAGTGCAAAACTGGCAGGAGCTAGCAGTAATCATTTTTGACAGCTATCACAGAGAGTGTTCTGGGCTGAGATGAAGGATTTTTTACTTATATCAGCTCCACAATCACTAGCTATACAACAGAGGTTGGTTTTTTCTAACATTTATGTTAAGTTAATTATTTTGAAAATATTTATTCATGACACATCTGTTGGTAAGGTGTCTCGCCGGGGTGTTGGTGGAATAAACGATTGAATCTTTATGGAAAAAGAAGGGTAATATTTCTTTTTCCTGTCTGATTGGTGATTAAAATGCATCCCAGCGCTGCAGAGGGCTTGCACAGTCAGGGCAAGTGATTCCCCATTAAAAGGCTTCTATACAAGCCATACTGCCTTTGTGGCCTCCACCCCACCTAGTTCGTTAACATCTGGCCCAGCTGCCACGGCTGCTGCGCTGCAGAGGTGGGGGGGAAAGATTTTGTGCAGAATAAATGATGGTTGCCTGTGTGAACCAAGGATGGAGGTTTGCTTCTGCAGTGCATCAGAAGGTGCTACCGTGATGCACCTTTCTTCTCCCATACCCTTCCAAAAGCTTAAACTCTAATGGCATCAGATTAAAAAAAAAAATTAATCGGTTGCATCATTGTAACCATTAGACAGTTCTCAAGTCTTTTTTCCTCTTGTCTCATGCATTGTTTTCTTCCTTGCTGGAGTTTTGCATTTTGATGAGCTGGCAGGGCTTGACTTTTCCCAGGATATGACCAAGCTAACCACTCTCCTGTGATTATACGGTATAGAGTCCGGAAGGGTGCACTTGTCCCATGTAAGACGGCAGGGGTGAGCGAGCTGCGGGGAGCCATCCTGCAGAACAAATCCCTGCAGCGAGGACAGAGGAGAAGGAGCAGAGGTTTGTCTCAAAGCTTCCAGCAGGTAACACAGGACTGTATCTGCTCTGCCCCTGCGGGTGCCTCTGGGGGGGGTCAAAACTAACTAACAAATAACTGTGTTTTTAGAGGCTTTGCTAAGCTCTTTTTTGATAAATAAGTCCACAGAGGCTGTATCTCCCCATGGGCAGACTGTGATCCACCTTGTTATTTGTGCTCGGGGGGCACAGCCTTTTTAATAAACCAATACGATTTAATGGTATTGTTTTCGTACAGTGAAGAAGAAAACAAATTATTGATTCCTTACTCACAAAGAGGTAGCTTTGCAGCCTCCCTGTAATACTGGCAATGATTTTTCAATATATAATGGCTTTAGAAAAGGGATAGGACAGTTCACTGTACTTATGAGCATCCTTGGCAGCCTATTTTATTATTTGGAATTGTTGTTATGTATTATAGGAATACACTGTTTGCCTTGTAGAACTGTAAAAGTGCCATACGAGACCAGACAAAGTCCAACCTTGTGCCATTTCTCCCCATGGCTCTCTCCTCCACTGCCCACTGTAACCTACCGCAGCACCCAACAGCCCTTGAAACAAACGCGTTATCTGCCCCGTGAGCCCGTAGCTGGTGTGAATCAGCGCCAGAGGAGACGGCAATGCCGAGATCAGCATCTCTGCAATATTTCATTGCTTTGGTTTTCATGGAGAGGCCTCTGTTTGTCCGAACCCTTCATCAACGGGAGCCCCCCGGCCTGTGCTGGATGTGAACGTGCTGCGGTGCCAGTGTCTTGGGGAGGGAGATCAGCAGGGAGATGAAAAGCAGATCTGTGCTTAACTGACTGACGCAGGCACAGCCTAAGCTACTTTCCACCATCAGCCAGGAAGTCTGTGAGAGGGGGGGAAATTGAATTTCAGCCTCCTCACTATGAAGCTGGAGCCCTAATCACTAACTCCTCTCAGAAATGTAAATTCTGTGGAGTAACTCCTGCAGACCTGGTTTGCAGCACACGGCAGGAGACAGCCCTCTCCCTGAGACGATTAAAATCTGATTTACGAGGCACGGTGGACAGATGGCATCTGGTTTTTGCAGTCAGTGGTCTCTACGGAATAAAAGAGGCAAACTTCAAGGCTGTAGCTCTACAAAGACAGAGAAATTACTTTATTGCTCACATCCATGCAGGTGCCCACATTGACACCTCCGCTCCCACCACACCAGGGCTCGAATCCACCAGCCCAGCAGATCTCTGCTTTTGCCCCTTCCTCTGCTTCTCAGGACCTACATGTTCCCTATTTCCCAGCCCTTCCACTGCCCCACATCCCCTAAAGCTAATGTGAGGTGGGTGAAAACAATTAAAACAGACAGTGCCTGGCTGCTTTGCAGAGCGTGCGTGTGGCAGCTCCAGCACACAAGGGCAGGGAAGTGATAACGCTGCAGGCGTAAAAAAAGGCAATCTCTACCGAGAGCAATCAAAATGCCTCAAGAAGATGAGATTTTTTAGAAGGATATGTGCAAAATAGAAGGAGGCAGATTCAGACTAGACATCAGGAAAAATTTTTTTACACTCAGGGTGGTAGAACACTGGCACAGGTTTCCCAGAGAGGTGGTAGATGCCCCATCCCTGAAACATTCAAGGCCGGGTTGGACGGGGCTCTGAGCAACCTGATCTGGTTGGAGATGTCCCTGCTTCTTGCAGGGGCTTGGACTAGATGACCTTGAAAGGTCCCTTCCAACCCAAACCATTCTGTGATTCTATGATTCTACAAAAGCATCACCAGGTTGGAGAGGAGCAGCCTCTCCTCCCGCACAGCTGGGTGCCAGGCTGGGGCAGAGCCCCAGAAAGCAAAGCCGAGCTGCCGGCACAGAAGTGTTTGTGTTTTGAGGGCTTTTTTTTTTTTCACCTCTTGAACGGTGATCAGGCTTGAAAAGTCCATGCCCAGCTGAAGCAGAGACAGCTCCCACGCATTTTGCTTGTTTCCCATTTCTTGAAGAGGAGGAGAAACAAAGGCATGGAAGAGACTGCAGTGGGTGCAGTGTCCCTGCACGGCCACCGAGTGTGGTCTCTTCCACCGGCACAGTGCTCCCCGAATATCAGCCAGCTCTTCCCAGCTGCCTCCAAACATCCCCAGTGCAGGCAAAACACTCACACTGCGCTACGACGTAAGAAGAGGCCTCATGCGGGGATGCGGTTTGCCTGGTGATGGAGGGGAGGGTCTCATGGCTACAGGGACCACAATGGAGGCCTTCGACTCAGGTTTCTCATCTTGTGCTAAAAACACCAGGTTTTGCCATGGAAGGTTGAGTCTCCAAGGACACCTCAAGACCACAAATGCTAAGCTCAGACACATTACCCTAATACCTTCTTCTTACACATTTGCTCACACAGGCTGCCCGCTCTTGGCACTCTGTTCTTTCCCTTTCCTTCTTTTCTTTCTCTCTCCGAGTCCCTTCAAAGGAAGATTAAGCAGCAGGACTTTCTGATGTCCTAATCCTGCCTTTGTAGATGCAGAAAGCAGGACAAATATCGCCTCACCGCTGCTATCAAAAGGCTTATTTGAGCGCAGTCAAAGTACATGGCTCCCAGGTGGTGCCAGCACCTCTGCGGAGCCCATGGGGGCACTCTGGTGACATTGGGGCTGGTGGCACCATGCGTCCCAAACCGATCCTGCAAAACAGGGCTGTTCCCAGCATCTCCTGGGTGGTAGCTCAGCGGGCAGGGGGGATCTCATCTCCCCCCCTGAGTTGCCTCCTCTCCCTTTGAAACTCCAGGCAAGACCATGCTGACTGATTTCACCTCTCTGCAGTCGTTGCCTGCCTCAGCCTAAATTTCTGGCTGAGTCAAGGCTGATGAGGGAGGCTGCATTTTTCCACTGGCAGCCTCTCTCAGCCGCCCTGAGCCCGAGTCTCTGAAGTCTTAAACGCTGTTTGTTCAGGAACATCCATGTTTGATCAGATTTGGCCACGGATAACAATAGAGCTGTGGAATGGCAACCAAACGGGTTCCCAAAGCTGCCTCCTAAGCCTTGAGGACGCAGCAAATCGGCTGAGCAGGTAAACTGGTCCTCTGCCACCAAGGCATCTCACCCCAGCCTCCCCCAAAGACCTCCCTCAGCTCAGTGCCAGAGCTCAGTTTTGCTGTACAAGCAACCATTTTCTGGCTGTTTCTGGCAACAGAGAGGCAAGATGCCTGTGCCTAGCCAGCTCCCCCAGCCTTACCCCCAAGCCAGAAGCACTGAGACCACTTGCCAGCACTTTTCTGTAGGCAAAGCCTCCCTAGTTGACCAGTATCAGCCCTTCCACTCCATCCTCACTTCATTTACCAGCTCTGTTCTGAAGCCAGCCGTTCGGTGAGAAGCTCAGGTAGGAGGCTGGTGTTGGAATTGGTCCTGAACGCTCTCCAGCCCAGGGCTTGCAGTGCCCAGCGGCTGGACAGGGACAGCAAGCACTGGCTTCCCTTCTGCTGTTTGCTCTGCAAGTAAGAAACTAGCTGGATTTCATTTGGTGGGTGTGCGTTTCCTCAGCCCCGCCACAGAAACTGCTTTTCTTAATGCCAGGGCTGGCTGGGAGGGGCTGAAGGCACAGCAGGAGTCCCCGGCACAGGGTGACCCTACCCAATAGTTCCTCCATGTAGGGGAAAAAATGAATTTGCAAAGCCTCCTCTATCCATAGGCTATGGACACATGTCTACACGCCTAAATATTTTGAGACCAGTAAGGATTGCTAAAGGTCCTGTGGGCAAGGAGCAGAACTGGCAGACCATGGTGAACTGAACAAAAACCATTAAAGAAGATTCATCCCAGTTGTGGCAAATCTCAGCCTCCTGGTATCCTGATGGCACCTAGATGCACTTCCTAGAAGCCCAAAACTGCTGCTCAGCTTAACAGATCCCTTTTTTTTTTTTAGATTTAACTCAGAGGACCCAAGAACTTGTTTCAGGAAAGGTCAAGGCAATAAACCCCAGATTGTTTATGTACATCAACAGCCCTGGGATGTAACACGCTTTTCTTGCTCCAAGCCTTTTCTGATGCAGCCAGAATGGGCAATTAAAATTGAACATCTGCAAAAATACGGCAACACTTGCAGCAAAGCCTGTGCCACTGTATCTACTAGCCTCATCCTGCAATAAATACTCCATCCCTGCCCTGATATCGACAAAGTTGAAATCCAATGGAGCAAAACTCACCCAAACAGCAGGACTGGAAGAGGTGGTGTCGTGCCAACTCGAGTGGAGAGCTCAGCCAGCAGCACCCCGGGGAAATACCCTCTGCAGGGACACATCCCAAACCCTTTCCACGCAACTCCAGGACTCAGATTTTCCTTGGGCTCTTCCCTATGCTTGGTTTGAAACCCCACTGTATTCGGGGTTGGACTCGGGGGGATAGGACTGAACCATCCCTGGAGAGTTTCTCTCCACTTTCCCAGGGCTGAGTATCCAGTGGGAAAAATCTTCTGCTCTTTTGGATGCTTCCTGAAGGCATCGCCATCTCCAGCCAGCTGGGGAAAGGTGAGGCAGCCCATCTGCTGAGTTAACACCCCTGTGGACTGAAATATTAGTTTCTGGTATTGGCTGAGAAAACTCAAGGATTTAAAGAAAAAACCTGACATCTCTGCCCTTCCTCCTCCTTGCCTCTCCTGCTGTGTGCTGGTGGCAGGGATGCCATGAGCCCCTCTTCTGCCTGATGGTGCACAGGCGTCACAAATTCCAGCCTCCCATCCCAAAAGGAGATGAAAAAGGTGAGTCTGACTGCCCAAATGGGAACTTGGGCTGGGACTGGGGAGGGGAAAAATCTCACATGGGGCCCAAACCCAAGCAGCAGACAGAAGCTGGAAGCATGCATGCTGCCTGGCTGCTCCAGGCACGGGGACAGGAGATGTGAGAAACCTCTTTGCACCCATGTCATATCTTGGATGGGTGATGCTGGGTATGGTCCAGGGGAATAAAACCTAGTTCAGTTTAGAAGAGGAGAACAGGTGAGGCTGATCCTTCAGTTGTAAGTGAAACAAAGAAACAGGGAAATCCCCAAGGTCCACCTGGAGACAGTCTGGAGAGGGAAAACTCCCCCTGTTTGGGAATGGCCGCTCCTGTCTTTGGCTTGCCTTCTTCACAAACCAGTAGATTTCAAAGCCCAAAAGCACGGCATTGCTTTGTCTGCTAGTTGGCAGGACACAGCTCTAAGAGCTGTATAATTGTAAAATCCATCCCGGGCACAACTGCAGGGTCCATTTGAAAAGTCCTGAAGCTTAGGAGCTCTTGGAAACAGAGATAATCCTACCAAAACAGCAAGTATGCAAAATAGCTCTAGGGGACGAGTTCTGGGAAACTTGACCTTCGCACCATTCAAAGTCTTCAGTCCAGAAAGAGCCATGAAGATGCACCTTGCAGAGAGCTGAGACGTGGGCTGGCATGACCCCACATCAGCTGATCAGCCAGAGAAAAAACAAATGCCTGGGTGATCCTGGAGAGAAAGGCTTGTCCCCACCCAGATGGGGTCCACCTTGCCAAAGTCTCATAGCAAGAGTTTTACCTCCGCTGCTTCATTAACGGTGCCTGGCTTGGGGGCTCGTCCTTACACCTTATTTGCAAAGTGGGCAGTGGAAGTGGGGACACCCATTCTTGGCTTCTGGGAGCAAGAACGGGGACACTCGCAGTCATCTCCTTGGTTTGATAAAATGCTGCTGATTTGCATTTGTACCTGCCAGTGCTCAGTGTGGCTGCACAAAGGCTTCTCATCCCTCAACAGTCTCGAAAAATCCCACCGGCGCTTCCTCCCTGTCATCCTCCGCGTGGGGAAGAGAGAGAAACAAAAACACATAGCTCCAGTTCTTCTGTTTTACTTTAAGATGTTTTGTAGGTGAGGATAGGCTGCAGCAAATGTTTGGTTTAAAACTTTTGTCTCAGAGAGCTGCTCCTCCCAGCTTGGAGGCACTAAATCCCCCATGCCCATAGTGCTCCATGCTGCAGGAAGAAGAGGCACAAATCTATGAGTCAGCATGATGGGAAGGTCAAGTTTAAGAGACCTTGTCCTCCAGAGCTATTTTGGGCAGTGTTTAGATATATTTGGAGGCCTGCTGTTCTGTTAGGATCATCAGAGAACTACTAAACTTCAGGACTTTTGGTCTGGTCCCCGCAGCTGTGTCTGGGATGGGTTTTTAAATAACAAGAGCTTCTCCTGCACCTCTGCACAGAGGTGCATTTTAAACACTCTGCATTTTAAACACTGCGCAGGGAGGAAGGGTTGCCTTCTGCTGGGGCTGCTGAGTGCCTGGGTCCACACTGGGGCAGGCAGAGTCCTGGCTCCTGCAGTGTCTCCTCCTCTGAGCAATCGTCCTGCTCCCAAACGCTCCCAGCCTGGAGCAGCACATTGGGGTGACTTTTGCGAATCCGGATTTTAATAGGAAAGAGATGGTAACAGAGGGGGAAAAACGTAGTGGTGATGGGATATAAAGTGCAGCTGGGCAGATTAAGCTGCAAGGGAATTAAGAAATTACTAACGCTCTGGCAGCTTGAAATTTGCCGGTGCAGAGATGAAACTTTTAAGATGCTCTTGGCAAGCATGGGGAAAAGACAGCCTGTCCAGCCAATGCCACCTGCTGGAGATAGCACTTGGAGACTGAGATTCATGGCACGAGTTTAACTCGTGTTTCTTAATCATCCTTGTGCCCAAAGCCTCTCTTCTGCAACTTGAAAACCTGAGCCCATTCCTGGGATGACAGAAGTCTCGGACACCACAGGTGCAGCCCCTCCGCCCTCCCAGGGAAAGTTTCCTCCCCCCTAGGTTCCCAATCTCCTTTCCTCCGTTTGCCTTATCTGACAGCTAATTATCATTCCAGAGGTAGTTGCTGGAGGAGCCATATGGGATCCATAAACCGCTAACGCTGGGCAATTTCGTTTTCCAAAGAATCAAAAGATCGGAGAGGTCCTATGTATTATTGTTGTTGTTATTGATATGATTATCACTGCTGTAATAGCAGTCAAAATCGCCAAATTGGGTTGCAGAAACAGTTATTGCTGAGCAAGGTTATCGTCCCTGAAGCCATTACAAGTCTAAGAGGTTTTTAATTGGGAGGAAATAATACGTTCACAAGCTCTAATGAGAGAGTTACAGAATAAACCCAGACCTAAGGGGAGGGAAGGAGGAGGGAGCCGAAGCCTCAGTGCAGAGATCCCCCCATGAAGGGATGATCTGGGGAGCAGCCACTGCCAGGGCAGCAGATCGGGGTGGGGGGCTCAGCGCTTCTGCATGCGTGTATGTGCCGATTATCTAATAAGCTGTTTCTTAAGATCCAGTGATACTGCCACTTATACCATAAATTCAATGATCATCCCTTTCCTGGTCGTTTATCTGCTTCGTTTCCCGACAATTTTATACTCTTCTGATAAACTGTTTGTCTAACCGCTTGGAAGAAACAATGTCAAAAGCTGTACCTTAGGCATTCGCCAAAATAATGAAGAAAATCCATCACCAGGAGAGTTTATCTATTGCCTTGCTGGATGTAAATAAAACGTCAGGCTAATTTACTTCCATTAATCTTAAAGGCCGTCGCTACAATGGCAGTCCTATGTAAGAGTGGATTTTTTTTTTCCTTTTCCGCATAAATATTTAAGCAAGTACTGAAAGCATAAATAAATTGCTTTCTAAAAGCAAAGATTATTTTTATATCCAGCCATTTAACCATAAATTTGGATTTACTTGCTAGCTCTTGCCTTTCAGGCAGCAGCCAGCCCATGCTTCACTCACATGGGCATGGAGCCACTTGGGCAGATTTTGCCGAGCATCAGGGGTGTCTGAGTGCCACCTCTGAGTGCCACCCCACCAGTGTCATCCCCAGACAGTGGACGTCTTCATTGAGTGCTCAGGTTGCTCTGTGAGATCTCCACAAAGCTGCTGCAAAGGTTTGGTGCCGCAAAGGTTTGGTGGCAGCAACGGGTGGCTCAAGAAGTGGCTCTTAAATGCAGCAAAAAGGCGTTTAGTTTATGGAGGACGAGCCCAGCAGAGCACTGGAGCAGGATGCTGGGGGGCATTTGGGGTTCACCAGTTTTGGTGGGGGTTTAAGAACAGGTTGTGGGGGGAGGCTGGATGGGCGTCTGTGTGCACGCGTGCATGGAGGAAGCTGTGCATGCAAGTGTGTGCCTGCGTGCATGGAGGGGATGTGCATGCCCATGCTCTCAAACGCTACTCCCCAAGCGCTGGCAGCAATCAGCAAGTTCCCGTGGTGCCAAGGGTGTGCCCGAGGGGTGTCACAGGGATGCTCTCCTGCAAGGAGCTCCGGCAGGAGCACTGCCTGGTGCCTTGGGGAAAACCTTACGGGCTTTTCTGGCAGCTCTGGAAGTGACAAAGGGAAGAACAAGGCAGACTTGGGTCTTTTGGGGTGATGTTTGGAGCCAGCAGCACTTCACGCCCATGCTGCTGGGCCCCCAGGGGCACAGACGGCACGCAGACGGCTTCACTTTCCTAATGGTTTCGGCTCCTTTCTGCTGCTCTTCTCCATCCTGTCACCAGTGATGCTAGCAAGAGCGTAGGATAGGAGTTGCATTTAATTGCCCCCCTGAGACCCACTTGCACTTCAGCTCTTGCAAGCCCAGGGACAGTGCCCGAATTTGTTTCTCCACTCTTATTCTCCTTGCTTAGCTGCTGCTGCCTTTAAGCCAAAGCAGTTCTGCTCTAGCTCTGCAGCCAGCTTGTACCGTTCCCTTTCTTTGTTATTCCACCCCAACAGGATCCGTGATGACATCCGGTGAAATTTGGTTAAAACAGGATCACTCCCGAGATGAGATCTTGTTTGTCAAGCACTGCCCTGAGTGAATTTTTATGATTACATTATAAACCCATAAGAATAAGTTTATCATAGGAAATATGACACATTCATAGCTGGAGCAAACCAAACCTGACACTACGTGATCAAGGCTGATAAGGCCGGAGCAGCCCATGGGATTTCTCTGAACGGCTGTGACCACAGTCCAGAGCCCGTGCGCTTTGCTGGCTACACAGACAAGCCCACAGAAAAAATGACTAATTAGAGGACACTAATGATCTGTTGCAGCAAGATCATGGCTTTTGCTTCTCTCATTTATCCATACAAGGTTAATTCAAAAGCATTTTTTTATTCATATGCGTGTTTACAGATGTTCTGACACATGTTTAGCCATCACACTCACATGCTACAACTAAGGACATGCAAAAAACCCTAGAAAAATCCCCACTGCCTTGTGCAATGTTAAGGTCAAGCAGATGCCACCAAAAGCAAGGGATGTAACCAGAAGCAAGGCAAAAGCTGCTGTTCCAGCACAGCCAAGTCAACAGCTTTGGCCACTGCACAGTGCTCCACCTTCCTCTCACTTCTTGCTGAGAACTTGGCTTGCATGGGATGAAAAACCTCTCTTTTAATGAAATTTCTCATTTAAATGAGAAAAAAAAAAGACTATGACTGATGTCACACATCCTAACTAATGCCCTTCTGACCACGTAGCTTTTCACAGCATATTTTCTGGATTTAATTATGTCACATTTAGTCTCCTTTATTCATATAGGACTGTGCCCGGGCATGGCTTTTCACAGGACCCAGGATGAGTTATTTTGTGCTCCTCCATGCTCGCAGGCTAAGCTCACCTCCCGATAATGAATCCCCATGATTTAGGCTGTAGAGGGACTTCCCTGACAGTCATCCATCCCCTGGAGCAGCAAATGGGGTGATAACTCATGGGGTAGAGAGGGTGGTGGGGGAAAGGCTTTCCCTGGGTAATTGTAGGGCAGGACTCTGGGAAGATGCTGCCAGCGCTCTGGATGCTGATGTGCCCGTGATGTTGAGTACTGGCATCTTCTGAGAGCACTTGTGCTTGTTGATTCATGCCACTTCACTTCATCTTCTCTTAAGCGAGATGAAAAAGGTAAAAAAAAAAAAAAGGTAACTGCTTGTGCCTCTCAGCATCGGTGCTAAAGTATCCCCTTGCAAGCTCTGTAACTGACACGGCGCTGGGATGGCTGGAGCAAGGAGGTCATTTTCTGCCTCTCCCACTGTATGGGTGGCCGTGTTCTCCAAAGCTAAGGCAATGGGACAGCAACACAGAGCAGGTGCCCACATCGTTCTCACGGAGGCTTTCCAAAGGCTCAAGTGGCTCGGGGTGCCTCAAGTCTGTAATGCTGGAGAAATGCAGAGCTGCTCCCTGAGCCTCCTTTAAAAACACTTCTCCTGGTGGCAAACCATCCATCAGCGAGGAGCCTGCTGCTCCTGGCAAGCAAGCACTGACCACGTGCCTCCGCTGGGAAACACGCCGCGGAGAGCAAGACAGGGTCTGCCAGATCCCGTCCCTGGATCTATTTTCCTCTTGTTCATTTTGCTTTTGAAGTTTCTCTCAGCCCTGACACTTGAGGACTTGCCTGTCCGGGGTGTTGCTGCACCCCATCACAGTGGGCTGCTGGGCAAGAGCCTAAGGAGGTGACAGCAGCGGGATGGGTTCTGCTAGAGGTGCCAGGAAGCTCAGAAAGCATTTTGCCCTTGATTGCTTTCTGCTGAAATAGCCTGGCATTTTTGTCAAAAGATTTTTTTTCTGCAAGCCTTGGAAAGGGTTTTGTGCAGCCAAGCGGCGGAGCTCACAGGAGGTTTGCCTTTTAATCCCCTGACGGCAAAGGAAAAGGGCGAGCGAGAGATTGAAACCTTCACACCCCACAGGCAAAACGCACCTTGGCAGCAGCCCAGCCCTGCCAAG
>WHYT01017895.1:472900-483617 GCA_009806455.1 Tetrax tetrax | reverse complement strand
ATATATATATATATAAAATAAATCTATTTTCTGATTGGAGCGCAAAGGCATCCGACTCGCTCTCTTGCTCAGGGCTGCAGCTGCCAACCTGGGAGCCAGGGCTCAGGGTACAGAGAGGCTCCTGGACAGCCAGGAGGGCTGGAGCAGATCTCCAGTGAGCCCAGGGAGATCTACAGGTGATAACTACATGGAAACCAAGTGACCCACAGTGGCTGCCTATTCCCCTCACCCTGATAATTAGCAAAACGTATCAATTACTGGCTGTGCTTTGAGAGAGAGTTCAGTCTGAACCCAAACACTAATCAAGCACTGGGAAAGATGCTGCAGGAAACAAAAGGTTTGATTTCCATGGCTATTATATTCATAACCCTTTGAGAAGCAAGATTAGTCCCACACTGGAGCGCCTGTTTCCTGAGGTTTAATGAAGCACTTGGGTCAGTGCTTCTCCATCAGGAGAAAAGTGCTATAGCATCTTTTGACACAAAACACATCAAAAAGAAAGAAAACACCTCCATGTATGTCCTTGGGCTACCTGTTGGAAAGCTCAGCACACCAGTTTCTCTCACCTACTACATTGTTCTCCAGGCTGCACAGAAGGTGAAGACAATCTGAGATGACTTACAGAGACATTAAATGTGCTCAGACCTCCGTTCACTCGCCTGCAAGCACCTGTGGCACCGAGGCAGCTCGGTGCTGGACCTGCGGAGGTGCAAGGTGGAGGCTGGACCTGGTGTCCAAGTGGAGCCCCGGGAGATGGACCAGCCGGTTGTGGAGATGCTGAGAGCACTGCTGACATGTTAACGAGCCCTCCCTCCCTCTGTCCCCACTCAGGTCTTTTATATCAATTTCTCCTCACCAGAGCCTAAACAGCTCTAATGAACAGGACACTAGGTCTTACTGCTGGAACACAAATACGTGAGCCACACCTTCTCGCATCCAAGTTCAAACCCTGTGAGAAGCTCCCTTTCAGCCCCTCTTTGGTCCCACGTGAAGCTCAGTTGCCCCAGAGCATCCCCTTGGGTCCAACGGGACTTTCCAGCCATGACTCAGCCTGGGACAGCTTCCCTCAAGGAAAACTACCTTGCTCCACCCCCAGCTGGAAAGGGGGTGCCGCAGGGCAGGGCCATGGCTGCAGAGCTTCAGAGCTGATGTATTTTTGGCCCTTTTTAAAGCACAAGATAAAGCTATGAACAGCTGCTCCCTTTCCAGCAGGCTCAGTGTTTTTCCCTTGGTAAAGCTTTGCACCAAGAGGGTTGTTCTCCTATGGCAAACACCAAGGGAAACCAATATAGATGTAGCCTAATTTTAAGGTTAATTGAAGAAAACAATCAAGATTTCAATGCTGATGTACAGCAGGGCTCAAACTCACAGCTTCTCCTTCCCCAGCAAGGGCTGTGGGAGGCTAAAGCCGTTTCTGAAGGACACTATTTCACTTCTACAACATCCTGCTGACTTGGTGCTTCTTTACCTTTAAATGACTTTTCCACATGGGAGGATCCCACTGGAGCTGCTGAGAAAAACCTGTGGATTGCCCTTGGACTTATCATTGCGCTGCTTTGGCCCTTCGAGGGAAAGTCTCTTTAAAACTAGACACTTTCTCCTGGAGACTCAGCCTTTCCATTGCACTCCATGGTATTTTGGCCTGGGGAAGGGAGTTGGTTAATCTTCACATTTCTCTGGCTGTTTCAGCTAAAATATTTCCAAGCCCAGCCAGGACTGCTCCGCCTCTGCCAGCCATAATCTGAGGTTATAAAGATTAATGGTCAGGATTTGCCAAAAAAAAAAAGGAAAGAGTAAGGAGAACACATATTTTAATAGTCTTTTTTTTTTTCTTTATCCCTTGCTTTCTTTTTTTGTTGTTTAATACTTGCCCTTTCAGGCAGTTTCCTCTTGTTTGATAATCAAAGCTCCAGCCCCAAGGCACCTAAGCAGGCTTTTTCCACAGAAACCCCTTTTGCCTCCTCACAGCCATGCTTTAAGAAATGATCACTCTTTGGGATGCTGTCATAATCCCTCATAGCAGCAGGATATGATTTTCCAGACAGAAGATTAAGCGCTGTTAATCCCGAGGAGGAGGAAAGCAGTGCCATGTGAAGGGGCAGGGCTCCTGATCTCCAGCACCAGCAGTGTGTCCCTGGAGTCTGATCTGATGGGGCTGATGCAGAACACGTTGCTTGTCCCTAAGGAAGCAGAGCCAACACTGGGAGAAAGCTTGGCCACCTGAGAGTGGACTCACTGCCTCCGAAACTTGCCTGCATTTCCCTGCAAGCCCCAAGCATGGATTGTGCTTGGGCCAAACTGCTTCTGCACAAAGCTCTGCTGCTCCCCTTAGCTAATGAGTAAAAATACATCCCAAGAAACCACAGCCTGTGGGACCTCGCAGAGGAGGCAGGCACAAGGAGACCCAGGCAGCACAGCCAGTGGGACAGGCAGTCTCCATCACCTCAGCCCTACCTGGAGGAGAAAGTCAAAGAGGGCCAGGCGGCTCCACTCGCCACGTGGGATGTTGGAGCAGGGACCGTCCCCAGCCACCTGTGTCAGTCCATGGGGCTGCAGCATCTCCTGGTACTGCAGCCACCCCAGGGCACAGGAGTTCTGGTCGTTGTTGGGGTCCTTCAGGTGCTGAAGGTCAGGCGCCCACCAGACGATGGGTCGTGGGGAGCCGTTGGTGTAGCTGTAGGGCAGGAGGTGGCTGGTGAAGCGCCGGGCCACGACGGGCAGGCTGCGATTCAGCCCCAGCACCCTGTCCAGGTGGAAGGCCAGCACCTCATAGAGGTCCCCGGGGCGCTTGATCAGCCCGCACCGCCCATCCTGGCAGTCCCCCTCTGGGTCGGTTGGTGAGGTGTCCCCCTCAGCATCCTCCACGGCCTGCAACCCAACTCGCAAGACTTGCCCGTGGGCTGGGATGCGGGTTTTGGAGACCACCCGCCCACTGGCCAGCAGCCGCATCTTCTGGAGGTCATCATCAGAGAGCCATGGGGGAGCATTCCCCGCCAACCCCCGCCGCCATCGCCTGCCCCTGCCAAGGGGCTTGTCCTGCTGCAGGTGAGCGAGAGGCGCGGGGGACCTTTTACTGTGGGCTTGTCCCCCAGATAAGGGGGCAGCGATCTCTTGCAGGGGGCCTGGAGGGAAGGATGCTGGCAGCAGGTGGGGGGAGCGATCCGGCAATGGGGGTAAGCGGACCAGGGCCAGTAGGGCCAGTGCCAGCAGCACCCCAAGGGCCGCTGGGGCAGGGAGCTTCAGCCCCATCCTTCGCCACGGTCGCTGGGCCTGCAGGGAGAGAAAGGGAGAGCGTTAGCGAGGGTCCTGGGGGGTGTTGATGGTTGCTACAGCTGGGGCCTCCCTGGACCCGTGCACCCTCCACCCCAAGCAGCGCTGATGGGAGGCTCTTGACAAGCTTAATGGGGTTTGCTTTGAGCATGATGCTATGTCTGCGGCAACGATGTACAGATCACCTTACAGGTGATGAATTCTTCATGGCCAAATATTTTGCTTTAAAAATTCAAGGAACAAAAAAAAGAAAAAATGGAAAGAGCACCCATAAGTAACAATATTGCCCTAGTCTTCTCCAGGTGACCTTCTCCACCCAACCTAAGCTACTTTACTCTCATTATTTCCCTCGTTGAGAGGATGTCTCAACGTGCTCCGAGACATAGCCTCTGATGCTTCCAGCAAAAGCAAGGCAGCTCCAAGTGCTGGTCAGGGGCTGTGGCAACCTGTATCTAAAAAAGATGCAAACTGCTTTGTCTGAAACCTAAAATAGCAGCACCAAGGAACTGCCTTTAGATGGGCACTACCAAGTCTCGGTGTACGTATCTTTATACACACACTTTTCCTCTCCCCCCTCCTTTTAATCATACTTTCTACTCTGAAGGGACTAGTAAAAAATTATATAGGCTGGAAAGGCAGTTAGGAGTAAATAATGTGCAAGCCTCCCTGCATTGCTAAGCAAACGTATCTCCGCTTTGGCCTAAAGCAATCCCACGTGTCCAGCACTGGAGCTGCCCTGAGCACAGCACTTTCCCATTGGGGATGATGTGGAGGGAAGCGAGGGGCAGCTCTAGGAAATCCTCCCAGCCCATCCCCATCCCCAGGCCACACTGCATCCATGCCACATCCACCCGAGCTTGGGCGGTCTAGCGCACTTTGGCAGGCTGCAGAAGCAAAAGGCACCTTGGAGCCGCTTCTCTGCTATACAAGAGGCATTTCCAAGTGGCTCAAACCCACGTTGGAAGTCAAGGCAACGTTGGAGTGGATATATTTTTTTGCAATTATTTCTTTTGGAAGCACAAGTATATCCATGGCAGACACAGCGGGACAATATATTGCCAAAGATGGGATAAGAGATTGTTTATAAGATGAAAAGTTTGGAGGGAAAAAAAGAAAAGAGCTAAAAAGCTGGAGGGGAGAGAGTCAGCAGCCAGAATGACTTCCAGAAGGCAGCTGGGCAATCAGAAACATTTCCAGCCACAGGGCTTCTAGGACCGCAGGCTCCCGCTGGCTCCAGGGACCCACCACCAGCACGACACCAGCCCCAAGAGGAGCTGCCCAGGCCACCCCAGAATGTGAGTCCTTTCATAAGCTGATCCAGCACTATAGAATCATAGAATGGTTTGAGTTGGAAGGGACCTTTAAAGGTCATCTCCTCCAATGCCCCTGCAAGGAGCAGGGTCATCTCCAACCAGATCAGGTTGCTCAGACCCTCATCCAGCCTGGCCTTGAATGTTTCCAGGGATGGAGCATCCACCACCTCTCTGGGCAACCTGTGCCAGTGCCTCACCACTGTCACTGTAAATTTTTTTTCCTTATATCTAATTTGAATCTACCTCCCTCTATTTTAAAATCATTACCCCTCGTTCTATCACAACAGGCCCTGCTGGAGTTTCTCTCCATGTTTCCTGTAGGCCCCCTTTAGGTACTGGAAAGCCACTATCAGGTCTCCCCAGAGCCTCCTCTTCTCCAGGCTGAACAGCCCCAACTCTCTCAGCCTGTCCTCATAGGAGAGGTGCTTCATGCCCTCACTGCAGGGAGGTCACTTCAGATGGCCCAGTGCTGAGGAGCCACATCCCTCCCAAAGACACTGCGTCAGCCGGGGTGGATAAGAGGAGCCACAAAGCCACCGAATCACTGGCAGCAGCCATGGGGGTTTTCCTTCCAGGTCTCCCTCTCAAGGACTGAGTAGATTTAACGCAGCTTACAAGAGCTGGTGATGGTGCATTTGGAGTGATTCAGCTTTATAGCTCTCATTTAATCATTTCTCTCACAGACACACAATGTCATGCCACAAAACGTATCCATCAGGCCAAATTGTTTGCTTGCAGAGGGCTGATACCAGCCTCTGCCAGGAGCCGGGGCTGTCTGGCGCGAAGCTATGGGACCTGCCATGGAACCTCCCGTTTTAGCTCTCCCTTAAAGCCCCAGAGTGACAAGGAGCTACTGCAGGGTGAGACTGTTCAGAGAGTGATGTTCTGTTCTGGATGATGGGCAGGGTTATTCCAGACTTGGTATTAACTATCCCAGGCATCATACTACATGGCTACGTTATCGCCTTAGGCCCCTTTCTGGGCAGAGGATGAGCATGAACACCCTCAAGCAGCCTCAAGGGATTTCTGTCGAGTAGTTGGTTGTGATGCCTCCCCAGCTCTCTCCCGCTTGGACGGGACAATGGTTTGATGCGGAACCACAGCCAACGCCAACTAACACGGGTGGCACTCGAGCTCAGCAACCCAAAACCTTCATGCCCGGGATTTCACACAAGTCCCCCAGAGTGCAGACACACGCTTATTCCCAAACCCTGTAACCCAGGGCTGGCATCCTGAGCAAGAATTAAGGAGAGGTGCGATGTCTAAATCATAGTTTAACTATAGTAAAATAAGACTCTGGCGTAAAAAGGCCAGATCCTGATATCCTGATATCCATACTCCTTTCAAGTCATCACTGTAAGTGCTTCACAGTCCATCCCTCCAAACTAAAAGTGTGCTGAATTAACTGCAACATCTACAGAGTTAATCCCAATGGACAGGCTTAACTGTAAATCTCAGTACTCCCATCTGCATGCAGCCCAGTTCCCTTCCCAAACCATGCTTTTCCCACTGCCTCCCCAGTCCCACTCCTCTGGAGAGACATGGTCCACCCTGCTCTTGCCAAAACTCCCTGTAATCCTCTTCTCTGCATGGAGGATTTGCAGGGCAAGCATTTTTGTTGTCCACCCGATAATAACCCCTTGGTCGCTTACACCACCGCTAGGCACGCGAAGAGCCTGGCTGCCAAAAATCCCAGTATTTTGCAGAGGGGGGGCGGTGCATGCGGGAGCCATTTGGAGAACCTTGGAAATATTGCAGGAAAAATCCTTTTTAATCCACAGCTGGAGAGCAGTGGATGCCAAATGGATGGCAACGATTGCCGGGATTTTAATGTCAAGTCAGTTTACAGTCCAAGTGGTTAAGGAATCATTATTGTCCCAAACACACTTTGTCTTCTCTGTCAGCAAGCTCGGGTTTGGGCATCACAAGTTAGAGCTTCATGTCTTTCCCACCTCAAGCTTGAAATCCTGCACTTTGAAGCTAGGCGAGGGCTGCCCCAGGCTCCCTTCCACAGCCCCAATCAGGGTTTCCCTGCCACATCAACAATAAAAAGAAAAAAAAAACGTGCAAGTACAGTCTCTGTGTTATTTCTGGCAGTTGATATTGCAAATTTAATAATAATATAGATGATAGAATATTGCAGAAATAATACTGTATTTACAAGCCCACGGTAAATACTTTTCCAGAGAGACTTTCTCTGAGCCTGTGCTGAAAAAAAAAAAAAAATGCTGCAGTTTAAGCTGTGGCTTCGATTCAGCCTGACATGCAAACCATACATACAGCTCTGCTGTGCCACTCTTCCGTACTGACAGTACAGCACGTCTTCGCTAGAAATTAGGTCCGTTTCCCAGCGGGCAAGCTACAGGCAAAACCCATAAAATGGCTTAAGAGAGGTACTGTTTGTTCCAGGATGCCAATAAGTAAATAATATATATCCTAGCTCGTCAGAGGGACATACAGCACAGCCCAGGCTCCCAAAAGCACAGCGGAGAGCCTGTGCAGCCCAGCCGCTTGAGGATAAAACTTTCTAAGTGTGGTTGGGAGGGTTTTTTCCTTGACATTGTATTCCCGGGACGCTTGAACCTTGGCACAATTTGAAGCGGAGAAGCCTGTTTCCAATTTCTTTTCAAAGTGCATCAAATTGGCTTTTGTCGAGCTTGAAAGAAAAGAAAAACAAACCCCAAACTTCATTATCCAAGAATGTAAGAAAGAGCCTTAAAGCTAGGAAGATGCCATGGAAACAAGTGGCCTTTAAAAGTGGATTTCATCCCTGCTTTCCTCTGGTGTCCGAAAGAGCGCTCCTGCCCCTCCACCAGTAAATCCCAGTGTCCCAAAGAGATGCCCAAGGGAGCCAGGACGGCTCAGCCATGGCCATGTCTCTCTTGGCTGCCCGCCTGCCCTAGGCTCCCGAGCTTGGAGGACTTTGTCGAAGGCTGCCGGCGAGCAGGTTAAAAGCATGTACGTGCATTTATCCAGATGCACACTGTGCAGGGGATATTTTGCAGGAGGGAGGTGCAACACACAGAGCTGTACTTACCCTCCCAGCACCACGCTCGCTGCCCGCCCAATGAACCGCAAAACCGCCTGGGCAGCAGGAGACGCAGCCCACCGTGACCAGTTTTAACAAAGACTGCTTGAAAAGCAACTGGGAAACCTCCTCTGGCTGCCCACCGCCTCCGGGAACATTTCCAGACCTTTGCACCCAACACGCGCTGCTCACGGCAGCTCCCAGCGCATCGGGGAGAGAGGCTGAGAGCAAGTGTGTCAACCAGATCCAGGAAGGGACTAGCCCCTTCCTTTTAGGTTATTTTGGCTTTTAAGGGTATGGGATGTGGGCTAAGCTCACTGCTGGGGACCCAAAACTGTGCTGAGGATGTGGAAGGAGACAAAAACCTCTCCACTCCCACTGCGACTCTGGGCGAGCCTGAGCAGAAGGAAATCCTTGGCAGAGTCCGTTGCCCATCATTCAAGTGCTTAAGTGCCTTCCTAGATCATCCTGCTCAGGGAAGATAGATGGCTCGCAGAGTGGGGATTTACTAAGACAGCTATTAAATTAAGACTGCCAGCCTCAAAGGTAGCCCTGGCTCAGAGCGGCTGCCCGAGGGAGGAGGTCCACTGTGCTCCCCTGACATGTGGGTACAGGACCAGGACCCACCACCACCCGCCTGCATCTGCATCTGAGGGAGTCACAGCAAATGTTCGGTCGTCTGAAACTGGGTAAGTGGAAACCTTTATGGAAACATAAAGGAACCTAAATGGAAACATTGCCACATGGTTCTGGGTCCTTCCCTGCAGAGTCAGCAAAGTCCTCGTAGCTGGCACACAAGCCTTCCCACCAGTGTGTCCAAAACCAAACCAGAAAATGACCAAGTTAAGTTGGCTGGGGTGAAACTTTAAAACATGCTGTGCTTTGCTAAATTTTGGACAGTCTGCAAAGCTTCTGCCTCATAATCCGGTGTATTTTCGGCTCCAGGCCCTGCGTCAGCTCCTTGAGCTTTCTTGCTCAATCCGCTCCACGCAGACCCACTGTTTCTGGTTTTGGGAGGCCCCTCACCCTGGAGGTAATTCTCTGCTGAGCCACAGGCTGAGCACTGACTCTACTCACGCACCCCATCATCCAAAACACCGTTTTGAACAAAATTTTCAGCCAGTGCTGGAAACTGCTCTGTGTAGCAAGAAAATCCCAGCACTTGTATGTAGCAGTATCGTTCCCATTGCACTGACTGGTCCCAGTTGAGTTACAGACCAAACAAGTCCAGCCAAAACACGGGCTCGTAAAACTCCCAGGAACAGCCTACATGAGCAGCAAAGCTCCCAGCATCCCAAACATCCTGCTCAGCATCTTTACAGAGGACCTGGGGCAGGTGATGGAGGACATCATGGAGGAGAGGGATGGCCATCACCTGGGTGGAGGACATTGAACCATGGGGTGCAGGTGATGCAGTCAAGGGCAGGGCTGCCACTCAGGGAGGACCCAGAGAGGCGATACGCCACATCCTGCACCTGGGACGGACTAAAACCCTGCGGGGTACCGGCGGGGACTGCTTTTCCTGTGATGGCACTGTCCTTACCCCTAAATCATGTGATTTTTCACTGAGAAAAAGGAAAGATTCATAATTCTCCTTTCTCCCACTGTTTACATCTTTTGGCTTGCAGGAAGTTAATATTCAGCTTGGTGAGGGATGGACAGGGTGCTTTTCATCCCGACGCTGTGCACAGTGCAGCTCCAGACTCCTCTGTTTCATCTCAGAAGCCAACACAAAGCACCACACAAATAAACAGCCTCCAGGATGCCATCCTTCTCTTGCTTTAAAGTAAGCAAATTAAAAGCTTTCAGATGCCTCATCCTTCTCCTACCCAAGTTCAGAGTCAAGGCCTTTGCTGTGGACTCTTGCACTTAGCTCGGTCTTCTGCTTCTTGGAGACATATCTTGTAAGAGGTTGCTGGTTTCCCGTCAGGACATGTCACCAAGACACATGGGTCTGCTGCCGTTTACATAAGCAAACATTTCCATTACTTTTTGACCATTAAAAGCCTTATACAAAGTGGCGCCGACCTGCATCTGAACTATCCAGGGCACTGCGGGCCCGAAATGGCACCTGGTCTTCACAGGAGGCGGCGAGGATCAGGGCAGCCCTGAATGCACAACTGTCCTGCTCACATTGCAGGACAAGGGAGGTCCTCCTCATCTTCCCTCCTCTCTGTCTGCTCATTCCTCTAAGCCCTCGCACCTACGTGAGAGCAGCACACCTAAAAATCCTGGCAGGGACATCCAGGAGGGCAGAGCAGCGGTTTTGGGCGACTGTTGCTCCCCCCGCTGCTGTGCAAGATCCCGCCAGGTTTCTCTTTTCCCCCTCCTCTCTTCTCAGTTTCCTGGCCAGCCCGTTGAACTCAGCTCCAGAGGTTTTCAGAGCAGCTTTCCCATCTGCCTGCTGAAACAGCAAGAAGGGGGCCCCTTCCTCGGCGAAACAGATGTGGCTCGCCTTTGTGCAACATCTGCGCCTCATGCTGCCGTTCCTGTTGAACAGCCTTGCCTTTGTTCCTGAGGGGTCAAAGCGCAGGGGATGCTCTGGAGGAGGGCTGGACTCGTTCCCTTCGAGACCCGCACACAAAACTTCCTTGAAACCACCTGGGTTTCTTCTGGTTGAAAAAAAATATGCTTTGTTCCCCCCGACATTCGGGAATCGACAGTCCTGCTTCTCAGTGCTTCGGTTCCGTTCACACTAATGATTCCTGGGAGATTCCCAAACCCGAGGAAGTGACAGCAGGAACCTGGGATGCACCACAGATCCCCTTCCTCACACCCCCCCTCACCCCAATAACGTCTCTCCCTGTACCTCTGGGTCGCTCACTAGCCTTGGCCTGGCATCCCCAGCGGGGCTGCGCTGCTTCAGCTCCTCTACACAGAGCAGCGGCGAAGAGCAGAAGTGCTCGAAAGCCACATCATTTTTTTTTTGTTCTGGGCTGCATTTAATATGGGAAAGAACATACTAAAATCAAATTAAATTTTATTTCCTTCTTGCTTTTGATGAGTTTACAAATCCCGCTGGCGAGTGCCTGAAAAACTGCTAAAGGTCCCTTACACATTTTGGCACTTGATCCCATTTCATTTCTTTGGGGGGGGGGGGGGGGGT
>WHYT01017895.1:448735-462927 GCA_009806455.1 Tetrax tetrax | reverse complement strand
AATATGCTTTGTTCCCCCCGACATTCGGGAATCGACAGTCCTGCTTCTCAGTGCTTCGGTTCCGTTCACACTAATGATTCCTGGGAGATTCCCAAACCCGAGGAAGTGACAGCAGGAACCTGGGATCCACCACAGATCCCCTTCCTCACACCCCCCCTCACCCCAATAACGTCTCTCCCTGTACCTCTGGGTCGCTCACTAGCCTTGGCCTGGCATCCCCAGAGGGGCTGCGCTGCTTCAGCTCCTCTACACAGAGCAGCGGCGAAGAGCAGAAGTGCTCGAAAGCCACATCATTTTTTTTTTGTTCTGGGCTGCATTTAATATGGGAAAGAACATACTAAAATCAAATTAAATTTTATTTCCTTCTTGCTTTTGATGAGTTTACCAATCCCGCTGGCGAGTGCCTGAAAAACTGCTAAAGGTCCCTTACACATTTTGGCACTTGATCCCATTTTATTTCTTGGGGGGGGTGTCACATTTTTTATATATTTTGAGGACAGAGGGTTTTGACCCATTTATTTTCAGTTTTCGCTTTTAACCGGTGGACCAACACCAGGAAACAGGAGTGCTCGGTGCCTGGCTGGGGCTCACAAAACTCGCTCCAGCGGCACTGGCGAGGGGCAGGACTGGATTCCCTCATCGGCGTTTCAGCGGAGGTCGCCCAAGTCGGACGGTTGGGTTTCCTGGAGCTGGCTGTCAGGTTTTTTCCCTTCCTGGAGAGCAGGAAAGCGCATTCATGGGATTCCAAAGGGGAGGGATGAGGAGGACAGCGGAGCCTTTCAGCCCTCCAGGCTTTCTTCAAAACAGAATTGTTCACACAAGCCCTGGCCTCAGTTCCAGAAAGGTAACCCCATTTTCCTCCATTTAAGCCATCCCTTTTTAAAGAGAAAAAAAAGGAGAAGCAAGCTGCTCGCCATTCAGCTCTGAGTGCCGCCTGTGTCCCACAGACCCAAGCCCGCCGGCAGCCACCCTCCATCCCTCTTCTCCTCTCCCAGTGAACCCCATGGGGCAAGGGAGAGGAGCAAACACGGTACCAGCACCGGTGTGGCCCAGCTCTCAAAAAAGGGACTTATCCTTCAGGGCAAGGCAAATAGCTGCAGGCGGGCTGGAGTTGCTGACCGTTTGAAACAGAAGGGTTAAGTAAGGCATTTGGTGTCTACCCCAGAGGATTAATAAAGTGTAATCAGTCCCTCTTATTTAGACTGCCTCATACTAGACGAACGACAGAGCAGTTGGAAATTACTCGTTGGCAGATTTTGAAACCAGAAGAAAGGAGATGTTTCTGCAATGCGGTCATCCCCCAGCCCTCACTGCTCCAGCAGGTCGGGCACATACAGCAGCCGCATCCGACAAGCAGCCGGATGCAAGCGCGCACTCCCTGTTAACAGCGAAGCTGGGATCTCTCAGGCTTTCCGCAAGTGATCACACTCCTGGTGATTTTGAAGGAAGTAAAAAAATCATCTTGAGCATTTTGCTGAGGGTTTTGCTGCAGATGAACCAACAAGACGACCAGCTTAGGGCACAGCCTGAATTTTCTCCCCACGCTGTCACCACCCTGCCTACAGGTGCCCAGAGCAAACCCAGGTTACGGGGGAAATCAAAGCAATCAATCAGGAATTCACAAAGGGGAAAGGACTGCAGAAGCAGATCTTCCCTCGCCAAGGCAAAATGGAAATCCTGGCAAAAACTGAATCCCCTTCTCTCGCAGGGGAGACCACACCAGGTACCTGGCACAGGCTATGTCCTCTTTGAAAGGCTTCACAGTGAAGGCTTGCACAGGAAAGCGTTGCTGCGGCTGAAAGGCTGGCGTGGGGAGAGCTGCCTTGCTTTTTTCTTTGACAGGGAGGAGATACCTCCAGCCTCAAAATTGGTGACATGAGCCTCAGTCCGTTTTTCCTGCTGCTGAAGTTCATTTGCTAAGAAGCCCAGAGCAGCCTATGCAAACTGTAGGATGGAAAGCACAAAGCATGACATCAGTGTCCCTAGCAAAGGCTGGCATGGTCACACTGCTCCCAGCAATGTTCTGAGTCATCACCACACTCTCAAGGACATAAAAACATGAGTGACACCAAAGCACCAGTACCAAGCGCCTCCTCGGCTCATCCATCGCACACATTTGCAATCCCTACCCGACACGAGCTTTGCAAGGGCTGAGGTGGCAGAGCAGAGACGGAGCCCTTGCCGCCCTGGTCTGAATCCCCTGGCCTGATGCCCCCCCTCCATCTGCTTGCTCAGATGGATCTTAAAACCAGTTGCCAAGGGATGTCCCAAACCTAAGCACTAAATCTAGATGACATGAAAAACCACCCTAAGTTTTGGAACATGCTGCAGATGTGGGGAAATCTCCTAATGCTGGGAAAACACGACATTTCTGGGAGTGGGGGGGAGTTTTCCCTTGCCAAACTGGCCATTTTTGTGACTTTTTGATAAAAGAGCTGTGCTGTCTGGGGATCAAATGGCAAGCACAAAGGGGCTCCTCGTGCTCTCTGAGTCTATCTGCACTTTGCTGCCTTCACCCCACACTCTTTGCCTGCCTGAAGCGATGTCACCTGAGCTCTTAAAAAAGGTGGATTTTGGCTGAGGAAGCGTAATTGCCTCCCTGGCCGACAGCAGTGCCTTTAGCTACAGCAGCCCCAGGCACTGCCTTTACAGGGGCATCCTTACAATCTGCTTTGTCCACCCTTACTGCTATGAAAGACAGATACACTCCAGAGTAGGTCTGTGCCCTGCTTTCCTTGCCATGCCATGCCCCTCCGAGAGGTCCCACTCGACTTTAACCCCACAATGGAGACAGCCAGGACACAGCCTCGCGCCTCATCCCATGGGGCTGGTGTCCCTGAGCAGATGCAGCATCGCTTCCCACCACTGGTTGGGCAAGGAAACCCCTAAATCCTACCATGTCTTGCAGCACTGGCCGACACGCTCCTCCTCGTGTGCTTCACCACCCACGGTTGACACGGCACGCGGTCACCTCCTGAGCAGGGTGTTGGATGCTTGTGGCACTTCCATGCAACACCAGGAACCCACACAAAATACAAAAATTAAAAAACCAGCAGTAATTAAGAAAAAAAAATAGCCCAGTAATTAATCAGCCTCGAGCCGTTAACCACAGCTGGTGCCTGTCACCCAGGGGTGCCCCTCCAGGCTCTCCGCAATCCCTGCTGCCCTACTCTGCATTGCCGGGGCTGCGGATCCTCGCCACCACACGCTGGTGGGAGGTGCCGGTCTCCCCTCCGGGTGGGAGGACACCCTCCAAACTTCAGCTGCCTGTTTTCAAACTCTGAGTTTTCAAACTCTGCCTCATCCCAGACCCACCTCCCTGTGGGGAGGGGAGCGGAGAGGCTGGGAAGGGGGGAACAGGCATTTGAAGAGTCTCTTTTTCACAATAAAAGCCCTTCTTGCTGCTTTTTTTCTTTTTCCTTTTTTTTTTTAATACCAAGGGTCAATTTGAGCCAGGAGGCACAGGTAAAGGAGGATGAAGACACAAATGGTCATCCCAAGCCCATCTGCTCCTGATGACCCAGGTGCCGGACAAGCAGAGGGACAGGCAGAGCCCCAGGGACCACATCGGCTTCAGAGCCAGGAAAGCAGAGCCCCGGCTCTGCTCATGGATGTCCAAGAAAATGCCCTTTGCAGGGTTTTTATTAACATTGCTTTGTCTTTCAGCAACAGCCCAGCAAAGAGCTGTGCCACACCAGCGCCTGGAGTGGCTGCAGCCCTAGGAGAAGATTTCCTATCTGCTTAAAAGACGTTAATGTGCCAAAACCATTTTTAGGGTGCCCAGGTGCCAGCATTCCGAGGCATGCGGTGCCCACGGCAGCCAGGAGAGAGGTGACCCTGGGGGAGGGCAGGAGAAGGAGACCCTCACACCACAGTGCCCAGCCAACGCAGCTCCCCCCCAGCACCGGGGTGTAGGGTGCCTCCTAAACACCGTTTCCTCAGAACTCTGGGAGAAGAGGAGCTGGAGGCATCATTTGGAAAGCAACACATTTCACCAGCCCTCTGTGGCCAAGCAGGGCATACAAGCAGATGCTAGGCTATGAAACATTTTTCTTTTCCTTCATATAACTTTCCCCTTCCAGCCCTGGGCCGTGGCCAAGCAAAACCCATCAGTCCCCCGCCGTGACAGGCAACGCCGTCACCTGCTCCAGCCCTGTGCCAGCTCCAGCCCGCACCAGCCCAGCTTGGGGACAGAAGGAAACCCTCCATCTCAGGTGTGAGGGGCTTCCAGCTCTCTGAACTGTGCAACAACCTCAGCCAGGAAACTGTAAATCAAATGGGGCTGATCAGCATTATTCTTCACTGATATTTGCATTTTTTAAAGTCCAACAAAGGCACAGTACAAACTATTGTGAGGGACACTGAAGACATGATGGTCTAAAATGAGAAGAGGATGAAGCTGAGGGAAACTGGGCCAAGTGAGTTGACCAAGGTAGCACGGGAGGCTCCTGCATCCCAAGCCCCGCTCAGACTCACTGATCCTGCATGGTCCCACAGTGACATTTCACAGGGCTGTGCAAAGCGCTGGGTGTGAGCAACGATGGCGACATGATGCTCTGCCCAGCACAGGCTTCTGCCTGTCCCAGAGCCCCAGCCCCGTCACACTCCCTCAGTTCATCGAGTACATTTTATTTTTAATACGGTACATCTCCCAACACCTTTTGTTGCCACTCAAAACTATAGCTAAGAAAAGAAGTGGATTGAAGATTACACACAAAAGCAGTGAGTCTGATTTTGGCTTCAGCACACCTGACTCCATGCCACGCTTGGGTGTGAGGAAGGGGTATGGAAACCAAATCCTGCGTCCCCCCATTGCTGCCACTGGGCTCACTGACCCCCCGGCTGTCCTGGGTACCGCAGCGTTGGACATGTTAAAACATTTCCCTTGAGGCCAATCCCCCAGAGCAGCTAATAACCTAATATTTCTAATATAATTAATAATATTAGGTAATTTGCAATAACCTAGCATTGGCCTCCACACAGACATGGACCGAGCCCACGGCTGTTGGGCAGGCGGCAGCCAAGTGCCGGAGAACAGATTCGCGGGGCTGCCAAGGCCAAACCCTGCGCGTCACAATTCGTCGATGGCACCTCATTTCGGAAGCGTCTCCTTTCATCTCCCTTTCTTAATTTTGAAGTCGTTCAATTTATATGCAATTTTCTGTCAAAATGATTCCTGTCGGTGCAGCGGCCTTGCGAGCCTTGACTGACAGGCCAAGCTCTCCGGCTGGTCTCTCTGGATTGCCTCTCCGTACAAATAACCATTTAAAATGCACGCCTGACATTTGAGGAATTTGACATCAGAAACAGGCGTGGATGCTTGCTGTGGGAGGCAGGCATAAGGGATCAGTAGCCAAACCCATATGATAAATCCACTGAGGCTTAAAAAAAAAATGCTCCAATCTTGGCATTTTGAAATTTCAATTTTCTTTCCCCTCTCCTTCCCCTGGAGAATTTTTTTTTAATGATGTTCACAGTGCAAAAATCAGATTAAGAGTGCAGCAAGACCTGAGAGCAAAGTGCATCATGAACCCGTTTCGTGAGGAGGCCGAGGGTCCCCCCCAAACCCACAGGGCCATGCCTACGTTGTACCTAAGCTGGGTAGTCCCAAGCCTGTCAGTGCACTCCCGGCCCCCATCGGTAGCATCCCTGCTACCTCCTACTGGAAAATCAGCGATTACTTGAACCACAAAGATCTCCCGAGCCTGCTCCCTTTCACCTTGCACTCAGGCAAGAGGAGAAGCTGTTTTGCCCCCATTGCAAGGCACGGGGCAAAAGCAAGGGGGGCTCCCCTGAGTCTCATACTAGACCATACGGATAGTTTCTCAATTTGCTGGTATCACCAGGCAGATCCATCTTAGTCAGGAGCAAACACTTCAAAGTAGGAGAGCTGAGACCTTTCCTTGAAGCAAAAGCAGGAGCGAGGCAGAGCCCAAGGCATCTGATGGAGAGCAAAGGCGGCCATGGGTGCTGGTGCATCAGCACAGCGACTTCCGTGTTCCCCAAAATGCCACCACTCTAGACATCAGCAAAAGCTTCTGGTATAACCCTGCCTCCATTTCATAGACTGACTCACCTTTCCCCTTGCTTGTTCTCAAAGAAATACCTGTTGCAGAAGGATGGAAATAGGCTAATTGATTTATATTTTTTTTCCACAGAAATATTTTTTTCTTTCCCTTTCTGTACCAGTAGACCTGCATTCATTTCTCCCTTGGGAGCCAAAGACAGGCAGCTGAGAGGGGATAGATTTCAAGAGCTGACAAGGAACAGAAAGCTGTTCTGCCTCTAAGAAGGTAAAGTTGAAGGGGTTTTTTTCTCCCTTTTAGAAAAGTGTGAGGCTTTAATGGGTTTGAGAGACTCTGAATATGACTTTCCACAGATGCCAAGATAATTATAAGCTTGAATGGATTTCTGAGACCCAAACCTTACCCAGATAAATCACTGCCTATCAACCACTGATTACAAATGAGCCGCTCAGAAAGCCTTCAAATTTCCCTTCCCTGCCACCTCCACTGTCTCTTCTATCTATTGGTAATGGGCCTCAATGCTTTATTATGGAATAGGCTACAAGAGGAGACCCTGATACTTCAGCCTTCCTTTGCTGCAGCTGTGAAAAAAGATGGGAAATTAGGAATCAAGCAGAATGGGGAGAGAGATGGGCTCCTGCTCAGCACTGCGGGTCTGGGTCTGGCGCTGGGACCCAGAAGATGCTGAGAAGCAGATGAGCTGCAAAACTAAGTTTTGCATCTGGTTTTGGAGCGTGACATGTACCCATGCCCCAATTCCCTAGCCACTGTCCCTAAAGGGGACAAGCCCTGAGTCCCTAATGTAGAGAAAATGCCAGACGTGGGTGATTTCTTTCAATGCGCTGTGTGTGGGAACAGACTCTCGCGTCTCAGGTTTTCCTCATTGTTCACATGGAAATAAGCCCACCCAGGTCACTTACGGAGCGCACTGAATTTTCATAAATACGCTGAAGAAGCCGCACACCCCCAATCCAATAATTTGAGTAAAACAATGCTGTCAGGATGCTTTTGTCACCGTTTGTCTGACTCAAAACAAAAGGGAGGGGGTCACATCCTGAAGGGAGAGAAATCCTTTATAAGCAGTGTTTAAGATGCCAGAGAAAACAGTAACATCTGAAGAGGAACCACAGGTTCCCTGAGCACGCGGGCTTTATGCCTCCCACAAACACCTATTGTATCCTCCTTGCTATTGTGACTCAAGCGCAAGTGTGTGAAGGAAGGGACAAAGAGTTATTAAGTCCTTCAGAGGTGATTACTCATTCCTCCGGCTTACATTTTAGATAAACACTAGAAACTCTGGATCACTTGTCAGAACGTAGCATTGTTTTTGCAGGACATGAACTGTGATGATTCAAATGAGTTAGGGTTTTTTTCTCATTTTTTAATTTCTCAGGGCTATTTTTAATGCTCTCCCATTTTCAGCCAAAAATAGTTCTCACCACCCATGTCCTGCATCCAATACATTTACTGTCTTGGATTTCCTAGCCTGCTCCCCCAAGAAAAGCCAGCTTTTATGATTGCTCTGCATCACTGAGAATCTGTTGGCCTCCATCCTCCACCAGCTTTTGGAAACGACTAGACCTCAGCCCCATGTGAAAGTGGCAGATGCTGAGAGCCCACCTGTGTCATGACAACCCGCGCCCACGGGAGACAGCAAACCCCCCTGGGCTCCCTCGCTCCCAGCAGCTGGTACAGCAACTTGAACTTCAACACCAAGTTTCTACCTGTATCTCACCCTAGACACCTCTGTCCTCTTCAGAGTCCATCCTTCCTGAGGCAGAGACTTCCCTTTCTCAGTACAAGCCTCATCTTTTCTTCCTGTCTCTTTCTCCTTTCTAGATACAAATCCCAGTGTTCGGATGAATCAGAAACACCATTTTCTTGGACTGCCATGATATAAATCAAGGGATTCAGAACTCTTATTTACTATCCCACTGATTTGGAACTCTTTTATTTACTACCCCACTAATCCTGCACCATCTGCAAACTTTACTAACGAGTAAATGCGTGCGTGTGTCTGTGTATCCTTAACTTGGCCACTGTGTAAAAATACTGGATGTTGGATGAAGAGCAATTCCACTCCACAGCTTTAGCACTGATGTCTCATTTTGAGATCTGCTGTTGAGACAGTTTCTCATCTAATATGTAAAGCAGTCCCTCTAAACGATATCATTTTCAAAACCAAAATGGCATATGGTGCTGCGCCCGTTGCCTTGGGGACACCCGAATGTGCCCTGCCAGCGCGGATGCCACGGTCTCCTCAGGAAGGTAACAAGTTTGTCTGGCCATGAAACCACATTAACTGGCAAGCGTTACAGTCTTCACTCCTCTCTTTTTCTTGATGAAGACTTTGTTTAGCCATCCACCCATGCTACCACATTCGTAGAAGGTGGCTAGGAAAATCCACAGGCAGGCTTGGGAAAACTCCACTAGAAAATGTGCATAGCATCACAGAAAAAAAAAAACCCAACATTCTGAACAGTTGCAAAATTATCACTCCAATTATTTGGGCTTCAAGGGGTAAGAATTAACATTGGTGGTTCAGAGAGCTGCTCAGCTCATTCCCTTGGGCTCTCAAGAGGGAGTTGTCCAAGCTCATTGTACTTGGGAAGCACTTTGGGAGAAGCAAGGAGTCACGGCAGGGTTCTGCAGGGGACAGCCCAGCTCCTCCCGGCCGGCTCTTGCACCTCACAGGCAGGGCAAGGGTGAATGCAGGTTGTCCTGTGCCAGCCACAGCTCCATGCATGGCTTGAAACTGCAGCCAGATGACTTTTAGGAAGCCTGAAATGGAGCATGGATGGTGCCAGGCAGGAGCGCTGAGCCATACTGCCCGCGATCCATGTTAGCACAGGACTGGCGTGGTTTGCATGGATGCTGCATGCCCTGGCTCCCTGCAAAGCGCGACCATGGTGCTCTCTGACATCTTTCCAGAGAGAGAAAACCCACTTCCTACCTCAGGACGGGAACAGGCCAGACGCTGTGGGCAGAGCCTGCCCTCCCCAATTCACTGCAGAACCAGTGTCCTCCACTGGAGGGGCACCAAGCTTGAATAAGACTTCATTTCCTTCAGAGCATCTCAGCAAACCTCCAGCTCTAATCTGTGGGATCAGACAGAAACAAGAAAAAAATTAACACAAGCCGATGCACAGAACATTCTCCTCCCCCCACCCCCCCCCCCCCCCCCCAAAAAAAAAAAAAAAAAAAAAAGAGAAAATAAGACAGGAACAATCTGTTTCTTTTCCTGGAAGGAGTTATTGGCATATGTTTGAGTTGGGTCCACAAAGACACTGCCTTGGCTGTTTGTATACCTTTGCATTAGGGAAAGTCCTCCGTCACCATGATGGTAGGACGGGAGAAAATGTATGCGTTAACATATGGAGTAATCAGGCAGTATTTAATCTGAAAGCTTTGAATTGTGGCTTGCTGAAAATAGGGCCTGACCAACATATGGGCTCATGAATCTTTTCTGACAGCCCTGCAGTTACAGAAGCAAGAAGTGGAGCCTCCTGGTTATAAATTGGTCATGAATAAATTTAGGTTGGCAATTAGAAAGTTTCCAATAATCAGAGGAATTAAGTTCTGGTAACTTTCAGACAGGAGACGTAGTGGGCTGGGAACTTCTGTCATACCCCCATAGGGTAGTGTAGGAGAGGAGCGGGGAGATCTTGAAGGCCTGGAGCACTCGTCCTGTCCACGCACCCACAGATTGCTTTGTATCATCTCCTACAACGATACAAAGCAATAGCCCTGGAGCCGAGTTCCTCACAGGCTTTGAGCAGAAACAAGTCCCATATGGTCAGAAAGAAGGTCAGATCATCAGGGGCTACCTTGCTCCAAGCTGTAGGTCCCCTTCCAAGGACCATAAGGACACCAAATTTCCTGCCTGAGCAGTGACCCAGGGCTGTTGGCAGTGCCTGTGACCCTGGGTGCTCTCATCCTGTGGCAGGACATTGGGACTTTCTGCAGCCCATAATCTCAAAATTGCTATAGGATGCTGGAAAGCATTTTGCACCATGTTGTGCATGGATGTTTTTAAGTCTCCCACTGGAGACACAATTGCCCACATTGACATTTAATTGCAATTCTGATGGTCCTTCAAATACCAAGTCATGGCACTCTGGATGAGATTAGGGGTTAGATGGACCACTGGTCTGACCCAGCTGAGCACTGCTCACGCTCCCAATGGGGCTGCTGGCAAAGTCTAGCCCGATCCAGTGCCAATGAGAAAGGTCAGTGCAGCCACAACCAAGTGGTCATTCCTACCTGTCAACCCATTTATGCATGCCTTTGCCTTCTGAAGAGCAACCCAAAACTGCCCAGTGAGCAGGGGGGACCAGGGAGAGCGAAGGGATCCAGAGGACCACACCACTGTGCCATGACAGGGACCATGCCTCATGTTCCATGAAGCTGTGGGTTGGAGAAGCACATCAACCCCCACATAGAATCACAGAATGGTTAGAGTTGGAAGGGACCTTTAAAGGTCATCTGGTCCAACCCTGTTGCAAGGAGCAGGGACATCTCCTGGTTTCTATCAGTGGTACCCTGACACCTGCCTCCCACTCAAGCAGAACTTGTGGCACTGTCAGCAAAGGCCAAGCATATCCACTACGTGAACATCTTTCCTGCCAAGGTCACATTCAGGTGGCTGGGAGTTGAGGAAGCCTGCTGACACCTGGGATGAGGACCTGCATGCATCACCAACAGCAGCAGCTTGTCAGCCTCCCCCTGGACCTTCAAGCAACCAGAGCAAAAATGATGCCACTTTCAGCTAGTCAGACTTAATTTACTTCATTATGCTATACACTCTCTGATTTTTTTTCCATTATCCACAGAGACTTCCAGGATGAGCTAAGATTCACGTGTGCAATGTGAATGAGACCACTAGGGGAAATAAAAGATAAACAAAACAAACAACAACAACAAAAAAAAACCAAACAAAAAAAAACCCTCCAAACCTTTAAAGTTATTCAGGGCTCCAGGGTGGAAGAGAAGGAAGAAGGAAAAGAAAAAGCTTGCAAGCCTATTTCCCATCTTTTCTTTAGATCACCTTTATATAACATCTGACTGCAATAACACAGTGAACAACCGCTCCTTCTTTCATTTGATGCCTTTCGTAAATACGAGGTTCGAACAGTGGCTCTAAAAAGTCTCGGCTGCTGAGTTATTGTGAAAAATATTCAGATGTTGTGCCCTCCCACTGGGTGTCCTTAGGTAAAGCTGCAGCTGATCTCAAAGACAATATTCTTTCAGGCAGTTTAAATATGAGCACTGCTACTTTTTCAAAGCATCTGTCATTTTCATCAAAGCAGAGCTTCCTGATGAGATCCTGCCACGTAAACCTTTGTCAGTGGCACAGTGTCCCAAAACACCACCCGTGCTCCACAGGCAGCCCAGAGCGGATGCGAGGGCATTGTTGAGTAGATCGGGGCCTCTCCTCACAACATGCAAGGAGCGATGCTCTCAAAGTTACCGTACAAAATATCCTGAAAAATACCCTCATACCAGGACACCACTGGAGCAACGTTAAAAAGTACTTCCTCCATAATAAGAACTAGGTCAACGCACGTGATGAAGGAGGAAATGGCTCTGTGCTGGTGGCAATGGCATATTTTTTAGGCTGGTGATCAGCACAAATGGCTGACTGCAGGTGGAAGACTTCTCTAATTTGGATGCACGCAGTGGTCTGAAATTTTTTAGGGGAGGAGGGAGTTTGCTACAAAAACTCACCTGGAAATCACTCAGACTGGCTCACGATTGCTCAAAGCGAGGTGAGAAAAAAATGACCAATTCTTCATTTATTTAAAACAAGAATATGTTTTATAGGGGCCAGCTGCACAAAGTGAAGGTTGGGCCAAATTTCCACTCCAGGACACGATGAACTAGAGGTTGCGCAGCATCCAAGAATGAAGCCTGTTTAGGGAAAAAGAGGGGGCGTGGGTTCATTACCGGTATCCATTGGACCTGTGTCAAGGCAGGGACAAGGACTGCAGTACTTCAGCACAACTAGGGATGCAGTGCTTAACCAGGTAAAAAGCAGATCTTTCTGCTTCAGAGAAGTATAAACTTAAAGTACCTGAGTAGAAAATAGCAACTTCAAGCTCAAAACAACGCTAAAAACTATTTCCAAATTTTAAGAAAAAAGTAAACAGAAATTATACAAAGAAAGAACCAAAAGCTGAAGACCTGAAACGAGTTGAGCCCAAACCACACAGCCATCTCCGTAATCTGCTCCACTTACCACTTCTTGTAAGCTGCACTTACTCATATACCAATAATGCTGTGAACAGAAATTAGCACCTTTTCTTCTGGAGGAAAGGCAGGCACATGGAATTCTCAGTCACCTTCTCAACGTGGGCAGGGGAAAAGGAGAGAAACATACAGGGCTGGAAACATTTAACAGGCACTACCAGTGAAGGGAGACAAAACAAACAGAGGGAATCCAGCTGTAAACCAGACCAGACTTGCCACAAGTCCACGGTCAGCATGAGAGGTGCAGAAATAGTTCAGAACAGACAGTCTGAACTGAATATAGGTAACTGGAAGATCAAATAATTTGAAAATGTTATGGTCCTCACCAAGCAAACCTCAACTGAAGGTCAGTCTGAATACTAGTATTTGAAAACTAGGAAGAGCAGTATATCCAGAAATTCCTCTTCCAGGACTATTACATTTAAAAAAAAAAATAAAAAAACCCCGAAACATTAGATGTCAAACACAGCAAAAGACATGTTTAGAGAGGAGCCAAGAGCACTTAAATATAGCCCTTTTTTGAAGAAGAAAAATAAATATATATTACCTGCATAAATATGCATTACCAGCAAATTACTCGGCCCAGAACTGCATTTGGTTGACAGTAACGGCAGATTTTACACCTTTTAGCTACCAGTTATGCTAAGGGGTCCAATCCTACTCCTAGAACAGCTCACCTCTCCCAGACTTTGCAGTACAGAAATTAGTAGCTAACATTGCCATCATGTGGCAACCTTCAGAAACAAGACTGCACTGTAGTTTTCTGTATCCTCATGGCTTAAAAAAAAAAAAAGGCCGAACCAGCACAGATGGCACAAAACTCAGGGACGGAAAGGAAGGAAGGTGGACTACCAACCCGGTACAGAGCTGCAAAAGGTGTCAGAGAGGTTTCATGAGCTGCTAAAAGGAGCACCAGACACTGCTCACATGGAACACCCTGTCAGAAAGAGTGCAATGACCAAAGACCAGTATATTCTATTATTTCTCTTCTCCCCTTTCCTCCAAACTGTAAATAAAAAAAACAACAATGGTACTTCCACAGCAGTTGACAGCAGACATGACATTACAGAACCTAGTTTTCTTCTAAGGCGTGTAACTCTCTCCCTAACAACGCCCCCCTCCCCACGCCCCGGCGCTAGGGCAGACACAACCAGTCCACAGCCTCCCTCTAGGTCCCGGTTGTAGCGTTAGAAGGTTCCTGTTCAGGAGAATGACAGCTGCTAGGCAGCTTACAGCGCGCTCCATAGCATCAAAACATTTCAGGTACCTCAGTACCTGCCGAGTGGTTCTGGCGGGAATGAAAACACTGAATAAATTGCTGCAGTCATAGCCAAAGTTATCCTTTGGAAGCAAGCACCTTTCAAAACGAACAAATAATGTAGAAAAAGCATTTGGGAAGCTTGTTATGGTTGAAGGCACATCCGTTTTCTCCGCAGGCACTTTTACCTATTTTTCCCCAGTCTTATGTAACTGAGCTTAAGAGTAAGACATGAAAAACCCAAAATAACCCTAAGGAACAACTCTTTCACCTTAAGGGACCCTCAGGCTGATATACCTTTCAAGCTACTTTCAAGTTGAAGAGCTGCAGAGTAGATGGATTTAATGACTTTAAAATTCAATTTAAAATCAAGATTTCCAGATGCTTGAACACAGGTTTTAATCCACATTTGCATTATTTCTGATTTTTTTTTTTCCTTAGTTGTTATATCCATTCATATCAACCATGTGCTTGAACTCAATTTTCAAAGGCACATAAATAGCTCAAGACAACATTTGACCTGATTCTGGCCGAAACAAGCAACACTAGCCCTGTAACTGCTGAAAAGCAGATTTGTAAAAGCACATGCTTTGACAATATATCTAAAGGCCTGACAACCTTCATTTTTAAAATTATATCTTCTCCCTTCTCCATTTTGT
>WHYT01017895.1:408290-433228 GCA_009806455.1 Tetrax tetrax | reverse complement strand
GGGCGTGCTTCTCTACGCGCATGCGTACTGGGCATGGGGGCAGCCCGGTCCCTGCGCGCATGCGTGGTGCCGGGCGGGCCCCGCTGCGGGCGCGGGGTTTGGTGGGTGGTGGGGGACGGGGGAGCGGGCGCTGCCCGCAGCCGGTCGCGCTCCCTCGAAACAGCGAGCTGCGGCTCCTCCCCGGCTCGGGGTGGGGGTGAGGACAGGCTGAGTGCGGCGGGCATGGGAGCGGGTTTGGTTCCAGCCCCGTGAGAGGCCGGGCCGGGCGGGCAGAGGGCGGCGGGGCCCGGGCCCTGGGCCCGGTCGGTGGTGCTTGTGCGGGAGCTCGGGAGAAAAGCTGTCAGGGCACAACCCACGGGCTGTCGGGCAACTCGTTAACGTTATCCCTCTTTTCAGAAAGGCAGAACGTTTTAACGAGGGGGTGGGTAAAACGTACACCGAGATTGCGGATGGGTTTTGGTATCACAGTGCAAACCTGACCCCGCATTTGGGAGAGCAGCTTGGCAACACGCGAGGCACTGCTCAGAACAACAGAAGGAACGCCGCTTGGGCTTGGGAAGGAGCCAGGAGTACAAACTTCTAGAGAGGGTAAAAGCAGCGTTATAATTCAGCTTAGTAGGTGATGCCACCTGATGGTGAAAAGTTGATTTAAGAACAAACGAAAGGAACATTGAATTGACCCCGCGTGCTAGGTGCCCCGGTGCCGAGGGAGAGGTAGCGCCCCGTGTGCACAAAGCCCAGCGTCTGGCCTGCGCTGGTAATGGTGAGTCACAGCCTCAGAAAGCGTCACGCCAGCGCTGGTGTCGCAGATGCACACGGCCAGAAGAATGTGTTCGTTCTGTTCTCGGACCGTGTCATCTCCGAGCTTCTTATTTCATTGCTCAGTACCTATTGCCACATGAATGACATTGCTTAGAGAGCAAAGACAGAGTGCAAGCTCTGCAGAGCACGCGGGATGGGCCTTTTCCGGCTTTGAGCAGAGCGGCAGAGACAGCGTGCCGGCTGGAGATGTTCCACAGGAGCCCAGCCTGGTGTTTTACCCGGTGCTCCCTGCAGCCCACCAAGCAGCGCTGCCGCCGAGGGAAGGCAGGCAGCTAGGGGCCCTGCACCCCAGCTCGCTGGGCTGGCTTTGGTGTACGTGCATCAAGATACTGACATACACGTGGGTCGCGTTTTTGCAAGATTTTCACTTGCAGAAACGTCAGCCAAAAGATTTGGTATGAGAAGAGGAGCTTTGAGAGTAGCAAAGTGTAAGAAAACGTAGTACAGAGCACTGCTGGAAAAGAGGTTTGACCTTCATTCTTCTGGCTCTTCTGTCAATAGCAGAATGAAACATCCCAATATAGCCATCTAAATCATACTATTTATTGTTTGTAAAGTTCTGCTTTTATAACAAAAGAGAGCAAGCAAAGAACGCCCTTCAGCAATCTTAAATGGTGTAGCTATTTTATGCATCCAGGGGATGGATCATTCAAATGTTAATGAGCATTTAACTCAGTCAGGTATTTTTGAAAGTCCCATCCAGAATACCGTAACAGCAATATTATTTTATTGTGCTTACAATAGTAATATATTCATACATGTATCAAACCAGTTATTTTTAAAACAAAACATTCTAGGTCAAGCCAATAGAAGGTGATGGGTTTTGGATTCTTCCATTTTTCAGTGATTTGGAAAAATAATATTTTTCCTTTTCTTCACTTGCTCTAACGTTCCTCTCTAGTACTACTGAAGAGGAAGGAAGGGTGGTTACGTAAAATCTTGGTCTTTGTAATGAACTTTGGATGTTTTATGGCAAAGATACTCAGATGTCACTAGTGTCTGCACTGATGACTTACTGAGTATGCGAGGGTTGCCATCCGTTCTACATAACTTGCATGCATGCATTGCTGCATCTGTTAAGATCATGAATGACTGGAAGAGGCATCATAAAAAACACCAAACTTGGGCTGTGCCTTAACATCAAACACTGAAAATAATTCAACACTTAAAGATTAAGAACATTTTCTCCCATGAGTACGCTTTTAAAAACATACACTAGGCCTGCACAAATGTTGCTGAGCAAATAACTAGATACTGCCTTCCTCCTACTACGTGGAAACCACTCATAAATTAGGTGAGCACTCATAAATAGGTAAGCACTTTTTGTGATACATAGTCTTCATTGCCATCCAACTGAACATACGTTGTTCCTGAAATAATAATTGGACTTAAAAATTGAATAAACGCTCCCCAAATTGAGGTATGATTGACTATCATGCTAAGCATTACTTTTCTGTCCTCTTAACTGATCTTATCAATGCTGAATTATGCCATGCCATACAATTTACTGCTTTCTTCTGCCAAGTTTGCATATTGCTTTATAGAGAAGTTTGACACTTTTTCCCTCCTTCAGAAACAAAAATGCATTTCATTCCTCATCTTTCTTCTGGTGGATTAATTTATTGCTCCTTCTCCATAGATGAGGTTTTCTCCTATTACATCATCCTATCCCCGTTCCCAGTGCCCGATAGTTCTTTTTCCAATCATTCTGTATGTTGATCAACTGCCTTTGGTAACTGGGAATTGCTGCTTCTCTTCGGGCACATAAGCTTTCAGATCTACATTATGGTGGTGAACCCAAAAGAAGCCCTAGAAAGTGTCAGTGTTCCCGAGTGTAGGTGTTTATATGTGTTGTGCAGAAGAAAAAAAAAAAGAAAAGGAGACAAGTAGCTTGGTTTTAACCACGAGGGTTTCTTTCCTTGCTGAGAATATGGATTCTGGCAATAATGTGCACTGTCCACTCCAGAATCTCAGAGGATCAGTTTTGCAGCGTGCAAATTTCCATCCCCCAGGAAAGCATTTCAGGTCTATCCTATCCATCTGATAAGAACAGCTTGTCAACCAGGACAAAAATTTGGGGGGAGGAAGGGAGGCGAAGGAAGGAAATACACTTGGCTTAGCTTTTCACAACTTATTTATCTTCATATGCAGGCAGTAAGGAGTACAAAAGATAAATAACCTATAGTTTGTAGACACGCCCAAACGCTGTTAACTTCGCTGGCTGTCCCAGCGATCTCTCGGTTCTGGATGACAGGACAACGTTACACCCGTTGATCTGGTTCCCACTCACACGTGGGGGAGGACACAGCTACGGTTACCGAAGCCATTACCATCCCCACTGCCTCACCTCCCGGCCAGAAGCAACCACGACAGCCGGTCGTAGCCAAGCAGGCTGCCTGGCCAAGCCATGTTTTTTTACTGTAACACTGAACTGCAGCCACAGCACTGGCTTGGAAGAAGCTGTAAACTGGTGGTGCGGCTGCCTGGCGGGAAGTTCACTTGGCAGGTGGGTGTTCTTGTGACACAGGAGGGACACTACATACATGTGGAGAACAGGGAACTACTGGAAAAGGAAAACAGAAGGTGATTCATGGAGGGAAGGCATTCTTTGATCAGATACTGGCTCTATTCAGGTATGTCTGGAAGTCCAAATGATTTTTGAACAAATTCACTTAGCTGCCAACTCTAAGGAGGCTAACTTCCAAGCATGTTCCATTTGTGCAAAACGACATCCAAATGGCCCTGCCATTCACAAACAAAGCAAAGCAAAGGTTTTGTAAAGCAAGTAAATACTCCAGAATATCATTTTCCAAATAAATTTGGCAACTGAAGAAAACATTTTAATGCTCTCATGCAGCTGTCTTTTTTTTTTTCACCCTTAACTGCAGTTCCAGATCCATCACACAAAAGATAAAGCTTTTATCTCATGCCAACCTCTGTCATGTCCATGCATTCTGAAGTAATTTTTTGTTTGATCAGATGTAACTTTGGTGCCACAGAGCACCTCATCATCTTGGAATACCTCCTGCCCTATGTAAGTACTACTAGTCTAGCAAGACTCACAGGACAGAGTAGTATACCAACAGAGAAGGGACAAGGCCCTCACTGCTGATCCTCTTGAAAAATCACTAACTTTTAAATTTTTTTTTTCCATTTAAAAAGATATTTAATTCCTTAAACCATCTATCAGACTGTGAAAAATAAAAGAAAACAAAACCCCAACCCCACAACCAAACTTGAAAGTAAGAAGGTGATATAGAAACAAAAGACAGAAATTTCAAACACTATTCATGGATAAAAATACTGGCCACTGTTCTCCCATCTCACAACCTAATCAATACAAGGAATAGACGGAGGAATGTATTAAAGTGATTGGCAGCAGCTATTTGTAGGTACTGAATCTGAGTGAAAGGAGATGGGAGAAGGGGAGGAGGGAAGTGAAGCAGAGATGCTTTTTCAAGGGTTATTTCAGAAGCCAGCTGAAGATCAAAGCTATACAAAACAGGCAGGTAAAAGGGGCACTAACCACGAAACGCTCCTTGAGCAGTGGTAAAACTGTAGTACTATGATTTAAGGGAATGAGAGGTTTGGTGAAGAATGCCTGGGCTTTCAAGGAAGTCAGCTCTTTGGAGCACGAAGGCAGCAGCCCTTCCAGGAAAGCTCTGGAGTTAATGTTAATGTTAATGGGGATGGAGATCCCCACGCTGCTCAAGGAATACTGCAGCCAGAACAATGGAAAGGCTGATCAAGGCACTAAGCCATGATTGAAGCTCCAGCAACGTGTTCCCAAACCCACTACAGACAGGGCGTTCTGCTGGCCTGCAGACTGGTTCCTGTTCCTCTTGGCCTTGAATGAAGGGCTTAGCATGTTAATGCTTCAGAAGGTCCCAGGTCTGAGACTCTATCCAGACAGTTGAAATAATACATACATGACAAATCAGTACTCGCTGCGAATGTCTGAGAGCAACAAAATGTGGGGAATACAGGTCAGTGTTTCAGTATAAGAACCTACAAAAAGTGTTTCTGTGAAAATTAGAAGGACAATGAAAACTCTAGTGGCTTCTGGAGGTAACTATGAGACATTTAAATTTAGGTTCCATTACTAAAGCATGAAAACATTTTGTTCCACCTTCAAAGCAAATCTTATGTACCATAGCGGAGGCATTCTGAGATTTCCACAGTACCAAAAGATATAGCTCAAGTTTTAAGACAGGCTTTCAAAGTCCTGAGAGGTACTGGCAGTTTATTTCACCTTTATGGGGTTGGGATCAGTCAGTTTGGAACAGTAATAAGAACAACTCTATCTCAGCTGTTCTTTTCAGTTCCTGTCACTACCTGGTGCTTGTTTATTTGGGGGCCTTTAGTGTCAGCACTTCACACAAGAACAAGCGCCATGCTTCCACCTCCCACAGTTCCTACTGACTCACAGTTTAATGTTATCTTAAAACAATCGCTGCCATGATCAAATCCATCACCACTTGAGCTTACCAGACAGTGCAGAGTTAATGAACAAAAAAATAATACATACCTGTCGGAAAAGGGTATCAATCCCTTATCAAGGAAAGTGACATATCTGCCCATATTTTTTCTGCTGCATACTGGACAAACAACTTGTACAGAAACAATTCCCAAAATATTTCAAAAGCACTCCAATTCACCATGTCACAGATTCCTTTGTGTCTCTTTTCTTTATGCTTCTGATCCTGAAGTCTTTTTGCCTGCCTTTATTTCGCCCTCCAGTTTTCAAAAATAAAGTCCTACTTAACAGCACTATAAAATTTTTGTTTTGCCTTCAGTGAAGTTCATTCATTCTGGAATAAATACATGTTCAACATGACTGATGTTCTTCTGATTACGTGATACAATACACAAGTAAACAAGCAAGAGAAGACACAACAATGCTGTAGCTGTGAGGAAGACAAGGAGCCCAGCAAATAAAGAAGGTTTCAGAGGTAACTGGATCAGCTTGCCTTCTGCTGGAATCATGTTCGTGAGGCTTAACATGTAACCGAGGGACCACGCTATACTGCTGTTACCAACCTGAAAGAAAGACAAAAGAGTACTATTCCCATGGACTTTCGAGTCAAAGAAAAGAGGTTCCAAAAGCTCAACTGCTGATGCTGGCAACTGTCCTTTAAGTTATCGAAGAGAAAACTTTAGTGGAGTATACAAAGACAATACAGAACCATTTTAAATTAGCCTTTTTTTTTTTTTTTTGTAGTTTCAGAGGATGCTAATAAAATTGGCCACTGGGCTAAAGAAGTGAGACACAGGTATTAGATGGATGTGTACAACGACATGTGGTATATGTGCAGACAGCCAGTCATAGGATTTTCTGTGCAAGAAACACAGAGTAAAATAAAAATCAGCACTACTGTGCTAATTCCTAGAATTAGCCCCTCACCTTAGCCAAATCCTAGGATGCTAGTTAGTCCAAGCAAACAAAAAAAACCCAAAAAGAGTCCCACCAACATAGACTAAGAGGAGGCCAGGGTAACGTCCCCAAAGCAGGAACTCTATTTATCATCTTTTGTTCCATGGTTGGTTTTGTGCCTAAAAATGTACCAGCATGAGGCTCTTCCATTTAAAAAATAAACAGAAGTGGAAAATTACTTAATTCCTAAGGTGAAACAAAAGCAGATGGAGTACGTTGGTATTTGCTCCATGGTCCTCCTGCTTTGCTCTTTCCCCACTTCTAATTCAAGCAACAGATTTCATAAATTTTCCACTGTCTTTTCAATTAAAATATCATCCTGCCACTTGATAAGCACAGGATGAAAGGGTGAAGACAGAGTGCCATTGTTCCTCCTCCCACAGGCCAGGCTCCAGTAACGGTTTGCTTATTTATATAAAACATACAAGTATACATCACTGCCTCCTACAAATCAAACTACAACTTTTTAAAAAAAAATCTATTGTTACATAGAGAGGAAAAAATAAGAGGGGGAGGGGCATTTCAAGAGAAATTGGTGGAATTCATTAAATAAGGGCTAGCCTAGAGGGTCAGCTACAAGATAGGTATTTGGTTTCCTCCAGCATAGGTTGACAGGACAGACAAAGCTGAAGTTGCTTTCTTCTACAACCAACCAGACCTCCCAAACTCATTTGGCTTTCCATCTTTATTCCATTTTATCTCATTCTGCAGCTACAGAGATGAGTTTGCCTGAATAGCTGCCCATAAGTAGTTTCCTTAAATTTGGGAGAGCAAATTTGGGAAGCCAAACCTCTTTGATTACTCCTGTATAAAAAGCATCATGATGAATTTGAGGGATGAATTTTAATAACCTTTTGTTTAACTGATAGGAAGCAAGCTACAGTAACAGGGAATGGAATATGACAGGTGAGCAAAGAGGTAAGATAGATCAAGGTGGTTTTTCATTGCTGAGAGAGAGGAAAAACTCTCATTATGAGGTTTAGAACTTTTGCAAATCATCAAGCTCTAGATCTCACCCAGATCTCACTATTGGGTTAAGCTTCTTTTCAGTGGTTGTGTTCACTAATTAAAAGGAAATGTACTCCTAGCATAGGCAAAAAACCCCACCCTCTGCTCTTGGAGAAACTGCTGTTCTCTCTGGGGTAGCTTAGCTGATCAGCTAATGTTAGATCTTATTACTTTAGTAGGGGCAGATCTATTTAAAATAATGTAGTTTTTCCTTTTGGAGTTTCACTATTATCCTAGTGCACAATCTATGTAACAAAGGTGTTAATTTCAAATAAGCCTTTTGGGTTTATATTTTGCTCAGTATTTTTATAGTCTTGGCTAAATACAGAAAAGTGCTGCTATGTTTGGCTGCTCCTATCTGCCAGGGACAACACAAGGTAGATTTAAATAATGAGACAAATCCACCTGACCGGGTCCAAATTAAGATCCCAAAGGAAGGTCTATGCCGATTTCCTGGTGGAAAGGCTAAACTCTGGATAATGATTGTCCACCAGAGGATAAAATAAGGCAAGAAAATCCTACTTGATTCCTTAGTGCACCAGTAATAGAAATGTCTGTTCAGAAAACATTGCTTGTGATTTCCCATCACAGCTTGCCAGTATACCCTGCATTTAAGAATACTCCATGAAGACCTACAGCCTATTCCTTTGTTGGGTTTGCATGCAAGTGCTGAAGCATTTCCAAACTGATTAAGAGACAGTCTGGGACAAGGTTTTAGAATAAGCACAATACAGTAGCAGAGAGGAAAGGAAAGAGTCACAGAGTACTGTGGGGACCACAGTTCTTGATGTAATGGCCAAGCTTAGATAGTGGCCATGCCTTCTGATTTGGAAGCAAAGCTCTCTTAGCAGTAGCTTTAGAATGGATATATACAACTTTGTTCCAAGGAGAAGTTTGTTTTTCGGAGAAAAAGTTGAGGTCAGGGAAGAGAGACATGCAGCTATTACACAAACGTAAGCCTTCTCTCTCTGATAACTGAAAGCCAGTATCCCATCAAAATACATTCTTATTCCAGAGAACTGGATTACAGCACAGATGGATGTGCAGATGAAGATGAAAATGGCCTTAGCTGCTTCATCACCACTCAGTGACTACAAACCAGCTCTGCTGGTTCCCCCAAGGCTCTGCTAGCAGATAGAAAAGCAGGAGTTCTCCTGTCCAGCTCAGCAGGGTTAGCTCAAGCTGACCTTGACTGGCAAGGTGTTTCGGGCAGATCACTGCCTACAGCAAGCCACTACTTCAGCAAACTGGGCCAAGGTTTAAAACACAATAATTTGATCCTTTCTTAAAGCTCTTTTAAATAATCTAGGCATCTCCAAGTAATGCTGCAAACCCTGGAACCAGGCTGAAATTGCTACGGAGGCTTGAAAAGTAGCTTTGTCTTATGCCAAACATATGACTATCATTTACAAAGGCTGTTTACAACTATTATGTTTTTGTAGGCTGCTGCGTCTTCTGTCTCCTTCTAAACTTATCTGGATTAAAATAACAGTAAGAGGAAATAATTACTATTACTCACCTCCTTTTGAAAATGTATCTGTGGCCATGTTTCTGCATTGAAGTTGTAACCATGTACAAGCAAGTAATAAATGAAATTGGCTGAAAAACAGTAGGATCTAGCATATATTTCTTCAAATTTAGGCAGCATAAACTGGAGCTGAAAGCAAAAGGTTTTTAAAACACATGTAAATTATGAAAAAGAAATGGTTTTTGGTTTTATAACTGGAGACTACTTTGGATTCTAATTAGAATTTATTAGCATTTATCAGAAAGGTCAAGTAAAGTTGTGGATAACTAGATACAGAGATTTGGAAAAAAAATATCCTGACCGTGACATAGCTTATGCAGTAAAAAATTAAAATTAACATAAAACTGCACATAAAAGATTGAGGATGTTATGGTTCCTAATTTTTCTATGACATCTTTACAGCACAGTTAAAACTGTGACATGAAATTTCAAAGCCTAATCCAAGTTTTAGGCATGCTAGAAATACTACATGGTTTGAAGCACAGCAGAAAATGTTGAGGTTAATACAGACCTGAAAAGTTCAGAGTACTTGTCCAGTCCCTCAGTCCCTATTTTTTTTATAGCTCCCTTCTACAGATATAAAAGAAAAACAAACAAACAAAAAAAACCCCACCCCACAAAAAACAGACAACCTGCTTACCTGTGCCCAGCTCCGTGAACAGAAAAACCACATACTTGAATTGAAGTCAGTTAGGGAAAAGTGCCCAGATAAATTCAAAGCATTAATTGTATAGTAGAATCCTGAGAAAGCCTATAGGAAAGGAATAGATGACAGCCCTGTTATTTTCAGAACTACAGATATCAAAAGCCAGCAAGCTCAAAAAGAAATGGTGTGTTTGCAAACCTACCACAAAATTCCCTTTAACTTTTGGCTGATGTTTTCCATTAAATGGACAGTCTTCTCTATCTCTGCAAGCAGTGAAGTTAAACAATAAAGAAACCATCTCCTGGCACAGACCTGGGTCTCCAGTTCCATGGAAGTTCACCACTTGGTCTGGGTAGTAATTTGCTGGTCTCAGAGACTCTGTACAAAGGCTGCCAGAGAAGTACTTCACTGTTAATGCAGTATTATAATTCTGAGGGTAACATGGATTATCCACATTGGAACTGGTATTTGATTTCTGGAAATAAAAGAAAACAAACAAAAAACTCCAAACAATAAAGGCTACTCAAAAGCAAGAAACACCTAATTTGACATTAGCTACTGGAATATTTTTAAACCACATATGCATGTATTTTTGTTCTCTTCTCTGAAATGGCTGATTAGTACAACAGTACTGATCATTGTAATTCACAGAAACTCCTTTCTCAAAAAATCATTTGTGAGATCAGCAAAACACAGGACTAGTTGGGCCTTTTTGTCAAATGGTACAAAACTCACCAACTTTTAACAAATATGAAAATCTTTGTATGAAACCTAAGTTCATTTGTCCAAACTAAGCACAACAAAACTCTATTAGGGTCTCCAAACTCCACCAAAGGTAAGTGAACACAAGCCTAAAAACCTGCTCAGACAATTACTAAACACCTGCAAGAGCAACACAGCAAAGGGCCTTAAACAGACCTGTAGCAGCAATGCTAAAAGCCTTTTCTCAGCTTCATCTCTCCCGTAGCACTGGAAGCTGTGAGTGTAGACATTGTAGTTGTAACCATACAACTTTACTTGCAAGGTGCTATTGAAGTTCTCCTGAGAGTCCTCTGGGATAAATGAAATCTGAGTGGAGGCTCCTCCAAGATCCAGTGCACCCATAGTCTCCTTTCTGTAAGGACGGACCCATGTCCTCCAAAGGTTTCTCTACACGTAAAAAATAAAACCAAGTTAATCGGAAATGCTTGTTCTCCCTTCAGGCTTTTCTACTTTTCTCTTAACTTCCTGAGATTTCCCCCCGCCTTTGTCCTGTAGCCTTGCCAAAAATCTCAGATCTGAGGAAAACATGCAGATGTTTTTTACTTAAGAGGGATATACTTTCACAGAGTGAAATGTTCTTGAAGGATGGAAAGCAGCATAGTTTTGAACTCAGAGGACAGCACAACGATCAAAGCACAGGACTAGCCGGATCAATATTTGTACTAGAATGCAGGGGATTGAAGTCCAAGTACCTGTGAGATCTTGAACAATTCTGGATGGAAACAGTATAAAGATTTGCTTGTTTCAAGGCAAGAAGAATTATTAAAGGAATAGAATATTAAGAGATCACACAGAAAAAAAGAGAGTGAAAATAGACTGAAAAACACAGAAAAGTCAAATGAAAGCTACCTCAAAGTGAAAAGAACAAGGATCTCTTATCTGCACGTTTCCTTCACTGAAACTGCAGTGGCAATAAATCTGATCCATTCAGCTGGCATTTTTTATTATTACCCAAAATTTATTATTCCATTACCCAAAACATCCCTCAAACCCTGTATTTGATCTACACAGTTACAGTGTATGATTATCTATCTCAATATTTACTGTAGTATTATTTACTGAGCATGATGATATGAACATACACACAAGAAAGGAAAAGAAACTTTATGGGCTAGCAAATACACCCACAAGAAAACTCTACAGTGAAAGATGCCCGTTAACAGTCCCTAACAAAATCTGACTCTTAGCCCACTGTCACAAGAATGGTGACAATCTCTCCCTCCTACTAGCGATATTCCACACATAGGTCTTCACATAGCTCTCTATACTAAATTGGCTTCACAGCATCTTGCAGTTTTTTCAGTAGTCCTTATGAATCTGCCATATGGAATTTGATACTTGGATTATTAAAATTCATGTGGTAGGAGACTGACACCACCCTGAAGTTCATGATGTCATTTTTGTTGCATGAAATTCACACAATGAGAAAAACTCCTCCAGAACGTGTGATTCCAATGCTGTTTTTCTTAACTTTGCAAGAGTCAACAACATATTCACCATGAGCTATCACTCAGATCTCCAACAACTAATTCCTGTTTATTAATTGCTAGGGTCTAACAGGAATCATTCGACTAGGACAGCTAACAATACTCAGGGGTTTGGCTGAAATTCATCTCAACATAGCAAGACCATCTGGAAGAAATGCAGTTAATGCTAAGGGCAGCACACAGCTGCCATGAATGTAGATGAGCAGTTGCGGATCATCTTGGTACAGCTTTTACTGGGAATTAAATTATACTGAATATCTAAAGAGATCTTCCAACACATTTGACTCCCTCTCTACTGTGAGGCTCGTGTCCAACACTAGTCTGCGTTCAAGGTATTTTTATATTGGTATCACTTTGTCTGCACAAGACATGCCAGTTGGTACCACAGCCCACTGCTCACAGCCTGCAGCTTCTCAGCAGCATTGGAATGAACTGCATACAAGTGATTTCTGGGTCAGCTGAGGCACATTTGGCCACAGCAACTTAACCACCTTCACTGCTTCACACAGTCTTGCTTGGACATGATAAAGTGAGACGACATTGCCGAACAATTTGGAGACCCCTAAGCTGTGCAGATCTTTCACCAGTAGAGCTGCAGGGACAACCCCCACTTGAGGATGTCACAGAAAAGCAGAAGAAAGCATCTTTAATTGGCACCATTGTCAAAACAATCAACACCTGTCACACTGAACAAACCAATGCATTTAAGAGCAGTGCAACTTCTGTTTCTAGATAAGACATCTGATGTAATTTATGGAGAAGCACTGTTTTTGTGGATCAACAATTTCACCTGTGCCATCTTACAATCCTGTAACATCATACTCTTTGATTTATGTTTGCTTTGTTCTATTACTGCCACAAGAAGACTGTGTTATGTATTTCAGTGCAAAATGGAAGTTACAGCTATGATGTTTTAACAGGCATGTCCTCTCAGACTTCTCATTTCTAAGAAAGAAATAGTGAAAAGAAAAGCATGCAGTTTTTTCCACACACCTCTAAGAAATTGCCCATTAAATAGTTGGCTGTTATCCATCCATACACCCCTTCCTCTGGCCCAGTTATGATTTGTGCACCCCTAAATTCAAAAGGTTGTGCTCTGAAGTAGTTTTGAATGCTTGCAAGGAGTTCATTGGCTGCCGTTTCATTTTGCAACCTAAGCAATTCACAAAACATGAGACACTGAGCACCTGAAAAGGCAATTGCATGTTTATTGTTCACTGAGTAGCAATTCAAGAAAACTCCTACAATCACCTAATAGAAAACAGACATTGTTTCCCTAAAGTGGAAGCTTATGACAGGGAACAGCCAAGTATCCAGCACCATTTCAGGAAGCAACTCCCCCACTATGTACAATCTTCACTCTGTCATACAAAGGTGTTTTGATTCTTACATATACTTTTCTTTTTCGTGAACTCAGTGCTTGTATGGCAGTTGCTGGTTAAAACAGTCCTGGAGCCTTTCTTCGCTCTCTGTTTAGCCACAGAAGAAACACAAAAAGCCAGTCTGTGCCAGGGCTAAAGCCACAGACAGACCCCAAAAGCCACACTGCACCACATTCACACTCAGAAAATTTTACCATGTCTAGCTTCAATCTGCCTTTGCTGCCCACAGATACTCACAAATGTTATCTGTTTACATAACACTGAATTTTAAGAAAGATATGGAAGAGAAAATTAAACTCTTGCCTTCTTCAGAGTAAAGCAAGCATTTATTTTTCAGTGTGGCATAACAGAGGATTTTTATACAGCCCTGCTTTCCCTATCAAAAAAGTTAATTAAATTAAGTTGGCTGGGCTCCATTTCCTTTTGAGATGGACAATTTCCCATGGATAAAAATGCATCCAGTACGTTTTTCACATTCTCTTTTCAGACAGCTATGCTAGCACACATTCAGAGTTCAAGCTTCTGCCATACCTCAGTAGTCTCATGCCAGCTGTAGCCCCTAGATAAACGGAAGTGTTTTTATGCAGATGAACTGGTATTCTCTCCTTGACTTTATTCAGACAGTCATCAAAGGGTTTGGCAAGAGCTCCAGGGTTACTCTCATAGCTGGATATACCAGGGCCTAAAAGAGAACAAGTAGATTGATTTCATTCTCCTTTGCCAACTACAAATTAGCCCAATTATCAAGCAGGTGTTCAGAGAAAGAGATTTCCCCCTTCCCTCCTGTAACTGCAAACAAAGGCAGGATGGTTGGAAACTATAAGTGCTTAAGGAATAAACAATGGAGTGACTGTCTCAGCTGTGTGATATGGAGAAGATACTTGTAAACAGCTTGCCTTTATTTCTGTGTGTATACATATACACATATAGTACCATACCTAGACTAAGATATACAGTGTAACCATGTAACAACACAATGACACCAGTGCTACATTTATAAGGAAAATAGGTTTACTCATGGCAGATGCTGTAGAAAATAGCATGTCTACTAGATGTAAAATTTCTCTGATCTACTGAAGTAAAGAAAATCCCTCCTTCCACAACCTAAGACAAAGATTTCCTCCTCTAGTTTACCACAACTGTTGTTGTGCTCTCAACTGAAAATAAAATAAAGAAGCTTCTGCAAGGAATTGCTGGAGAAATTTCAAGATGCACACAAATGGCTCTTGAATTCACAGAGGTCCAAGTCTAGGATGGTGCATGAACTACTAAGTACTTCACAGCTTTCCAAATTTCCAAAGCTTTCAAACAACAGGAATGAGAGTTACACCATGCTGCATAAGGCATAACTATCTGAACAATTAACACTAAAGTCTTTCCTCCCTTGCTCAACACAGGAAAGCTGTTACCAAAGGAAAACAGAGCAGCAACTACTGTTTTACATTTTCAGCAGCTGCTCAATCTCCCAGTGTTCAGACAGAGCAGGTCAAAAGGCAGTGACCATTTTGTTCTGGTCAGCGGCCTGCTTTGCCAATGCTTAGAGCCTGCCCAGGACAGATTAATTGCACCATATAGGAAGACTTTTAATTTGGGGCTGGCTCTTACACACAAGAGCAGAGGTACCTAAAAAAAGGAAGAAATGAAATCATAAAACCACAACGGTGGGGGACCTGTCTCACGAGCCCTCTGTCTCCTCCAGTGCATAGTCACCCAAGGCTGGAGCAGTGAACTCTGGTGATTTTGTAGACTGGAGGACGAGGAGTACTTTGGTTGGCCATGGTTAAGGCCTTTCTGGACCTGAAGAGTTCACAGCAATTTGGACTCCTCTGTTTTGCAACTTTTTGTATTCCCCAGAAGTAAAATAAAATCTAAACCAATTAAAACAAATTCACAAAGTACTCCTCTGTAATTTTTCAAGAAGAAGAATAATGCAGTTTCTCTGTGCATTTTTCTCACACTGGAATTCCTAAAGGCAACTTTCCTAATGAGTCAAGACATGAGCTAGCAGAGTGTACCCCCCCAGCTCTCCAGGCTGGCCGTCATTCCTGCAGTCTGTCAGGAGACACCATCAGGCACATGACAGTGCATTACTTCTATGCACATTACACTCGCTTTTCTTTCCGTGTTCTAAAATTGCTAAGAATGTGCACACGTATATTTAACGTTGAAGACAGGAATGTTGGTGCTGAAACCATTGCCTTCTACTCATCTCCTAGTTACTCTACCTCTACGACTACATCTTCAGCATCTACGTCCAGACACAAAGAGGGATGCAGGATTTTGCACAACTGTGACTGAGAGAGAAGGAAAGAGAAAAATTCTCTTTGTATGTCACAGTTATTATCAAAGATCAACAAAATCTGCACTGAGATTTCCTGAGCTGCCCCACCTTCTCCTCTTACCTAACTCACAAGCACAAACTACTACACTAAGCAAAGCAGTACTGCTGAAGTCAGTATCTTAGAGGATAATCTAAAGCTCATTTAACTCAGAGTAGCAGAATTTATGAAGTTTAGCTTCCTTCAGAAAACCCTTATGGACTAGCTACTGCTTAATAATGCGGTTTTCTCTCCCCTGCCTGGCCATTTGTCTTCATAAAATGTGTGGAATTTTGGTATCTTTGAAAGCTTAGTCAAATGTCACTGAAGTTGACTAAGACCTCCAAAAGCTGTTATAAAGGAATTCACAACAAGCTATTAGAATTTATACTTAACCATACTGGAATGTGGGCAAAAGTCAGTCTAGTCTAGCATCCTCTCTCTGAGAGGAATCAATGCAAAACCTCAGACAAAAGACAAGGCAGGCAGCCAGTGGTACTTGTTGTGGGATACCTTCTAGGAGTGCACAACTACACGTCTTCCTGAGACAAAGGCCAGGCCTGCATATTTGATACAACCATGGCATCCTGTCAGAAACAGTTCTGCAATTTAGCTATTTTACTTGATAATTTTATTAGACGCTTCCTAGTTCTGTAGTATGGAGAAGCCTTTCCTGTTCACCTTCTGCAAGCCTTTTGTAATCTCCCCTTGATTGCCTCTTTCCAAGTAATTACAGAACAATTCCAGATGAACTGCATAAACCTTGTTTCTCTTGCAAACCTGACTTAAAATAGCAGAGATTATTTTTTTTTAAGACTTCAGGAAAATAAAATCTAATTTGTCAAACTCCTGTAGCATAGCTGACACCCATTTTTGCCTCAATCAAAATTAATGGCTAACACCTAACAGGGTCTAGATCCCCATTCTTCTCAAAGACTTTTTATTCCAAGCTATTTTAAAATATATTTTATACTTTACTTTTAAAAGAAATTACTTCAGAGCACAAAGACTAAACATTCAAAGGGCCTGATTCTCTGTAGATCGAATTCTGCCTGCACTAACCATGCACTGCAATGGAGTAAATCAAGTTTAGCTACCATTTCCTGTCTCTCCTGCAGATTAGAGCACCCTGCTGCATCAGCAGGAGAAGGACTGATGCTGACAGATATAGACATAGCCTTAACAGATCTTGCTCCCTAGCACTGAAAAGGCAACACAGTGGGGAAAAAGAACAGTACAAGCTTCCAGATAATCTCTTCTTTGAGGACAGAAAGAAATAAGGAACTTCCATTTGAGCTCACCTTTTACATTGCACTTGAAGGTTTGGCTTACTACTCCCGTGTCATTTTCTTTTTCTGCAGGCCATTCATAGACGTAGACTGTAGTCCGAGAGGATCCAGCATCAAAGACTATTCCATACTGGGGAGAAAGAAATAATACATTAGATCAAGAAACAAACAGTAACAGCTTAAAGGCCCATATGCAGCTGTACCTCTTCGCACCACCAAAAATTTTAGAAAGTGTATCCACAGTATATTTACAAGAGAGATTAATTCTAGTGTCAGGCGCTTAGGCATGAATCCAACAGCCACGTACAGAATGGACCTGGCTGCAAAACAAAGAATATACTACATATCTTCAATAATGAATTTAATGAGGGTGGAAAATGGTCACCTCTTTTCAGCATCAGGTTCAAAATCCACACTGACACATAGATAACACTGTGTTAGAACCCGATTTTGCAGCAAGTTCATTCCCCATTATCTCCCTGGACGCTGAAGGGTTTGATACCTAAGCACAGGCTTTGGATTCAAGGATGCACAAGGGATCCATAAAGCTACGAGCAAAGAGGTAAAGTACATAATAGTCCACAGTGAGAACGCTCTAACAAGTCTGGTTCTTTTCTAATTGCCCAATAAACTTCTGCCTTTGAGTGGTTTAGGCAGTCCACCTGAGTGTTTGCCACTGAAAACAGGCTGTGCCAGAGTGTGAAACAACATAGAGGGAAAGACAATCAATATTACCCCATGTTTATTTATGAAATAAATTATAAATATTTAAGTTATTTGCCCCAGGTCACTTGGACTTTCTGTGGGATTAAAGCACGGGTTTCTCCATCCCATTCCACCACTCACCAGACCAGTCTTTCGTCCTTTCCCATCTTTTATGGCAGCAGAAAACTGTAGCAACTGGGAGGGCAAACTGCATGCAGGGAAGAAAACTGCAATTTTGCTTATCCTTATGATCCCTGAAAGTACGTTTAGCTGCTCCCCCCTTCCAAAGTCCTCCAGTCGGTAGGAAGCACACAGTGTAGGGTTCATTTCTCTGTCAACGTTTTTTCTTTTAAAGAAGACAGATGCCCAGGAGCCTGACAATACTGAAAAATGAGTCTCCATCTGGCAGCAAAACAGTAAGAGCCCCTGCAGCAGGCCGATAAATTTCATCCCACTGCCTCCCTGGGGGGCCTCAAGTGTGACCAAGAAAGATCACTGCTTCAGGTGGCAAACTATTCAGCTTCCACACCTCATTAGTTCCCAGCTTCCACTGTAATCCTACAAACTCCCGGCCCCCAAAAAACTACCAGCAATACCAGTCTAGTCTGTTTCCTAGATGACTGTTAGATAATGAAAATTTCATTTATAATTATCCAGATGATATTTACTCTGATGAACTAAAAGGTGAAAGGCTCCTCAGATGCTATCAAACCACTACACCGTCAGGTTCTGTTCAAGTAACTACTTTAGCAAAGATACTTTTACTGTATTTCCCTCCCTTGAAAGAGAGATGAGCACTCTGGAGACACATAATACAGTAACGGTCAATCTGCTCAAGGGCTATTAATTAAACCTACTCTCTGTTGGCACAAAGTGCCAACCATAAGCTTTTACCTTAGCTACTTTTAGAGCTAACGATCATGTCCAAGTAGAACTGGAAGACAAAAGAAATATTTTTACCTTAGCTAACTGTGGGGCTTTTTGACCTACTTCCATCTTCCCCTGCATTTCCCAGCCTCCTTCCTGAAAGTAACAGATTTCTATCCAAAAGAGTAGTGTACTCTTATCTGAACCAATGTGTGGCTGACAGTTTTATTTTCATCCTACTCCTCCCCCTCCTATTTTTCCTATACAGCCTCTTGTTTCCTTCAAAAAAGATGCTTGCTTTTGAAAAGGGCTCTTGGGCTCATTTCAGGGTGACTCTTGGAATTCCTCAGAACTTCCGTGAGTTCACTCTGTGTGAACTGGCCCATGCAGCCTAATGAAGTGGTGATTAGTGAGAAGTGTGCTAGATGTTAGGACTAAGATTAATCTTTAATTAAAAAAAAAACCAGAAATGACAGAGCTTGCAGCATTTTAAGAGGGTGAGAGAATTCTACATGCCTTGTCTCAGCCTGCTGTCCAAGACAAACTGGTTGAACTAAAATTCTCCGGTGACATCACATTTCTGTTCAAGTAGCAAGTCATATCACCTTTGGCTGCCCTTTAAGGACTGCTTTGAAATGCAGTGCATTGGATCAGTCCAGCACAGGCAAACCCTCATCCTGGGCTAGCAACTATTAAAGAATAGAACCACTTTTTGTCTCTCCTCTCCCCTCTACCTCAACTTTCCACTGCGGATTTCCATCACCTCGACTCAAACACCAGTGGAGAAAGATAGAGGCCTGGTGATTCCGTAATACTGAAGAACTGCACCATCTATTCAAAGGACTAGATTAGTCAGAGAAGACATGGAGACAACATTAACCCAGAAAAGCTTTGCTTCAGAGGAAGGAAGGGAGGGAATGGAAGGAAGGGAGGGAGGGAGGGTGGGAGGAAAAAAAAAGGAGGAAAAAAGGAGGGAGGGAGGCAGTTTCATGCTGTTAATTCAACCAATCTGGTTGTGGCCCAAACAGATAAGAGATATTCATATGAATGGTTTTGCAAGAATGTCCTGAAGAGCAGTAATCCCAACAGAGAAGCAAGAACAAGCTCCAGGATTAATCACCTTTCAGCCTCAATACTATTCCCAGAGGAGGATGTACAGAGGCACAAAGGCTTAAAGCAGGCACAGTTATGACTGCTCACCTGCCTTCCAATCACTTTTCAAAACTGCCATGAGAAGCTAACAAGGTAAACCAGTTACAGGGAAGATGGAGGCCACAAAAGTGGAACCATGCTCGAAGCACATTTCAGTTCAGCCACATAGGTCTGAACTACTTTTAATCAAGTATAACATCCACAAACAAGGCAAAACACTTCCTAACACCCAAAAGAAACATGCAAAATTTAGATGTAGAACACTGTAGCACGTGGAGAGGCGAATTAAAGAACAATACTGAAAGGAAGGTTTTTTCTCCTTAGGCCTCACAAAAAAAAAAAAAAAATTGACTGGTACAAAGGCTCATTACATTCAGAGCTAGCAACATTTACAATTCTGGACTTCTTCGCAAACTATGTCACTAAGGATGTTTGTGCTTTCTTCATCAATCTTCTGACTTCACGGTGTGTGCCAATGAGTCATGAGTTCTTTAAGTGCCTCAGCTTCACGCACATGAGCAGGTCCTTTCTTCACAAATCACTGGCCAAATCTTTAGATAACCCAACCACCAAGGAACCAAAATATTTAATTTTGCAACAACATTTCAAAACGTCAATGGCACAGCAGATAATTTATCTCTTGTGCCACAAAGGAATGAACCTGGATGCTCTCAGTGTGCACCCTGGGAAAGAGCTATTATGTCAGATAACACAAACTCTAGTTGTCCTTCATTAGCTGTTTTGGTTTCATGGAGAAGAGCCAGAAGAAGAAGAACAAGACCGTTTACAAAGAGTATGTCTGTTTTCAACACGTTATTGCCATATTTAATTTTAATCAGTTTCAGGACACTGCCATTTCCAGGCTCCATCATAACAACTAAGCACTGGAGAGTTTCTCACTGACATACCAAGGTCCTCCCTCTGCTCCTGAAGAACTACTTCTTACAAGTGTTAATTATTCACTGAGGACTACTCAGCCTCTCAGGAATCAAACATAGGGTGCTCCATATCAAGTGGGATTTTCTGCATTGGCAGACTTACAGCCCTAGCCAAGGCACCTAGCGGAGGAACTGCCAGTCTTCCTCCAGAACCAGCCATGAAGCCGTTGTGATTCAGGAAGCAGACCTCCCCACCTAAACCAGCTCCAGACGGTCAAGGTGGGTCCAATGTTTGGTTAAAGAGTAAGGTAGACAATTTTATCATTCTGAATGTGAAACTGAATTAATGGCAAACACAAGTGATGAGTAGGATGTCTTTTAGATAGTAGCTTCAGCCTACGTGTCAATCCAGTCTTGCCTTGCATTAAAACTGGCAGGATGTAAGACTGCTGCAAGCAGAGATTTGAGGCACAACAGGGAGTAAACTTGAGGTAATGTGTCCCCATACAAGATCTCAGCACACACACCCTGCCACACAACACAAACACATGAAACTGGTATCAGAATACAGTTTTATCCCATTGTCTGATTCGTACATCATCAAATGACTCAGACAAATCCAAAGGTGTTTATAATTTCATGAAGTGTAATGAGACATTAGCCTATCGCTATCAGTATGTGAACTATCCAGTTAGATACGTACGCAGAGGGAAAGGTAGAAAGGACTCCAAAGAAGGATCTGACAAGGTTTACATGCTTGTAGCTATCGTGGGAAAAAAACAGAGAACTCAAATTCTCTAGAAGGTTAATTTCTACAGCTTTGTCCTCAGTTGTGAACATCTCTCACTGAAGAATCTGCGCACATACTCTATCAGCACAAAGCAAAGCCTGAATTCCAAAGTATTTCAGTTTGTATTTTCCAGTTTTCTGTGCCCCTCCTCATGAAGCTACATTGCTTCTCTTAATATCCAGCAAGTCCCAACATGTAGTAAATCATAAAGTGCACATTTAGAGCCCAAATGCTTTTGATACATAGGAGCAGTTTGCAAAGATTTCAGCACAAACTTCCTAGCTGTCCTTGAGGGCAGAATTTAAACTCCATGTACTACCTACTTCAAAATTATTTTAAATTCACTTCCAGTCTCTGGCAAAAATAAAAAAAACAGTGGCATATTCTCCTCATTTGGCTTTTCAGACTTGGAGAAGACCTTGTGTGATAGGCATCACAGACAAAGAATCAAGGAATGCCTTTCCTGCTTTGCCACTGACTTTGTTATCTTGACCAATTCTCTTCTTCTGTCAGCTTCAGTTTTCCCATAACAAAGATGTGATTAAATGTTAAGTTATGGCTGTAAGCCCATTTGAATCATCCCATAAAAATTAGTTTAGAAAGGAACATTATTAAATATCAGTTCAAAACATTGTTTTCCTTCCTTGGATATTTTAAGACTTACCTTGAGCCCCGGGGAGACGATCTGTTGCTGATTTATCTGAATCACTGCAATAGCAATGACAAGAACTATGCTCAGAAGAAGGAACACTTGGGCAACACTTGGGGTTCTGGTGAGCATCCTGAAACAACAAAAAAGGAAACACTTAAGGAATGTGAAAGGATTCAGTGATTCTGTCTCAAGGCCTGAAGCTCTGAATCAGTTGAAACTCTTCATAAAATCTCATTAAATCAATTAGATTACACTATATGAAACTTCTGTGTTCTCCTCAAGAACTGCCTGGTGTTTTGCTACCACTAACTTTTTATTGTGTAGAAGAGGTGTGTCTACATTGTCATGCTAATGATGCCAGATTTCACCCTCAGGTGCCAGTCTGCTCATTTCCCAAAGTGCCTACATGTAGATGCATGCTCACCATCTCCCATTGCCTCAGGAAATGAGAGGAACGGGCAGGCTGGGGCTAGCGCATGCTCAACGATCCCACGTACACCTACATCACAGACACAACCACAGCCATGCAGACACAATGCTCGTGGCTGCTGAGTACAGTTGGATGTTTCTGCCAGAGATGCAAGGTCGGTGTCTAGAATAGATACAGGCTGCTTCAGCAAGAAACAAGAGAGGTTTTAAGAACATTAAATAGGCATCTTTCTTCTAACTGCTGATGTGTTAATGAAGGAGGTCTGTGTGCATGTGTGTGTGCATATTAATGTGGAACCTATTATTATCACTCTGCACTACACACAAAATATAAAATATACAGTTTAATTCACAGATCTTGTGATGAGAATTACTAAATCTAAGTAAATCTAACATGTACGTTAGACAAACCCAAAGGTGACATGAAATGTGCATACTGATGATAAGGCTTTTTACACGATCATATCCTCTAGAAAGGTCTTCTAGAATTCAAATATGGTTTAGGTTTCTTATAATTTCTGTTCATCCTTTATTTTTGCATGTCCCTGACCAGACAACTCTTCACCCCAAAAGGCCTTTCAGTACCTCTGAGGATTGACAATCCCTGTATCAAAAATTCTTATGCTTCACGGGGGCTGAGGAGGAAATAGGTGGCTGGTGAGAGACGGCAAGCTTTTCTCCCTTTCTCTTTTTCAGAAACCAGTTATTTTGGAATAGAAATATCAAGCTAGCCTGGCATGATCTATCCTGACTCCCATCTCCTAATTTTTCCATACTGACGGTGGAGTATATCGGTGGGTGTTCAGGGCTGCCCTGCTGTTACAGCAACTGCCAATGCCAATCTCTGCTGAGGACAGGAGCGAAAAGGTAGTCTGCAGTCCACAGCCACAGCACACTGGGTCAGCCCCACTGTATCTGCAAGTGGTCTTCTCCTTAGCTCCAACCAGAGCCAGCGGGCTGAGGGAGAAGGCAGAACAAATGCTTCTTCACACAGTCTCCGTATTGTAAACCCCACGGGTTCTTCAGCCTGTGTACCCATGGCCCAACATCTGTGTTGACATTCAAAAGAGAAGGAACTTACTGTTTTGTTCTGGGACCACTTTCACTCTGAGCTTTGCCCACTGCTGCTGCTCTCCTTCTTTGTCTTCTGATTTCTGTTGTAAAATCTAACTCAGATTGGCTTTTGGAAACACTTCATTTCAGCCTGACACATCTCACTTCCAGAATGTTGTTTTTTTACACTCATTAACCCCCTTTCCTAAATCCATATGGGCTCCTTGTTTACTGCCAATCTACTCTTCCCATGCTTTCTTTTCTTGGCTTGGGAAGAGCTTAATCATCAGCCAGTTCTAAGATAAAATTACCAGCCACATTGATTATTTTACTGCTGTCCATTGCTTTACTATCCTGAGGCATTCAAACATCATGTACACAATACATGCACAATAGAATGAAATCTTATTTTTACTATCAGAAAATATGTTAACACCTAAGACAAATTCTCACTGTAACCTGCAGATGACGTCACGGCATACTAATTAGAACCATTTATACAGATCAGTTCATCTTTGAAAAGAGAGAGCAGATTTTAATATCCATTTTTTATTAACCATCTGGATAAAATACTTGTCTTTAAGGGGAGAAAAAAAATATCTTTATTTAGCTTTCAACTGTACATGGATTTATCTATAATTGTAAAGTGACTAAAAGAGAACTGTCTGCTTGCAACCTAATATATACCAGTCACTCCTGGATCAAAGCACTGATGTTCAGTGCTGGAAAATTTAAGTCATTATCAAAGAAAAAAACACTCAGGGCAAATGACTCTTTGAAAAACTAAAGCATTACTGAAGAGCAAAGCAATAACCACTATTATATTATTAACACTCAAGAATACCCATGATGACTACTGAAGTATTTTCTGCTGTATCTGTTTGTAAAGGGGAAACTGAAATCTTGGTTTGCTGAATTTCTCATGTGCTTCCCTGGTACTGGGATCTACCTTCATCAGACATTATTTCTCTTTTCAAAAGTATTTGTTTGACAGGGAGCAGGTATTAGGTAAGGGAGCATCCCTTAAGACATTCCTCATACAATCTTGTCCCATTGGCAATGAGGACAATTTCATCAGAGAATAATCTGTAAATCTTGATTTAAGTCTCACACACATACCAGACAATACAATCATACTAGCCCATTCACTGAAATATGTAGAAATACCAGAGAGTTCGTTCACTCCACACTTTAAACTGTTGTAACCTAAGTAACTCTTTCTAACAGTGCACACTTGTTGACAAAAAGCCAAATAAAAGATTTTAATGAAGTATCAAAAAGCAGTTGCATCCCCTTATTAAAACAACATCATCCTGAAGCAAAAAAACCAGCATAAATACGTATTTTCCACACCCACTGAAGTATACTGGGTGATACAGGAGCATATTGGAAGGATAACTTTCTACACCTTACTTCAAAGCAAAAGGAATTCCTGCTTGCAAAGGAAAATGGACTAAACTTCATGCCACCAACATTTTAACTAGGTTAAATACACATGTTAACGAATGACAGTGCATATTACATGTTGAAATTCCTTTTCCCAACTTACCTGCAACATCAAACCCATTTATTTTAGGTACTGACCTGTTTGTTCATAGGGTGGACAGGCAAGCACCATAAATATCTTTTTTCACACTATAACCGGAGATACATTAGCATTTATTTTAGAAGTGGTGTACATGTTTTTCAAGTGCTGAGGGAAAAAAAAAAAAAAAAAAAAAATTAAATAAACACAA
>WHYT01017895.1:355495-395748 GCA_009806455.1 Tetrax tetrax | reverse complement strand
GGCCCGCCGATCCCCCGGCCCTCGGCGGGTTCCTCTCCCGCAACCGGGCGGCTCCGCGCCGCATCCCAACCTACCTCCGCAAGCCCCGGCTCCCTGCCTCCCTCCCGGGCTGAGAAGAAGAGGGAGAGGGAGGGTGCACCCGCGGAGGCGGCGGGGATTTGTGCAGAGTCGCTCGGTGGTGCTGGCACCAACCATCCGGCTGCAAAAACTGCCGCAGCGCGGCCGCGGCTCCCTCCTCTTCCCCCCTCCACCAGCTGCTCTCCTCTTTCTGGAAACGCAGATCTGGCTTTGCCTGCAGCTGATACAGCAGGATGTTGCTGGCTGTCCCTAAACCATATTCCTCAGTTGCCTCCCGAAGCGAAGACAGAAAGAGGGTTTTGTCCAGAGATGACACCGTGGGTGAAGCAAGGGTGTCTGTCTCTTCTAACAGGAACAAGTCCTTTCTCAGGAGGGCTTTTCTGAGCCCTCAGAAATTAGTAGCCCTCCTGTCCCAGCACTACCTTTCCATGTAAGCTCAAGCGTACTGGCCCCACTTGTTTTGTAGTTTTGACGGAGCTCTTGCCAAGCCTAGACTGCTCGTTGGTGCTAGCGCATACCCAGAAACACACGTAAAAGCCGCGTCACGGAGATCCTGCTCCCATCACCTGTCTGACCTGTGTGATCGCCTACAGCCCAGGATCATCCTACAGCCTGCAGGATGGGTTTGCCAGAGACACGAGCTCTGCAATCAGTGAGACACTTCAGCCACTTTGCCTCCATTTGCTCATTGTTCTAGGATTCAGAGTCGCATAACGTAAAAGACTAAATGCACCTCTTTGATTCCTTTTCTTATAATGATCTTGATTAATTACGGTATCTTTTGTCTTTGAATAAAGAAATGAGAACAAGCAACCAGCTGCAGCCTTGTGAGCCGTCTATAAGCATCCTCCCATAGTCTATTCATATTGGGAGTGGAGGTCATTTCCTTTTTCTGATGACAACACATTATTAAAGTTGGTATAACGATGATCTTGGTGGATCAGTTCAGCTATTTCGAGCACATGAAGACCTCGCATCTCTTCTGATCCTCTGTTGCATGTAATTCCGTTCTTTTCTTCTGTATCGTTTTTGTTCCTGTGGCATCTTTTTCTTCTCCTATCCGAGCGTATTCATTTAAATGCGTTTAGTCCAACTGACTGTATTGGTCCGCTCTGCTGTGGCAGAAGCTGTCTCAGGTGTCCATTTAAAATGACAAGTGAGCTGCGTTACTAACCCCATGGAAAACCATATTCTTTTTGCAACTATCAAACATAAAGATTTTGAAATAAAAATAAAACATTGACACTCACCATTACTTCAACCTGTCCCACAACTAACCTCCACCAGTAACTAAAATGTAATGCTTGCAAAGAAAGCAAACCCTACCTTCTGTATCATCTACTTCTATAAAAACAGACATGAGAGATTCTTTTTCTTTCTGCACCATTTCCAAGAGCTGGGCTGTTGCCCAAGCTGCTTTTCTTGGGACATTTATTGCCATACTAAAGCCATGATAGCAGCACAAGTGATATGGGCTATAAAATCCCCCAGCTGCTTTCAAAGCCCAGAGCACTGGTCCTGAATCAATTGGACTAGAAACAAGATTCCCCTCCAGGCTTCCCCAGTGCCTCTGGCACAGCAACTGGTTTTGTCACTTCAACCTTCAGGGCGCATCTTAGATCCACTACTTTATCTTCTCTTTTTTTTTTCCCCTTAAGCCCACCTCTTTGGCTTTTCTTCATTTCTTTTATAGCTCCTTTCACCTGATTCTCCATCCTTTCCTCGCTTCAAGGTGTAAACATGCTGCGATTTTCCCAGCCCTCACCAAGCCTGTAGCATGCCTACCTCTCCGACATTTCCTTTGCTGCAGCACCTTTTTTCCCTCCCTCTTCAAGTATCCTTGTTTGAATGCATTTAGTGTAACTCGCTGTATTGATTTGTTTTGCTTGGACAGAATCTGCCTCAAGTGTCCATTTAAAAATGACAAATGAGCTGGGTTGCTGACAGTTCCAAGGAAAAATTTATTGCTTTTGCTACTATTGAGCACACACATATGGAGTTAAAAGACAGTGACTGATACTGGCAGATTCATAGATGAATACCAGTCGCTATGATCAATAGCAAAACTCTAGAAACTAGAAAATATTACGGACATGAATAAAGTGTTTGTTACAGACACATTCCTGCAGCGCATTTGCAGTATCACATTTACACAGGATACACAGCAGATACTGCTCCATTTCCCTATACAGGGACAGCAGCAGCATCAGGAGAGGGGATGGATGATTGTGCATCTCAAGAGACCACAGAACTCCATCTGCTCCTTGGGTAATGCTCATACAGCATTTGATGCCGGAATATTAAGAGGTCTCAAAAAATCCTCTTGAGCGAGCACAATAGGGTGAAATGAAAATAAATGTTAATGTAAAAATGGACATAAGAAGATACTGGTGGCTGCAGTAAGATGAGTCTGGTTTCTTGCATGGTATTGTGCAAGCTCACAGGAGCAAGGTCTGTCCCTCATTTCTGTGCATTCTTTGCAAAGTCCAGCAAACAGAGGGCTGCTCCCTTTTCTCCTAAGCTTTCACTGCCTTTTTCACCATTTTTGTTGACATCAGCAGAAGAATGTGATGCCCTTTACCTCCATTCATCACTTCCATCAATCTTCCTGGACACTTTCTTCCCAGGACTTGTCATCGGTGTTGGCAAAGACCCTTCATTCAGTAGGTTTCTGCTCCCAAAGACCTCCTGTCTTTGTTCACCTTTTTTACCTCAGGATCAACTGTGAGAACAGGCAATGCAGCCAGAGCTGTGTATAGAATTTTGGACCCTCTGAGCCAGTGGGCATCAGGACATTTAAATTAAATAAAGTTTCTAGGCCATTGTTGTGTCCAACATTTTATTCCAAGTCAAAAAGCACTTTTTCTGTTTGTTTCAGACAAATGTTCTATATATTATGTGTCTGAAGAAGGGCAACAAAGCTGGTGAAGGGTCGGGAGAGTAAGTCCTATGAGGAGCAGCTGAGGGAATGGGAGTTGTTTAGCCTGGAGAAAAGGAGGCTGAGGGGGAGACCTTATCGCGCTCTCTAACTACCTGAAAGGAGGTTGTAGTGACACATGTGTTGGTCTCTTTTCCTTTGTAACAAGCAATAGACCAAGAGGAAAAGACCTCGAGTTGCACCAGAGGAGATTTAGATTGGATGTTAGGAAACATTTCGTCATAGAAAGGGTTGTGAAGCATTGAAACAGGCTGCCGAGGGAAGTGGTTGAGTCACCCATTTAAAAGACGTGTAGATGTGGTGTTTAGGAACATGGTTCAGTGGTGGACTTGGCAGTGTTAGGTTAATGGTTGGACTCTATGATCTTAAGGGTCTTTTCCAACCTAAATGATTGTATGATTCTATGATTATAACAGTATGCCTTGTTATTTGCCAAATTTAGGAAGATAGCTCCCTAGATTTTCAAGCAAGGAAGTCACAAACCACATCTGAAATCTACATGTGCTTCTCCTCAGAGATCAAGAATCAGTTTTTTGTTTCTTTTACACAGTTGCAAAACTCATTTTTAATAATCTTTAAAAACATCTGCTGCCCTATAGTTTTGTATCATCACTGACCAAAAAAAACATAAAGCAAATTCACAGCTATGGCATAAGACATTCAGTTTGTCCCTTTTTGTTTTGAATAATGGCTGGATATGAACATTGCCTTTTCTCTTTCAGAGTTTTACTGAGGGCTTCTTTAAAATACATTAGACAGCTACTTGTTGGTTTATGGTTTTAGTCCTGTTGTGGTTTAGCCCTGGTCACCACACAGTTTCTTGTTCACTCTACCCCTCCCCAGCAAGATGGGAGAGAGAAATGGGAAGAAAGGAAAACTTGTGGGTTGAGATGAAGGCAGAGAATAGCAAAGGAAAATTACAATAATAACAGAATATAAGGGTATTAAAATATACAAAATGAACAATGCATGATTTCTCACCACCCAATGTCCCAAAGACCGATACAGCCCATTCCAAGCCGCAATCACAGAAAAACAAAACCGAGCAGCAAGCAAAGGAGCGAGAGTGAGAGAGTAAGGGATGCTAGAGATGCCCCCGCACCGGGCAACACCCACTTATATATTGAGCATGATGTTTATGGCATGGAATACTCTCTTTGGCCAGTCTGGGTCAGTTATTCTGGCTGTATCCCTCCCAGCTTCCTGCACTTGCACATTAACAAGACCTGGAAAGCCAGACAGTGTCTTTGGTCTACTCATAACATCAGTGTGTTTATCAACATTCCTCACATACCAAATCCAAAACACATCAGCTGTTGAGAGGAAAATTAACTCCATCCCTGCTGAAATCAGGACAAATCCTTTGCCACAGCACTAAAGCTAATGATGTGTCTTAGATTCAGTTTCTGAGTCTTCTGTCTCATACACATGAGGCGAGGTTGGATGAGGCTCTGAGCAACCTGATCTGGTTGGAGATGTCCCTGCTCCTTGCAGGGGGGTTGGACTAGATGACCTTTAAAGGTCCCTTCCAACCCAATCTATTCTATGATTCGATGACTCTGTGGTAGTTACAGTTTTCTAGTCCGCATCTTCTTGTGAGGTCTTGACGCAAACAATAATTTAATTCTGAAGCTGAACCAAAATACTTTGTAATCTATTTATTTCCCTTCCTGAGACTTACAGCTTTATACCTTGCATCTCTTGTCTAAAGAATCAAGAGCTGCTTTCATCAATTAAAAACCCTCAGGGACAGCCTTGGTCACATGGTTATGAGCCTGGACAAGTTGTAGGCCTGGGCAAAATAAGCACATAATTAGAGCAGCAGATTGCTGGGACAGCAGAAAAAGACAGCCCTTTGTCTATTTTGCTATGCCTGAGTTTTAGAAAGCCAAACTAGCTGCTGTGAGAGAGTGTGGGCCAGCCATCTTACGCTGCTGCAAGGAGAGGAGATCTCCAGGAGTAACAGTGACTGCTCCCCATCCCTCTTGCTCCCTGCCTTTAAGCTGCAAGCCAAGCTCCCAGAGCTTTACAGAAAACTAATGCTATTTTTTTTTAGCCATACCTGCAAACATATGTTATGTCCTGACATATATGTTCCATTGTTATAAAACTGACCGCAGGAATCTGATAAAGAAATATCATTCTCTTACAATAAATTCACTGTTGTACTCAAAGAAATGCACCATCTCCAGTGAAAGGGGATAAATTCCAGAAAGCACTCCTTGGGACTTAATCCTTTAAAAATTGCTATGTGAAAAACTGCTCAACATGGCATATTTCTGTGAGGTGGACAACTCTAAATGAATAATGCTTCACTTTTCATAGTTCAGAAGTAATCGCTGACAAATTGGTAGTTCAGGAGAAGAGATTCATCCCCTATGCTTTCAAAAAAGTATGAAGTAGTCCTTGTAGCAACATTTCTATCACCTTTTTATGCTCTTCCAGGAACAGACCAAATTGGCTGAGTAACTCTGAAATTCCTAGATAAAATCCTTTCCATTGCAATTCCATGCAGGTCAGGTTATCTCCTTGAGTACAAGATCTGTGGATGAAAAGAAGTTCTACTACAGCTCTTTCCAAGTCCACCTGCCAGCATTGTTATTCACTGTTGCTTTCCTTCACTAACTCTGAATCAATGTAACAAATGCTTTTTGTCACTTTCTATGCACTAACATAAAACTACAATTGTTTGGGATCGTTCATAGGCTGAGAAATGCAATTAGAGCCATTAAAGTCAGTTGTACAGAACACGAAGCCTGTGGGAGAAAACAAGCAGCACAGGAAGGAGCAGAATGATCCCTGCAATAGTGATTAAAAAAACCATTTGTAATTTGCAGACTCACCCTTACGCAGTTCCTGCACTAAATAGCTTGTTTATTCACCTACTGAACAAATATAGAGAGACTTATTGAAATCACAGTTCTGATTCTGACTGACTGAAAAGCTTTTTCCTATCTAGTATGGGGGAAGAGAACTTGTTGCTAACCGGAGTGCAAAGCTGGGTCTGGTGCAGGGCACGAGGTGTACGTTGATAGGTTGTTCCTACCATCTTCACTGTGTTTCATTATCTTCATTCACCTTTGCAGTCACAAGTACAGTGCCATCTCTCCAGTTTATGATAGTAATGGTAAGTAATACACGTGATATGAAAAATGCATCCAGTTTTGGTATATCTGTGATTTTTCCTTTTGTGCATTCCTTTTGCTTCCATTTTGGTGCCCTGAATATTTATGACCTGCATAAAGGCACATCACACACACTATTTTAGCACTGGCTGATGGGTTTATAAAGCCTCTTAAGGAAGCATCTCTGGTTTATGTCAGGCAGGTTTGTGCCTTGAGTCAGCCCTGGGTGTAAGAACAAGTGCCAGCAACTTCAGTCTGCTATGTCTGACCTAAGCAATAGGCCCTGTCAACCATGGGTTTCGTTGTCCATGCACCGTAAAGCCAGACACATTAAAGGCAGCTGATATATGGACCAGCCACACCCAAGAGTGCTGTCTCTCTCAAACACCACAGTTGCTTGCTTGGCGATATCAGCAGTATAAGCACAAAATAAGAAGGGTGATCATTTCATATGAACACTTTGAAAGCTGGTGTCAGTCTGCCTAGGTATTCATTTTTAATTCTGTCTCCCCAAGTCATGTATCCTCAACGGTATCCCATCCCACTGCTCCTCCTCCAAAGCCAAGTCCACTTTTTGGCCCCTCAGCATGACAGTCATCTTGCACCTTCTTACCTGTCTTGCTTTGCTTCTCTCTCAGTCTTGTTCAGCTCTTCCCACTGGTTGTGAAACTCTTCCACTGTTCTTGTGAAATGTTTTTTTCCCTGGAATGACACACATATAAGACCTCTCTCCAAAATGTTTTCCATCTACCAGTGATGGCAGATTCCTTTAAATGAATCCAGGATAAAAAAAAAGATCCTCTCCTTAAAAAAGCGTATGTGTGCATTGAATACTCGGTGACAAGAGACAGGGCACTGTCCTCTGATCTCCCCTCAGTCATGGTCTATCCTGTGAGCTCTCTGAGGAAGGGATTATCTCTGAAGAGGAAGAGGCATGGTGCCAAGAATAGTGGAGCCCTCATTTGGCCAAGGTACAGGACAGAACTGTGACAAAAGACATTAATCATCATAAACCTGAAACAGGGCTCCATGAAGCCACACACGCTCGTAGTCCAGCTGACTTTGATTCAGATCCCTGAGCACAAAAGCTGACCTCCCTGGGGTCACTTTGCATCAGCACAAACGATTATCACCCACAGAAAAACAAATAACTTCTCAACAGTTTCCAAGCTATTTTATTTGCCAAGGACTAATTAGCTTCATCTTGTACTGTTTATATACAGCTTTTTACATAAACCTATACATGCAAAGTTTTACATGTGAGAGGCTGCCAGACAGGCATTTTCATTTTGACTTCTGTCGGCTGAGCAAGATTAACTGTATTTTGGGAGCATGCCTACACATTCTTTAATACTGTATTTTTCAGTTTGCATCTCTTTCTTCACCTCAATAATTCAACCCTGCTTTCCTGTTGGATATCTGGAGAATCAGGGGCACTTAGTGAACAATCCAGACCAAATGGAATTGTTATGTTTGTGAGCAGCAGGCTTCAAGGACATCGCGGAGGCCACCTGTGAGAAAGTAATGAAGCAACCTTGAGAAGAAGGAAAACAGCTGGTATACATGACTGAAGGCAGAACATGAAGCGGGGTGCAGGTGGAGAGGACCGTGCACGTGAACAAAGAGACTTAACGAATCGTATTTTAGCTAAGAGCGTGTGCATGATCTAGTTAGCCAATTAGTAAAGAGCTTGCGCATGATATGAAACTAGAAGGGCTATATTAATTGGGATGTATCAACAATAAATTGGTATTTGCTTTATCATATTGGTCGTGTGCAGTGTCCGTGACTTCCGCGTCAGCACTTTCCCAAGACTATTACAAAAGAACTAACTGACGTACTAGATCAGACAGAAGGTGGATGTGTCTTCACTCCAAACATCAGTAGGAGCAGGTGTCTATGAGAAGGCTGTCAGGACTGGGCTACCACACACAGGTAATTCCTCTGAAATTCCTTCTCAGTTGCTGCCATCTCAGGCCTTAGAGACTTCTTGAGCCAGATGTCGTATCCGTTCTAAGAGCCCCTGATGGAACTCTCTACCCCTGAATGTATTTGATGGCTTTTTGAGTACATGCTTGTGCAGCAGGCAAATCCACGAGGTGCCTGTCTGTTTCTTAGAAGTTCAACAGCATCTCAAATGCCAGAAGCGATCTGGTTTAATCGGCTTGGCTCTCTCAGTAAGTTCCAGACTTATAAAGAGAAACCTTGTCCAAAAATGTCTTTTTAAAATTCTGAGACATGTTTAATTCTTTTATAAACTGAGGTATATTTATTCAGTGCTATACCTGTTGGGACTTTTTTAGGGTATATTTATACTTGCCTACTGCTTGTGATTAGCTTATTAGTTTTAATATAATGATGCAAAATTAAAAGATGAAAAGATTAAATGCTTTAATGTTACTGCTTCTAATTCCTAACTCTGCATGTGTAAGCCCAAATAGGACTAGAGAAGCCTGGGCAGTACTAATGGTAATAATAACAATTATTAAATTTGCAAGCATGCAGCCTTTCATCCTGTTTTGCACCAGGAAGTGCAGCTCCATTATGATAATAGTAAAAAAAGGCACATGGACTCCATATCATTTAAAATGCTATTTATTATAGCTAACTCTATAAGCAGAGAGTGGTATAGATAATCTTGTGTTAATTTGGCTGGGGGGAACCGCAGGTAGTGTAGCATCAAATGGGCCTCTGACCCATGTGCAGCATGTTGGGCAGACACCTTCCATAGAGGATATTCCCTCATTTCGGTCATTGGAACTACTACAGGATTTTCTTACAAGAAACAATTATATTCATTATTTTCACTGCCAAGCAGAAAGGATGTTCACATGAGAACTTGCTGCTGCACACCTCAGTAACGGCATGGACATGCAGGAGGCCTAATCACCCATGTCAAGCGGGAGCTGGCTGCCGGCCTCTCCACTACAATTAACTGCAAAGTTTATCCTGCGGCCAAGGCATTTGTGCAGCACAACACGGGCCTGAAGGCCAGGCTGTGCACACAGCAAAGCACAGCACCAAACAGGCTGGGCACCTGGGGACACCCAGCATGGTGACAATGGAGCACCCAGGGACTGGGAATTAGGGGACACCCAGCATGGTGACGGTGGAGCACCCAGAGACCGGGAATCACATTTGTATTATGATTCCACTGTATATTACTATTGCGATACCATGCTTGTGTTGTGCCTTCAGTACATTGCTACCATCACTCTTCTAAATCAAAATCACTTGTAAAGCCAAAGATATCAAAGAATTTGATATTAAACATTAAACCCTCCTTGTGAAATATCTGAAGGAGCCTGGTCAGAGAATATTGGACTCTGAGAGCATCACAGAAAAAAATCTCAGTGTGTATGTGTGGTCTTTGATGTGGGTGAAATGTCTTTTCACAGAGTGCATACAGCAGTCAAAAGAAGAGCTTAATGGAAGCGTGATGGGGTACAGATCCTTTTTGCTGGCTCCCTGCGCAAGCTGAATTTTATCACTACTAAACTGTCTCGTAATCAGCTTATTTTCATGTAGTCCTTTTACAGCCAGACCTTGGCAGAGCTTTCTGACTCAGACATGAATTTGAAACTTGACATCTTTTTAGGAGTGTCAACCCTTGCCTTAGACCTGATCTGCGACCCATGGGCCACCTCCTGCAGGTCCCTCTGGCCACTCCTTCATGTTTCTAGCAGACCTTTAATATGCACTAGGTATAACTTTGCAAGGCTTCTGGACAATCAAACACAAGAGAAAACTGTGAGAATTTGGGACATTCAGGGTCAGAATTTAACAGCCAACAAGAGTTAAAGACCAGCCTATACACTCTGAGAAACATAAGATACATTTTTGCATTAATTTATATACATTTGCATGACTCTGCACAGCCTTTTAAAACAGCCTGACCTGATGAGGAAATTGCATCCATTCCTGCGTACAGTCATAAGAAAAATCCAGAAGGAGAAGTAACTGTTAGTGCCACCTCATCCTAATTACAAACCAAAAAAATCAGACAGAGAAAGTTCAAAGAAAACCACAATGATTCCATTCTGGTCTCTTTCAAAAAAGAGGCTTGCTGCTGTCACCTGGGAAGGGTCAAAAATTAAAAAACATTACACCTACTGCTGCCATGTCTGCCCACAAGGGTTGTCCACATTCCTGCTGCTAATTACCAAAGGTGATAGTCTGGAAATTAAGGGCCCATTCAAATGAAAGGTGCTCTCCTGAATTGCCAGGACCCTTAGTGAGGTATATTGAGACAGATACAGAGGCAGCTTTCAGAAATGAGGCCAGTGGCAGTTCTCTATAGCTGACACAATATATATGTTTATTGAAGAAACAAGTAGAATAGAAGTAGTACAGCATGCCCAGGGCAAAGGAAAGCGTGTTTGTGCTCAGCACATCAAGAGGTCACCGAAGAATTGTTCTGTGTGAACATATGACCTCTGTACTGCTGCCAAGGGCATGGAAACATGGTATTATGAGAAGCAGCTTTCATTAAACACCTCATATTTCTAAGATAAAAACAACAGAAAATATGCAGCCAATTTGTTGCACTCAGTTGTTTTGTCCCTTTTCCCTCCTCTTTCCCATCTCATCCCTTTTATCTGGAAACATCCCAATACACTTTCTAAGTAAGAAGGGTGATTTTGCCTAATTCAGAGCTGGGCACATTCACCCCACAATAAGACAGAAAATGCAGGCATGAAAGTAAATAATATTTTTAAAGCTTCTGCTAGAGTTGTTAACAGTTATTCCTGTTTTCCAGAGAAAATGCAGGTGATGTCTAGGAACTGACAGACCACTAACAAACTGGTCTATTGAGACCATGAGAGATATTTGTTCTTTAGAGGTCAAATTCTCTGTCGGCTCAACTCCACTAACTTTACTGGAATTTCACAGTCATAAATTTTACAAAGCTAAACTTCACAGACAAAATTAAAATTCACTCATTCTTTGTAAATTTTCTTCATACATTGAAGCTAACAATGTAAACTGATTAGTTCATACAACAAATTCATATAACTTTTTCTTTAGTGATAGTTAAGGTTGCTTCAAGACACATTGTCTCCTTCTAAGGCTGGAAATGAGACACAAAAGAATAATCTCATGTATTATTCACTCATAACATAAATAGCATGCTGGGACTCTCCCTAATGTGAAAATTTAGTTATTGACTAGGCATCCACTTTCTGCAGAGACTTTTAAAAACCTCCCCACGTAAAAGTGTTTTTTAAAAATCAGTCTGCTGCTAGAAGATGAAAATTTGGCAACAATATAGGTATTTTTTATCAAAATTTTCATTCCAAAACAAAAATATCAATTTCAGCTTATTTCAGCACCAAAAGACGTTAAATCAGTCCACAGACACAATGGCAAAAATGGGAAAATGGGCTCTGTTCTACAGGAGAGACTGAAAATACTCCCCCAGCCCTCCCCTCACAATAGTTTGTTGCTTGTTAGTCCCAACATTGTTGTGGAAAATTGAAAGTGTGTACATGAATCCCCACTGGAGGAGGCATGAACTGGATCTGTGTCTCCCATGTCATGAAAGAGTTTTTAACAGGCCTTATTATTGGTAAAAATTATAAAACACCTGCCATCTGCTGAGCTTCAAAGGGTGATTTGCCTCTGCCAGTTCCCAAAAAGGACTTTGACAGTCACTTGCAGGGAAGAAGGACAAGCCACTCATCCTGAGTGGAACAAGGTGCTTCTCCGTGACATCAAGTAAGGCTCTTCCCTCCCAGAGACGAACAGAAATTAAGACTCACTCCTTAGTATATTCACCTCTGTTATCTGTGGCTGCCATTTCTGAGGAGGATGTCATGAATCCTGTTTGGACGCATTTCTCTGCCTCTGTGTACAATCTAGAGAGCCACGGGGACAAACTGATGGCTGCGCACTTCATCAGGAGACAAATGCGTGACCAATACCTATATTCTCTCTTGGGTCTGGACTTTTATCCTTAGCCATCCACCAAACAAGGACAGTAAAGCTTGGCATCACAGTATCTTCTCTCTGGGCACAGGTGGTAAGGAAATAGCTATGGCAAAACCTCATTGCCTTCCAGGGGCTTGTGGTCTGGGCTCTTCCATGAGTCTGTCTGGTTTTACCAGCTTAGTCCCACCCTGAAAAGCAAGATAACATGGTCTGAGCAAAGAGGAGAAACCACCTATTTTTAAATAAGTGAACAAGATTTTGTCTCCTAACAAATACTTGCCTTGCAAGCATTTGTTCCCAGGGGCTTTTTGTGAATCATTAGTTTTCTATTGAGATCTTCAGTAGAAGACTACATGCAGCCAGGACCGAGCCGTGCCTCTCTGAACTCCTGGGAGACCAGTTATTTCATAGTCTTTGGAAAGCAGAAGAAGAATTTTTAAATGGTAGTCCCAGCTCTTCCTGTGCTTAAAATACAGCCAGGCTATCCACAACAATGCCTACATTGTGACTTGCCAGGCTGGGGATCGAAATGGGGGAGAAAAAAGGTTAATGCATTTAGGGCAAGAGGTGGGAAGAGCAAACACAGACAGGACAGTGAGCCAAGCTAAGAAGTGCAAAGATTTTTCTTCTTTCCAAGTTATTTCCTTGCTGGTTTTAGAATGTTATTTAGACTAAGATGTTGGGGTCGATTTGAAAAAAAAAGAATTTCCTTGATATGCTGTCAACATGAAAGATCTGCCACATGTCTTGCACTTAACCATTGGTGGACTCTAATTCTCCTGGTGAAACGTGCTCTCAGATGCACTAATACTGAGAAACACAGGGAAACTGTCATTCAATTTTGAGCAGAATTTAAGGGAGGGCATGACCACTTCTGCTTCGTGTGCATCTCTCTATATTTCCCACTTACTTGCAGAACATGAGAAAAGAGAAGCACCCATGCTTCTTTCTCCACTCTAGTTCTCACTCTTTGTGCTTTTTAGATCCTGGCCCCTGTACCTCTGTCTCTATGTCCATCCATCTGGCACTCAGCAGGGGGGTCCTCCAGTGTGCCAGTTCACTTATGAGGATTTAACTTGCATTCTCTCCTCAGTCAGGAAAACAAACTGAGGGAGCACTCCCATGACATATGCCAGCAGGTACGAAGAAGACTGGGAATAACATATGTAAAAGCTTGAAGAAGGAAGCAGGTCCTCCTTTGCAGTGGTCAACTAGCACAACAGAGGAACTGATCCTATTTAAAGATTTTTTTTTTAACCTGCTGGAAAAGCAGGGCAAAGGAAGCTACAGAGAGCAAAGAGGAAAAGTTAGAAAACACAACTAGAAGATAGAGTGAAGAAAAAGAAGAAATAACTCTCCTTGCAATGAGAGGGCTTAGTAGAGAATTGCAGCTATTAGCTATCACAGAGCTCCTAGAAATTCCTCACAGAAATAAGTTCTGCATTGGACTTGTAGGGAAAATTCTCAATTGATATTAAGCAATATAGCTCTCAGTTACTTCAGACCAGCACAGGATCTGCTGCTATATGGGTTATAGATTGGTTTTGAGAAATCCTGTGCCCCTCCAGGAAAGAGGCAATTTTCCCTTGCATCAGTCGTGTCCACCTAGAACTTTGTGTGCTCCTTGGACCTCAAGAGAGCTCCCCGCTGCGCGCAGAACTGTCAGAGCACAGCAGCAATGTTCAGGTCTAGTAGAGAACGGTAGATCAGTGGATCAGCCCTCTTTGCCTATGTTTATTTTTGCAATGTCTCATCTGTACATTTTTTTTTAATGTCTCCACTGTTTTTGTGCGCTCATATCAGTGCTGCAACCTTCTCTTGGCATGAGACCACATTCAGATATGAAAAGCATCCCAGAACATTTTCCCACAAGTTCTTGGGAGCCTCTGCTAACCTCATGCCAGTGGCTTTTTAAAATATAAAACAAACCTACCCCTTCCAGGAAGAAAAAGGAGATTTAAATCAGAGCAGAGGCTGGGATGGGAGACAACGTTGCATTAGCACAGAGATAACTACTTAAGGCTTGGCAGCTTCTGATTAATACCAAGATTAGTCTACCTCCCAAGAAAGATATTTTCCAAATTATTTCTATGGGGTTTGGCTAAGGCTCACACTTGCTGTGGATTATTCCTCTCATCTTAGGCTCTCAAAAGAGCTAAAAAAATAGAAATGAACTTAAAAGGGGGAAGAAAGGCCCCAGCTTTGCCCTCTTTTTGCATGGACAGGTCCAGTGGGACTTTCAGGAGGTAGATCAACTGTCTGATGTCTTTTAATTTGATGTCTTTTTTTTTTTTAAAATTTTGAGAGGAGTATCATGCTATACTTGCAACATCCGTTCTCTCATGCCTGACTGACTTAGTATATAATTAAAAAAAGAAAACAAAAAAAAATTTAAAACAACGAGGATCGGGAAAACATGAGCAATAATATTGTTCCATTGAGAAGCAGTAAAAATATACAAACCTGCAATTTCTCTGATCACATACCCTTACTGCTAAAATACTGAAAAGACCAAAATCTGCTCTAGAAAAAAAAAAAAAAATCTAAGTTTTCTATATTGTTGCTGCTCATTGAAATTTCCTTCCAACACCAGTTCGATGGTAACAGAATTGAGCAATATGCTCCACAGGAAATGATAACAAAGAATTGATGTCTAAGCAATTTCAGGATCATCTCTGAATTTAATGTCCAGCTGATTAGTTTATATCATTATGGTTCTGCAGTCCTATTTTAAGCATCTTAGAGAAGAACACTTCGTAACCCAGTTAAAATGCTTCCTCATCAGACAGAAATCAATATCCAACAAGGCAGCAATGACCTCTCTCAAATTTTGTTATGCTTACCACAGGAACACTTAAAATATTATCCCAGGGAATCTATTGCAAAACTGAACAGGTTTTAAATAATCCAGTATAGTAAAAGAAGCTTCTAACAATTCATCCGGAGAAGATTGCCTATTCCTGGGAAGAGCCTGGGAAGAGCAGATTGCCTGTTCCTCCTTCCTTCACTCAGATTGACAGGGTTTGGGTGGCTGTGCCTGTTTGACTTGGTCTTGAGACAAGGCAACTCTCAACACCTGTGTGTGTCATGGAGGGGGGCAAGGCATACATAGCTTGGGTTGGAAGGGCTGAGGGAGTTCATTGCTCTGTTGCCTTTAATGCTCATAGTCCCTTTGACCTTCATGCAGTCTCTGTTCTTGGAAGTATCACGAGAGAATAGCTCATGTGTATCATGGCCAATGCTCAAAAGCAGATGCTAACAAGGAGCGTATCACACACCGCACTCTTGGATGAAATCATCCTTGACTTGATTTCATTCTTCATTATACTGACTTTTCTTAACATTTTGCTAAAGCCCACTCTGCTTCTACTTACAACTTTCTGACCTTTACATTAATGACCCTCAGCAGCTGTTTTTTTTTTTTTTTTAATTCAGAGCAGCTCTAGCTACCTCCATTACACTCTGCGGATCTGCATTCTAACTTACCTATATTCTTATGTTCCTGGACTTCATTCAGGGCACTCTTCTTCCCTAGCAATACATAAGAGTAGCTGGACCTAGAAAACCCTAGTGAAATTTTGTTCCTTCCTTCCAGGGCCTTGTCCCTAATACTGAAAAATACAATGTGTGCAGCCATTCTGAAATTCCTCACTCTCCTTTCCTAACGCACCTGAGTGGGGCACCAGCTGGCTATCAGATAATTATGCCATCCTAGCAAAAGCCAATAAAGGAAAGAAAAATGAAGGCAAACTAGAAGAGAGGAATCTGGTCTGAGTCAGGCATAAAGCAGCTCACAACAACCTGAAGAAGGATGGAAGAAATTATCTGCTTTGTTGATTTAATGGACCAAAAATCATTAATCTGGAATGGTGTTTGCACAGCAAAGTGTTCACAAGTGGAATGTTTCTCCTCCCTCTCGCTCTCTAAAACAGAATGGATGGGGGCACTCTCCTGCAAACACCATAGGAACAGAAATGGGATTCTCCTGTCCTGATCAGTCAGGAACTCTTTATCTTTGGCACCAGAAAAAAAATGAGTGCTGGAGAAAGTATTGCACAAACCAGGACTTAGGGGACTTCATGATCACACTTGTTTAGTACCAACTGTTTTAAATGATCCATTGGATTACTGCAGTCACTGGTGGACTGGAGAATTTAAAGGATGGTAGGGTCACTCACATGAGAGATAAAAGGTACACAGATTTACCTATTTGGTGTTCCAGGACATGTACTGAGAAATTTTGTACTGCTTAAATTAGAAACAGACTCTGGTCTTTTTCCTCAATTGCAAGAGTTATTAAATTCTGAGCTAATTTAACTGCATAGTAATTACTTTGCTTGTTTTAATGTGCCCTCTAAAAACTGTGTATCATTCTAGTCATCAGACTGGTGAGTTCTTACAAAATCTTCTCTTTTTCACTGTTGGTCATCAGAAAGAGCTCCTGGGGGCTCCAACGTTCACATCCATCGCTGCTCAGACCCACTTCTGCTGGCAGCCAGATGTCCCCGGGCAGCAGAGAAACAACGAGCACCAGATGTTCAGGAACAGAGAACCTTCAGGAAACCTGAAGAGAAGGAAGTTCAGTGACCAAAGAAAATTCACCTGTACAGCTGATGAATCTGGAAACAGCAAGACAATAATATTATCTCCACAAGGACACGGGTACGAAAGTCCTGGTGTAGTCAGCTGGTGGTTTCAACCACCTGGCCCATGCAACTGCAGGGCTTGCGTGGGATTATTTGGGTGGCACTAGTGGCCTTCACACCCTGTGCCTGGAGCAGGGGAGGACCACGGCTTGCCCCTGTCCTCCTCCTTGCTATATCTGACCCAGCTGATGACCACAGGGCTGGGAGGGCACAGGGGGAGGATGCCAGCCACTGCCAGTAAGTCACCCTCTTGCAGGGAAGGGAGTAATACTGCATATATCCCAGCTTGCGCTTCCTCCACAAGCCATCCCACACAAAAATAGCCTTTCCTCAGGTAACATCACTCCACCTTCAGTGGCAGTTTGAGTGGAAATGGAGTAACAATCCAGATCTGGGTTACAGCTGTGGGAAAACAACTTTATCCTCATGAGAGTTTGGTTATAACCTCACTTACATATTAGCAAGCTATTTAAAGCATAAGAGAAAACATCTCTCTTCTGTTCAGCTCTGATATCTTTGTCTGTGTTCCAGCCAAGGAGTGCTTGATAAAGACTCTGTATTTTTCCATTAATTAATATGCTTTAATTAGTTGGAACAGCTAATTTAAATTAGCTCTAGAAATATGTATAGCCCTGAAGAGAGCAAAGGACAATGACTGCAGTTAAATCCAAATAGTTTTAGGGAAAACTCTGCTTTAGGAAAGGCATTCAACTAGGTAGATCAAGGCATCATTGGATGCACAGCTGGTCACTTAAATGCATCAGGTGTTTTTTTGTTGTTTTTTTTGTTGGGTTTTTTTTTTTTTTTTTTTTTTTTTTGCAGACAGTGCCTGTTGGCCCTTTCTGGAGTTACAGTCACAGTATTTTTCTCTGTGATGTGATCCCAGATGGATTTTTGCCTGGACAAAAAAAGATACTTTTGACAATCCTGTATTACCTTCATACAACATGAGAACTGGAAAGAACACTACGGCTGTGTCTTCCCAGTGCTGGCATACTGCATTTCTTCCAGCCCTGAGACAGTTGGGCCATTAGCAGTTCTTTCCATTACCACTTTTCTTTCATCACACTGAGGGACCGCACCGTGTGAAAAACCAACACACTGATGGCACATACCAGGGTTGGCTCACCCAACTTGTTAGCACATGGAGCAGGGGTGGAAGATGAGATCAGAAGCCTACAGAGAAGCAGGAGATTCAGGGTTGATGCTATAGAATATCCCCCGGTTCCTCATTCAGAAATGGGCCAAGAGCCTTTCCAAGAAGGCAAGCTGGACTAGAGGTGCAGAAAACAACCAGACACCTTTTCTTTCTGGTTTGCACAAGTACACTTTTATCAACAAAGGTGGAAAATGGGGAAAACAAGGTGCAAATATCGATCAGCTGTTGTGATTATTCTAGCAATAGCTTTGCATTTTAAACTCCCTGATGTATTTGTCACTGCAGGAAGAACTTGTTCTGCAGAACAGGCAGGGCCATCTGCAGGTGCAGACAAATCTACAGATTACTGTTCTCTATACTAAAACACACCAGTAGGCTGGACTGTGGAAGGATCTTGACACTAGATACAGAAAAAAGAAAGTGTTCACTGAAGACAGAAATGTTCTAGCTAACCAAAATCTGCCGGAGACAGGATAAAGTTCATATCACTGTCACAGATGTGCAGATAACAGCTGTCTCCAAACCCAACAAAATACAGGTATTTTCAAAATAGCAGCAACTTCTCATCCTTGTACAAACAGCTGCAGTTGGGCATTCTTTGGAACACACAACGTATTTGCTTCTCCCTCACACTGACGTGAATCCTTCGCATCAGATGTGAAGCAGGATCCTAAGCCAGCAACTTGGACTTCTTCAGCGTATACTTCTTTTTTTTTTCCCAGGAAATACCACTTTACGCTTAACGAACACATCATCCTGTCCTAACAGAAGCATAGATTCTGTGGGACATGCATATAAAATATAAGACAGCAGATTAAATTTGATTCTGCAAATCATCTGATCCACTTTCTTCCAGGGACCAGATCAGAACAGGAACATGAAAATACGCTTGAAAAAGTCTCCATGGGATTAACCACCCTACGTTCAAATAAGAGTGTTGCATTCCCTGCTTTCCACCCTGTTCAATGTTGTAAATTCCTATCAGCCTTATATGAGGTACCTCACTTACTACTTGAAGAACCCCAAAGAGCTGGCCAGCATCAATACGAGGCTGACATTTTTCAACAGATTTTTCAGTTCATCATTTTCCAGGAAATCTGGATTTGTTTAGGGGTTTCTTTGTTTTGTTTTGTTTTTTGGTTTTGGGTGTGTTTTTTTTTTTTTTGTGGTTTGTTTTTTTTTTTAGCTCTTGTGTTTTAAAACGGTAATCTGTTGAAAAACCTGATTGCCACTAAATACACCAGGAAGGCTTCTTCAAGCAAACAATTAAACAATTACAACGGAAGATATTAAAATAAGGCTTCTCTGATGGGATGGGGTTGATTTAAGAGGGTTAGAGGAAGCTGGAGCCTGCTGTTCTGTGACAAGTTATTTCCCTGAGAAAACCCAGTAAGTGAAACATAATCACATAATGGAATTGGTCTTGAAATATCACTAGCTCCAGGGTTTGGAAATCAGCAGCCCCCAGTGACCTTGTATTTAACATCTTTATTTATGATCTAGGAAAAAAAAAGGTAAACAGCATAAAGGATAAACCAGTAGACAAGAAAGGCCTTCAACTGAAGCAGAGGCTGGCAATGTCAGGTTTGTTTACTCCATGGGGAACTCAAATGGAAAGAGATCTGATTAGAAAACTTAAGCAAGAGGTTATAGTCTACATCAAAAACCAAGCCTGATGAGTCATTTAAGGGCAGGACAGAATGGAGGGTTGTGGAATGGGAGAGCAAGGCAAGCAGAAACAGAGGAAAAATGAGCTTATTGATGTGATGTAGGATTATGTGAGAAGTACACATGGTGCCCACCTGAACCCAAGAGGTCTAGAAGCCCATTGCTTCTCAAACCCAGCCCAGGTCATCAAGATCAGAAAACCAAGATTGGAAGTGGAAATTGTGCCTTCCCAACCCCTTTATCTTGAAAAATGAGAGCGGTCCCCAGAGGCCACTGGTAACACCAGTCAGCCTTCAGGACATCTCTCCTGGTGGCAAACAAGTAGGAAAGCCTGCTTTTCTCCATGAAAACCGAAGCGTACCTGGGGACCCCCAGAGTCTGGCAGCAGCTGTGGCTCCAGAAGGGATTGATTTCATTCACAAGTGAACATGAGGACCAGGAAATGCCAGGACCCTGTTCCCTAGGACACAGAAAACTGTGCCCACAAGATGAGCAAAACCAGGGAGGCTACACAGTGGGAACCTTAGGCTTGAATTTCGTGGTCAAAAATGAAGGAGTAACTATTGCCCTTAAAGTGACTACAAAACCTCTGTTCAGTGTTAAAAAGCACCATAGGCTGTTCATCCCTCCCAGAGGGGATGTGGGCTGGAGGAAGAACAAACTTTTCCCATGTACGGTAGGGTTGGGGGTTTTCTAACATCCTCCTTATTGGAGGGTGAGGAGAAGCTGCTGTCCCAGCTATAGCCTGTGGGAAAATCTAGAGATGGACAAAATGATTGACAGCTGCCTTTTGGCTTTTCCTGCAAACTATGCCCGGCGTTACAGCCGCCCCGTGTTCCCCATGGAGCGAGAGTGGCACCTGGTGGTCACATTCCCCTCGCATTAGCCACAAACTGATTTTTTTATTACTATTTTTTTGAACGCTCGGTACAGTGGAAATTATGGGGGAGCGCTTTGTATAAAGCAGTCCAGATAAACTAGACCAGTGACAGCTGCTGGCTGCAATTATTCCCACAACTTGCTATTTTTCGGTGCCCCTCATCAAGCAAGTAGCACCCATTCGCAATCTGTCGTTGCAGCACGAGCCTCCCTACCCACTCATTACACTCCTGTGAGTGGGAAGGAAGGAATGAGGACCTGTCCTAGCCTGCTGCAAACATTTTTTTTATTTATTTATTTTTTCCCTGAATGCATACAAAAAATATTCAGGGCTTCCTCTGTGGGCAGAGATAAAATAAGCCTGTTTCCAATCAGCTACCAAATGTGCATCCCTAGAGATGCTTCGGGCCACATGTGCCTTGGAAGAAAGTGTTGTTATTCTCCTTCTGTCTGTCTCTGAGACGTTCTGTGCCTCGGCAGGACACGACTTCTGTAACTCCCTGCACTCTGCAAACCCTGTGAATAATAGATGTCCTCTGAGGCAGAACTTCTGCTAGGGGTGCTCCTCACATCACTGACTTGTCTGGCAAGCTGAATTTTTGGTGCAGAAGGGCTCTGTCTCAGAGGTGAACAGCAAAACAAGCCCACACAAAGCACTGAACCTGAGACAGCCTGTTTTCATTGGATTCCGATCTTGGTGCTGAGTGCTTCATTAGAGATCAGAGACTGAGGGGTTGCCTGTCCCCTTACTGCTGACAAGCTCGTACTAGAAGTTTTTCTGCAGCTGGGACACTGTCTCTCCTGGGTGGGGACTTTGCTGCTTAAGAGCAGCTGTACTCAAACTACTGCCTTTCCCTGTTTGAGACTTTTTTTTTTTTTTTTCCCCAGTTGCTCCCTTTCCTAAAATTCACAGGAACGTACAGTCTCAGAGATCGGTACCCCTGAGGCAGGTTTGGTAGGCGTTGCCGACATGTTCAGCAGGCACTAGGATGGGCAGTGAGGGATGCGCATGCAGAGGCATAGGCACACGGTGTGATAGCACGAGCAGCGCTTCCTTAGGAAAAGAGACTACAAAGTCTGGGGCTGCATGAAACAAAATCCAGCTCACCACAGCTGTTGTGCTGGAACAAAATGATGAGAGCAAAGATGAAGCAATTATACAGCAACTGCCACAGAGCAAAAGGTGCTGGAGTTGGCTTTTCTATGTGCCAGGACCACCATCACTGCACCACCATGCACCATGCACAGCCAAAGAAAGGCTGACTTCGTGTGAGCACCACAATCAACTTTAATGAAGACTGGGATCTGCAGGTACAGTCTGTGGATAGTGTCTTCAGCTTTTTACCTGAGAGACCCTTGAGGTAACAGAAAGGTGACAGTACATGATGCATCTCTGATGCATCCTGGAAGGTTCATCTGGTAAAGAAAGCAAAGAAGTACTAGCACCCTTCCCTCTGGCAAGTTTTTTTCTCCTTTTCTGCTCTAAGGAGTGCATCCCTGACACAATGGCAGAGGCTGCGGAAGAAAGAGGTAAATGAGGGGAGAGAGATGGTAGGCAGAGCGCTGCATCACTGGGAACAAGTGCTAAGAATATGGTCATTCAAAGACAACAACGTAGGAGTGCAAGATGGAAGGGAAAACAGCTTTGAGGAACAAAGGCTTCATTATTTTTTGTTCCTCCTTGAGATCTGCCCGCAGATGGCAGAGGAGCATTAATATTCTTGCCCTGTCTTTTCCAGAGATACAGAGCTTGCCCTCAGGCTGCTCTCTTCCCCTCCCAGTTTGCAATCACATGGCTGGGATGAGGAAAACACTGCCAACCCCCTAAACACTGTTAAGTCCCGTGTAGCCGAGCTGGACCAGGTCTTGCTGCTGGCTCAAAGATCTGCTTACACAGAAGAGCAGAGCACTGGTAAGCCACAGGGTGAGTTCGAACTGCTATTGTCGCACCGATGCAACGCGGAGGGTCAATCTCTTTTTCTGACACACAGGGATTTTTCTGGTTTAACTTATGTCATGCTGAAGCGAGTTTAAAACAAGTGAAAAAAAAAAAAAAAAGTGCCACACTTATTCCACAGCAAAAACATCCACACAGGCCAACAAGCCTAGTAGAAACACTGAATTAAAATTTACCAGTAACTGCTAAAACACTTCTGCCCAGAATCACTCAGTGGAGACTTGTACCATGTTTTGCAAGGTCTGTGCAGAACTAGGAGGAGCGGTACAACCAGGGCCTGTCACATGCTTCTGCCACAGCGCCTAGTACTGCACACACAAACATGGAAATGCTACCGCCTTTCTCCATCCCAATACCTCCCAGGCCAAAGCTGCCCTCAGAGCTCAAGAAGGGCAATGGTGCTCCTTTTGGGAAAGCACGTGGCCATGAGGGCTGTTCCTGCACGGTGGCTGGAGCTGTGCAATGTCTTCTGCAGGCTGAAGGTTAGCAGCACAGAAATGGTTACAGACAAGGCACTGGAAAAGAAGAAGTACCAACCCACTTCGTGTGAAATACACTGCAGAGTTCAAAAGTAAAGCCATAGGGTTAATACAGGACTAGAAAATACCATCCAGAACTGAATTTATTTGATAGTTTTCCTGTGCTGAAAGAGAACAAATGGGGGAAGAAATCAAGAGTGCTCCCAGCCTATAGAAGGTAAAAGGATGGGAAGAAAGTAAATTAACATTAAACTGTAAATATTTATTAATATTAAATACAAGAAAAGTCAGAAATAAATTGAAATGGGCACTAAATAGCAGGGCTGCCTAAAGACAGGAGGATACATCCCTTTCATCTGGCAGTCTACATTCATGGGAAAAAAAAAATTCTCAGGTACTCAACAGCCTGGAGGGACAACCTGCTTGGTACTTGGTGAGACACAAGTCCCTGCCAGAGGAGGACAGCAATGCAAACTGGTCCTCTGAAAGGAGCAATTGCTTCTGCAGTGAGAGATGCTAATGCACCCTGAGACAACAGACCACAGAAACATCACACTGACAAAATTCTCTTGACACAGCAAACTAAGAGATTTCAGTAACAAGGGAAACTGTTTTGACAAAATCTCCTGTAACCATTTGCTTTGTATCACTAGAGAATTGTATCATTCAGTAGAGCTTTGCAGTGAGAGAAGTAAAACACTAGGTTATAGGAAAGAAGCCAGATTTTGAATTTACTTACACAAACATGAGCAGAAATTCAACATTAAGCCTTTCCCACTGTACATTCCTATACAAGATAGAAAACTGGGCCCCAGGTGCAGCCTGTGCAGTATAATCCAGCATTCTTCTTTTGAAAACTGATGTAATATTTGGCAAGATTTTCAGACAAATTGCTGAAGTCACACCCGCAAGTACTTGTAGGTGTGTGAGCAGAGCAGATGTCCTCACAAGCCTGTTGTGATAGGACAAGGGATAATGGCTTTAAAATAGAAGGAGGTAGATTTAGATTGCATATAAGAAATAAATTTTTTACAGTGAGGGTGGTGGAACACTGGAACAGAGAGGTGGTGGATGCCCCATCCCTGGAAACATTCAAGGCCTGGTTGGACGGGGCTCTGAGCAACCTGATCTGGTTGGAGATGTCCCTGCTCCTTGCAGGGGCATTGGACTAGATGACCTTTAAAGGTCCCTTCCAACCCTAACCATTCTATGAACCCAAACCATTCTATGATTCTATGACTAAGGCAAGCTGCGTTCTGGGACTGCGTGCACCAGGATCTGTTTGTAAAAGCTCTCTCCCACTTTTCATGTGTCCAGATTTCATACACATCATTTTTTTAGCTTTTTGGGGTTTTTTAATAGATCTCATATGTTTTGCCCCTCTAAGAGTCAGAAGGAGCTCAGGTGGCAAGAAGCCTGTCACAGTCTTTCTGTACAGACCTGGGCTCCAGTCAAAAGCAAGACATGGATACACACCCTCCTCTTTCCAATATCTGATCTGGAGGAGGGATTCACATGGCTCTCCTTTCCCTTGCTACTTCCTCCACCTTGAACAGCACACATCACCCACTGACATCTCGGGACCGCGCTGAGTGGGCAGCAGCCAGGGAGAGGCTGGGGCTGCCTCGGGAAGTGCCCAAAAATCACTTTGGCATTGGCCAGAGCCAAAAAAAAAAGGCAGGTGTTTAAATGCACAGGCACAGCCACTTTAATAGCTCATTTCTCCTAAATGGCTGCACATGCCATTTGCAGAAACATGCAAAAACAGAATTGTAAAATGAACGATGGAGGATATTCCTTCTCGTCAGTGGGATTATGAGCCCCGTGGGACGGTGGTGATTCTGTCAGGCAGGGCAGGGAAGGAGGCTGGGTTTCCGCAGGACACTGTGGTCCCTGTTTTGAAGAGAAGGAACAAGCACTGCAACACCACGGAGACATCGTAAAATAATTTGCATTCATTTGCATGAACATGAAATCTCTGCAGACCTCCAGACCTTGCACACTGTATTAAGAAGCTACCACCAGCTGAAACCATCTTGCAACAAAAAAAAAAGGTATAATTTCAATGAAATGCTAATTGCAGAGCACATCCTACTATGTCTCCTCAGGGAGGAGAGAAAAGCTGTGGGGAGGACTGCACATGCGGTTCATTTGCATCAGTTGCCCTTATTATTCCTCCAGGTTCTCTCTTTTTTTCTTCAATATTAATTAAAGCTCATGCTGTGACAAAAATGGTGTGGAGAGGGAGTGATGAGGAGGCACACTGAGTGACTGGCAGACATTTCAACAGGCTTAACTTATCCCACTACATCTTATGTTTTCCTTCTTTCCTTATTTTTTCCCTAAAAGCCTAAGTAGGCTCAGGAATATATTGCATCTAGGGATAAAAACCTAATGGAAACTAATTCCTGTTTTCTCTGCATAAATGGCCCTATTGCTCTCCTCCATGGACAATGCACAAACTGCTGTGGATATCCAGAGCTTTCCCCCATGTTTGGGAAGCTCCCGAACAGGAGGTGTACTCCTGACTGCTTACTCTGTGCAGGTTTTGTAGTTGCATCCAAGGGGAAACAATGCCTTCAAATTGGGGCTTCAAACAGGCTAACACAGGTCTCACATCAGCAGCTCTAGAGATGACTTGAGACTTCAGAACTGATTCAACTTCAAAAAAACCCAGGGTTTCATTTAACACCCTCCTCTCCTGGAGAGTTAATTGTCACTCAAAAAGGTGGTGAGCCACCAGAAGGGTGCAATCTAGTAGGACCACCACGTCCTGCAGGCTCTACTCAAATTGCTACAGGAAAGGTCCTCCCACTCTCCACTCTCTTTTTTTCAACAGTTTGGTAACAAAGCAAGGTCTGCCCACAGTGCCCAAATATTCCCCCATGCACATACAGCCATTTAGCCATTAGGTTTGCAAAGCTTTCCCTCCAAACCAGATTCACTTCCCTTCTGTGCTGCCTCCCCATCAGAGTGGCCATACTGCTGCTGACAGCACCAGGGAGACCCAGGCTGGGAGCCCTCCGAGGGTCATACCTGCAGCATGCCTCAGCATATCTGCCCAGGGCTTCCTGTCCCTTTTCTGGCTCATGGCAAAAGTATTTTTTCTTCCATCTCAGGCCTGAGAGTATGAAAACAAAGAGCAATCTAAGCCATGCCACCTCATGGTGCTATGGTGAGAAGCTACAGATAATTCACAGGCTGGTTCCTAATGAGCACAAACCTTTGCGTCTTTGGATTAGATTGAAAATCTATTTTTTCTGACAGTAGGATTCAGAGTTAACATTCTGTCTTTAAAGTATGCTTTGCGTGCTCTGCAGACTCGGGAGGCTTCATTTCTATGAGCTGCTCAGAGCGCTGCAGTGGACATTGGCCATCTCACTGCACGCAGTGCACATTTGAGTGCTCTATCAATTATAGACTTAATAAAGGTTTTAATGAAAAAGGGCTTAATAAAAGCTATTGGGAATAGAGATTGATATTTTCCAGAGAGTTTAAAGCCAAAGCTTACTGTGACACTGACCCACACTGACAGTGCTGGCTCTTCCAATCCAACTCTCACATCTATCACCCTCATGAATAGTTGAGAGGCTCAATCTGCGGTTTCTAAATTGCCGTGGGCCGTGCTGGGGAAAAATGGGCTTCAGAAGTGCAAATGGATTCACTCAGTTCAACTAAAAAATAATCTAAACACCATAAATCTAGGTTTTACTTCAATAGCATTTGAATTAGCATTATGCTATATCCAGAATAAGTAAAACCAACCTAGACCACGCACACCAAAACCACACTCCTGGAAATACTGGCTGCTGCTCCTTGGTCATAGAACAGGCTTAGTACTCAGTACAGACTATAAAAAGTGGAAACCTCAACAGATTTCAACTTGAAAATGCCTTTCCGAGTGATTAAATACTTAGAATTGCAAGTGGCAGTGTTTTAAATTAATTCTCGGCCGGTAAGTGTAGCGGTAATTTTGCTAACAAAGGCTTTCACACGCAAAAAACCAGCTATGAGATCAGGGACTCGGTCTCCTCATTTGTCAATCATCTGACTTTGTAATATTTAACTCTCAATTTGAAAAGCATGAGAAAGGACACAAGTTTAAGAACTTCTCCTTGTTCAAAATATATATGCTTTTTGAATGAAAAACCATCAGAATTACTGTTGAAACTGTGAGTGTTGAGAAAAAATTGGCAATTTTTGTGAAGAATGTCCAAAGTTTCAATAATGTAAAAAGTGTTATGAAAGGCTGGTTGGGGGGTTTTCTTTTAGAAGAAGGTCATTTTGAGATTAAAAATTTAAGAAGTGCTACATGCTTCATTCCAATTCCTACATAAGATTTTTTTTCTGTTTAGAAAGAAACGTCAAGCTCAGCTCATAAGGGACAGCTCACAGCAAACCCAAACGGGCAGTTCAGCATGCACCAATGCCTGGAAAACCTGCCGGTTTCGTCCCTGGGGCTGGCTGATTTTGGGGTACGGGAAGCTGTGAGCTTGAGTCAAAAGCTGAAGGCGCTCCAGAATCCTCTCCCATGGGATCCCCACCGTGTCACAGCCTGTTTTCTTGAAACTGGCAGAAACTTCATTATCTCTGAAAGCTCTTTCTGTCTGTCACCTCTGGTTGAAATGACCCAACAGTCCAGAAGCTGCTGCAAGAGGAGAGAGAGAGACACTTCTCCTCATGGACTTCACACTTCCTTACGGAAAGGGGATTAAAACCAGATTTTCGAAAGACACGTTCAGCTACTCTCTGTTGTAAGGAATAAGATTGAGGAAGTCTTGCTGTGCGTTGGATATTAGGAAACACTTTACTGAAAGAGTGATCAGGCACTGGAACAGGCTGCCCAAGGAAGTGGTGGAGTCACCATCCCTGGAGGTGTTCAAAGAACGTGTAGATGTGGCACTCCAGGTCATGGTGGTGTTAGGTTGGACTCGATGATCTGGGAGGTCTCTTCCAACCTTAAGATTCTATGATTCTGTATAATCTTATGACCTGTGGAACAAGTGAACATGATGGTTCCCTCTTGCCCTGCAGATTTATTCCTACATAAGGAAAAACAAACCCTCTAAAAATAGAAAACTGCTAGTCATGATGGATCACACTTACTACTCCATGTATTTTATGATGAATCTGAGTTTGCCCACACCTGTGTTGGGAGAACTAACGCGGGGACTGAAATGGAGCACCGCACACCTCATTAAGGGAAGGAGCTCCTTCAGCTCTCCTGCTTGCTGCTTTCCCCTCTGTACTGCCCGGGCCAGGATGTGCCTAGAGACCGGGCATTCTGCTGCCAGGGATCCCATGCCAAATCCTGCACGAGCTGCCTCCGCTCGGGAAGCCAATGTGGGCCGAGGGCTACTCTAATGGCATAATGAATGCTGCCTCACTATTAACTGTTACATTATTGTTAATTACAGCCTTCCATGGCGTTTTGCTGTACTATGTGTATATATACGTAAGTATCGCTTCAGCGGCTCGTGCTTAGAGGTAGCTAGTGATAAGGCCTCCTCCTGACTCATTTAAGCGTCGCTTATGTCAGGGAAAGAGAGGCAACACCTCTGTGGGTCTGCAGCTCTGCCTGCCCACACCGTAGAACCACAGAATCATAGAATGGTTAGGGTTGGAAGGGACCTTTAAAGGTCATCTAGTCCAACCCCCCTGCGAGGAGCAGGGACATCTCCAACCGGATCAGGTTGCTCAGAGCCCCATCCAACCTGGCCTTGCATGTTTCCAGGGATGGGGCATCCACCACCTCTCTGGGCAATCTGTGCCAGTGTTCCACCACCCTGATGGGAAAAAAATTTCTTCCCAGCTAAGTCTGCTCAGGGTGCTCCCAGCTGGGGAAAAGTCGCACTATTTCACTTTTCATGGAACTGATCTAAAATTCGTCGCTGTGTCCCCTTCTCTCGGCAAGCGAAACGCACGGGCTCCGATTTGGCGGAGGCGGGGGGACACTCTGACGCTCCCCACCTTGCTGTGCATCCCCCCCCCCATTCCCACAGGCACCGGTCACCGCGACCAACGGCGGCGCGCGCCCCGCCCCCCGGCCGCATGGCGCGGCGAGACGCCCCCCCCTTGCTACGTCACGCCGCCGCTACGTCACAGCGCCGCGCCATAACCTGCTCCCGCGTGGCGGCGGAAGTAGCGCAGGCGGCGGCCAATGGAGGGCGGCTCCGCTCGGAGGCTCCGCCCCAGCAGCCGCCGGCTGGTGGGGGGTTGGGGGGGGGCGTTAAAGTGACAGCGGGGCCGTGCCGGGTCTGTGCTGATGGAGGCGGGCGGCGGTTGTTTCCTGTACTACGCGTATGGCAGCAACCTGCTGCGGGAGCGGCTGCTGCTGAGCTGCCCTTCTGCGGTGCTCTGCGCCCCGGCACGCCTGCAGGTGCGGCGTGGTGTGGCGTGGCGTGGCGTGGCGTGGCGGGTGGGGAGCGGGGCGGCCGAGGCACGGTGCGGGCGTAGGGGTGCCGTGGGGCCGCCGGGGCTCGGGGGTCGCCTCGGTCCCGCCTCTGCGGGGTTTGCCTGGCTGGGTGTAAGCGGGGTCTGCGGGGCTGCCGGCCGGAGCCCCACGCGTGAAGAGTCACGGGGCGGTAGGTGGCAGGTGCTCGGCTGGGTTTATGAGGCAGGTTGCTGGCAGTTTTTAAAGGGTGATGCCTCGTTTTTAAAAAAAAAATAAAAAATAAAAAAAAAAAATCAAAATTCTTCCTTCCTCTCTGCCACGCGGGTTACAAGCGTGGAGCCCGCCCGGTCCTGCGTGTCGGGTGGGGCGCAAGGTTTTACCCAGCGCTGCGCAGAGGCAGCTGGTGCCTTCCGGTGGCCTGGCTGCCGTCTGCCCCTGCCTGGGGTGATTAGATGTTGGTGGGTCAGGTTGGCTTCAGTGTAGACCTGGAAGCAGGAGCTGGTGGTCATCAAGCCGTTGATGTTCAGATCTGTGCGGCTGGAAGGGGCCTTGGAGGAGCAGAGCGTTGATTGATGCCACTTAAGGGCGACTTGAAGGTTCTCTTGGGGTAACTGGCAGGAAACGATCAATGTCTAAGTGTATGAAGAGGTTCCAAAAACTTCTAATTAAGAAACTCCTGGTAGGCAGATAACTGATGTCTCTTGGGGCCACCAACCTGCCAACTGAGGGCTGCTCCTGCAAAGTGTGAGGAGTTTACAGATCCTGCTGAGAAGCTGAACGTACCAAGAGCCCAGCACCTTGCAGGATCAGACCTTGGAGGCCAGGAGGAAAGCAGCAGCATTGCACGCTTCCCTTTGAATAAAAGCAAGCCCTGTGCTTCAGCTCTCCTTCTGGGTTTCAGGTGGATTTTCAGGTTACGTGCCTCTTGCCGCGCTGCAGGTTCGCTGTTGGAGAGCTGGCAGTCAGGCGCTGGCTTTCCTAGCTGACTTTTCCTAGCTGACCCATTGCTCTGCTCCCTGCTGACACCGGCTGGCTTTGCTCCCTTGCTTCAAGCTGAAAAATCACCCATGCTTGGGAGTGAGGAAGGGCACAAAGGTTGGAGCTGGTTTCTGTTGGTTGCTTTGTGGTAGTACTATGTTGGCTTAGAAAAAAAAGGAAAACTGGCCTGTTAACAGAGTACTTTGGATCCTAAACTGGAATACTACATTCACTCCCCTCTGTTTTTGTTTTTTAAAGCTTTGTTAATCTTCAATCAAAAGCTGTAAGAAATGGGATATGTAACAAGCACAGAAAGGCTCTTACACCGGTAATTAAAAGAAGGGCCAAAGACCAAGCTCGTGACCCAAGAAAGTATCTACTGTGTTTGTTCCCTCTTCCGTGTAGTGCCTGCTGCGGTTGTCCACGTGGCCTAACACAGGGTTTCCTGCTTCCAGAACCAGAGCTAACCGCGCTATTTCTGTACGGGCTCTGTTGCCCTTCTTGGGTGGTATCTGACTGTTTTATACACCTCCTTGCAGGCTTTTGGTGCAAGTCAGGTCCCAGAAAATGTAACTAGAGGAATAAAATAAAAATTAGTCCTATCTTTATTTTTAAACTAGACTGCTGTGAGTGTACTTGGCTCTATGGGAGTATTTCCTTGGAGCTGCCCTGCAAGCACTTGTCCACATCTATAACTTCAGTCTGCAACTTGACTGGACTATTTACTTTTGTACAAATTACTTGGGCTTGACTGTCTAGAGGGGCAAGTCCAGAGTCCTCCTCACACAGTGATCCAGTGACCCAAACATTGCAAAGCCATTTTGCAGCAGCTTGTCGAATGGTTGATGACTAGTGTGTCTAATTAAGCTTTTTTTCCTAGTGAAATTAGTTTAATGGGGGACATCTTATGGGAAAGGAAGATGACTCTATTGAAGGAGTGAACAGTATGGTTTTGCCAGGCTGCTGATTATAGCTTACACACACACATCCAAAACCGCTAGATTAGTGTTCTGATCAGTGCTGTTCTTCTGGGTGTAAGCCTCCAACTGCTGAACTTTTGCAACCTTTTCCCCATATCTGTTAGGACATATTTACAAGAAGGTATTGTGCCTCAGAAAGTGAATATTAATATGGACATGCGTATATCTCAAATCAAAATTATAGCTTGAAGAGGGTGATCATGAGAAATAAGCAAAGCCGTGGAGTTTTATAGGTTTGGGGTTTATTTTTGTTGTATTTTGCCTTTGCCAGATTTTGTTATTGTGATTAAGCAAGTAGTCTTCCTTTTTTTTTTATTCTTTCTCTACTGTTAGGGAAGGATCCACAGATTGGCTAACAAGTAGGAGAGGAAACTGAGTGTGTGGACTCAGATGGGAAATTACACTGGAAAAATACAAGAACCTATTACTCTGTTTTACCTATATAGTAATATTTGATATTACTTGAAAGAAAGAGATACTTGATTTCTAAAATAATGTTTCAACTTGCAAAAACCTGAATAAGCTCACTCAAGGAGGCATACGCCTTGGTTTAAAAATACCCAAAAATCTTCCACTTGAGTGATGAGATGGCACAAAACACTGGAAAATACACAGGATGGTATTTTATAACGAGGTAGTTGTATTAGTACACAAGGACAAGACCCAAAGCTCACCATCTCTGTAGGCTTCTTTACCCTTACTGTTTTCCTGGAGCCGGCACGATAGCTGTCTTATAACAGCACCAAAAGCTGTGAAGGAGTGGGCACCAGGTAGGCGTGTCTTTTTGAGGAACGAGAGGACAGCAGTTGTCAGTTCCCTCCTTCGTGGTACTTATCTTAAGTGGAAATTGATTCTCTGCATTGGTTTCATTTGCAGGATTTTAAGCTGGAGTTTGGCCATCATCAAGGCAGGACAAGTTCGGTCTGGCATGGAGGTACAGCTACCATTGTTCAGAGCCCTGGAGACGAAGTATGGGGAATAGTGTGGAAAATGAACACTAGCAATTTAAGTTCACTGGATAAGTAGGTGACTTAACTTTTGCTGTCTTCTGCTATTGTGGAGAGCAATTGAAAAGTAGTAAATTTTTGGTAAAAAGTTGTGTGGAAGCTTTGGTGTTGGAATCAAGAAGATGCGTTGGATTTTAATATGTGAATTATATGTGTACTTTGCAGTACATGTACTAACTTCTAACACATTTGTGATTAGAATGGCTTTGTTTTCAAGCTAAACCTACTTAGAGGTATTTTAATAAGGTGTGGACCTTGATTTGGAGCTGGTATATTGGTCAGTGTCTTTTTTAATTATTATTTTTTTTTAAATCCTTATGCTGACAGCAACCTGTTCCTTAAATGACTCTAAACTCTCTATTTGTCCTGTGATACTTTTCCCATTGCTTTAGGGAGAGTTTCTTTTGAGACTGACACAATTTTTGTCTCAATACATCTGTAGACTCCAATTGTAGTGGAAAAGGCAGGGATGAAGACAAGACTTTGCAGAAGAAGAGGAGATCTTTAATACAGGCAAATGGACCTTTTGAGGAGGTTATTTTGCATGTCTTCTCTTCTAAGGATTCAAACTTTTGAGAACTTCAGGTAGATCCAAGCAGGGAACTACAGTGGTTTTGTTTTTCCCTTTGAATTGGAGAGGCTGCCCGCGCTGTTACAGTGCGTGGCGGAGAATGTTCCACCTGTGCCTGATAATTAAGACGAGTTTAAGGCAATCTGAGCAAGTTGTTTCTAGGCTGAAGTCTGGAGGACCAGCTGGATCAACAGAGCAAGGAGTAGCATAACTTCTTGCAGGCTCTAAGGCAGGATTTAGAACTTAATCTCCAAAACTTTGGCTGGTTTCGTGTGTTTATTGCAGCTTTCAGGATGCGCTTGCATGGCGCTTCTAGTACACAAGGATTGTTTGTTCAGAGCAGTTCATTGCTGTCAATGAATTCCCATAGAAATCTGGGCTAGTGAAGCTAAGGAAGCAGAGCACATTAAACCCATTGAAAACATTACACTAGTACAGTTCTGCCTCTGGTACTGGTTATGGCTGCACTGTGCTGTCCAGACATGTCCTTATAACCTTGGCCATGAAACTTGAAGTTCCAACTTGCTTTTTATTGCCTTACAGTGAAACTAAAATACAACAGAAACTGTTGCCCAAGTTCTGTGTGCGCACCATGGGAATGGGCACTCTCAGCATTCTCAAGTCCTGGTTGGGAGTGTTAGTCCCAAGCAGGAGGGCATCTAGCTGGTATGCTTCTGTTCCCCTCAGTTTCCCCTTCTCTTGCTTACTAGCACTTACCTCCTGGTCCCCTTTCTGCTGCCTTTACTGAAATCTCCTCATTTAGCATGCTCTCCTAAAGCATAAACTTCAGAAGTATAAAAGATGCTGTCTGACAGCATCTGCTTTGATAGTAATACTGTGTTCCCCCTATGGGGACAGCATTTTGTATTCTAACTTCTGGAAGTGTTGACGTTCCATAGAACTGTAGATCCCTGGCATTTGTTTGACAGGGGATAAACTGTAATGCTGGCTAAGATGATAGAATCATAGAATGGTTTGGGTTGGAAGGGACCTTTAAAGGTCATCTAGTCCAACCCCCCCTGCAAGGAGCAGGGCCATCTCCAACCAGATCGGGTTGCTCAGAGCCCCATCCAACCTGGCCTTGAACGTTTCCAGGGATGGGGCATCCACCACCTCTCTGGGCAACCTGTGCCAGTGTTCCACCACCCTCACTGTAAAAAGATGCTAGAGACTTCTGTGCTATACCATCGCCAAAAACTGCAGGATGGATACTGGCATTAAAGATTGCTTTTTCCCATGCTGTGAAAGTGGACTGGAAATGGAAGGAAACAGGACGTGTTCTTGGCTTTTATAACAATAGTTGATAGTGTTCTTGTAAGGATTGCTCCTGACGAACTCGAAGGAGCTTGCACGTGTTCTGCTGAAGATCTTGGGATTCTTTGATTCTGTACAAGCAGATATATTTGTCAGTTCTCAACCAAGCTATTTCCTGGAATTTCCATGTATCGAGAAATTTTTTTCCCCCACTATTTGCCCCTCCCCTTTATCTAGATTAGGGTTAAAAAAAAAAAAAGTTTGTGCTTTGTTATCCAGAAGCAGAGGAAGAAATGTTCAACACCTTTGTCGGCGACATGGACAGTGGGATAGAGTGCACCCTCAGCAAGTTCGCCAATGACACCAAGCTGTGTGGTGCCGTTGACACACTGGAAGGGAGGGATGCCATCCAGAGGGACCTGGACAGGCTGGAGAGGTGGGCCCGTGCCAACCTCATGAAGTTCAACAAGGCCAAGTGCAAGGTCCTGCACATGGGTCTCAGCAATCCCAGGCACAAATACAGACTGGGTGGAGAATGGATGGAGAGCAGCCCTGAGGAGGACTTGGGAGTGCTGGTGGATGAGAAGCTCAACATGAGCCGGCAATGTGCCCCTGTGGCCCAGAAGGCCAACCGCGTCCTGGGCTGCATCAAGAGGAGCGTGGCCAGCAGGTCGAGGGAGGTGATTCTCCCCCTCTACTCTGCCCTGGTGAGACCCCACCTGGAGTACTGTGTCCAGTTCTGGAGCCCCCAACATAAGAAGGACATGGACCAGTTGGAGAGGGTCCAGAGGAGGGCCACAAAGATGATCAGAGGGCTGGAGCACCTCTCCTATGAGCACAGGCTGAGAGAGTTGAGGCTGTTCAGCCTGGAGAAGAGAAGGCTCTGAGGAGACCTTATAGTGGCCTTCATGGGGCTTACAGGAAAGATGGGGAGAAACTTTTTACCAGGGCCTGCTGTGACAGGACAAGGGGTAATGGTCTTAAACTAAAAGAGGTAGATTTAGACTAGAAATAAGGAAAAAAAAATCTTATGATGAGGGTGGTGAAGCACTGGAACAGGTTGTCCAGAGAGGCAGTTGATGTGTCCCATCCCTGGAAACGTTCAAGGCCAGGTTGGATGGGGCTCTGAGCAACCTGATCTGGTTGGAGATGTCCCTGCTCCTTGCAGGGGAGGTGAACTGGATGACCTTTAAAGGTCCCTTCCAGCCCAAACTGTTCTATGATTCCAATGTGTAATTGATGCTGCATAGAAAACCACTATGGGAGGAGAATATTTTGCTTAGATGGCCAAACTTTCTGGCTTCAAATGCATTTTGGTGCTGTCTCATGGTATTTTTTTTTTTTTTTTCCCTCTGTACTTCACAAGTCTTTAACTTACAGACTAAATAATTACTTTTCCTCACATTTCCTAGCAATGGATGTTATTTCACTGTAACATTTTTCTTGCTCTCACAGCCATGTGACTTATTTTGCAGTCTGTTGGCCTCGAATCTGCAGTTACCTTCCAGTCTCTACTTGCACTTAACCTGGTTACTCGCGTAACGTGGCCCGTGTTACGTGTGTTAAATAACTTGAAATGGTAGTAAGTTTGAAAGAAAGATAAGTTGTCAAAATAATATTTTGATGAGCAGCATTAAAACTCATGTTATCACTCATATCTAAAGCACATCTGAACTTAATTGTGCTATAACGTCGGTCTCATTGCTTAAGCTTCTTGTTTACTTCTTACCATTTCCTCAGAGTTTTACTGGTGGTTAAATTCTAACGATTAAAAACAAGTAGCCTTGTTTTTGAGTTTGGTTTTGTTTTCCTAAGATAGCGTGATTTTGGTAATAATAAAATAACAAAATGCTTTTTGTCCTAATCTAGCTCACTGTTGCTCTGCACGTCTTGTGCAAATTAAAGGGTGTCTGAATTATTCATCAGAATGTGCATTGCAAGAGTTGTGTGAGTTTCCCCTCATTCAAATGTAACACAATGGGCAAGATAAAACTTTGCAATTGTTTCATTATCTGAGCGGAAGGTAATGAATGATATGTGCATGGCTCATTAATTCTGATAATCTTGTTGTGTTTCTCTTGTAGATTACCAGACTTGCGCAGTAATTAATTCACAAGGAGTATTCTCTCTCTAACTTTGCAAGTTAACCACTAGTCCTCTTTCTTACAGAGCTGAAATGATAAAAATGAATGCTGCCGCTTCTTTAGAAACTTATTTTTGGAAATGAAACAAGTTTGCACAAAAAGTACTGGAATATGTTTTGCTTTATTTGTTTTTCTTTGTCTGTTGACAGCGCAGACCAGTGTCCTGCCTTGAATTCTGTTATAATTAAGTGCGTATGTTTAATTGCATGGTTTGTTTGAAAGATTCATCAGTTATTTGGCATGAAAGGAATGTTATGTCCTTTACAGGCAAGAGGGAGTTGAAGATGGCTTTTATGTCCCAATAGAAGTGAAAGTCCACACTCAAGCAGGAGAGGTACTGACCTGTCGAAGCTATCAGATGGAAGACTATGTCTGTGGTCCCCCTTCTCCTCAGTATAAAAGGGTAAGTGTTGCATCACTGTAATTTTGGAGACAATGAACAGAAATACGTAATGCAGCACTTCTGTCCTATTTAATAAGTACTTTTTTACAGTGGATGGAAGGGATGAGTAACTCTAGTGTAAAGGTATAACTTAATCCTTGTGCAATGTGCTAGTGTAGTGATGCTCACAGAAGATTGCTAGCTCTTAAAGGCCTACTAAATCAGTTTTAGTTTCTGGCTTAGTTATGCCTTACTTGAAGCCTCTACTTAACTCATGAATTACTTATGACTGACAGAAGGAGTTCTGAAGGATGTTGTTTACATGTACGCAGCAATTCTCTGTTTGAAAAATTTATGTACTCCACTAAAAGAACAGAGAGGAGCTTCTGTGGGGAGAACACAGCACCTGGCTTGTAGTCTCAAGGACATGGATTATCCCTACTGTCTTATGAAGTATCTTACTATCATTTAATAGAGGAGTCCACCTGCCTCCTTTTACCAGATGCATCATCAGTATATCACTGGACTTCCAGCAACATTGCAGAGCCCTGCAGGGTTCCCACTTGATGGCTGGTGAGGCAGGAGTGTTTGAACACTGTTCTGCAACACACTGACTCTGTACAGACACGTGATCCAGTCACGCAGCAGGCCTGACCTGCTTAGCTTGTAAGATCTGACGCGGGCCTAGCCTCGGGTGGCATGACTGCATGTCTGGAATTGTGCAGCTATTAGCAATTGCAGATAGACATCACTGTAACACGTTGGCTTTTTCTACCAAAAGCAAAGAAACAGGGGTTGAGCTTGTTAAATCTTAAGTGTGCTGCCTTCTCTTAACTACGGAACTTGCTCCTATGAATCAGCTTCCAGGAGCATAGCTCAGGCCAGCTCCTGCAGAACTTCTGAAGAGAAAGCTTGCTTAGAAAGCAGGCTCTGCTACTTCACAAACCTCCTCCCTGCCAGCCCGCTTTCTGTCAAGACAGATCTTTAGGGCTTTTCAGGGAGTTCATACATAGTCTGCTGCTGTGGGTCAGCTCTCAATAGTATGCTGTAAGAGCAGACCTCCAATATTGGCTACTTTATCTAGATAAACATTCCCTCCTGCTGTTGTCAGGGTCAGCTTTTAGTTCTCCTGTTCCCTCTCTCCCTACCTCCAGCTTTTATTTGTTTAAGTTAACCAGGCAGGAGAGCTAAAAACTTGGTACAGATGACTGCATGGGCACATAGTGGTCTACATGCATCTACTGTTGTGTACTTTTTGTGTCGAAGTTCATCCTTTCTAGACACCTCAGCCTTGAATTTCCTGGCTGTTCAATGCACAAAAAATATTTACAATAGTGTCAGCTTTTAAAATCTATGTATTTATCTGTTCATTTCTATATGGGAGCTTACTGGTGTCTCTTTCAAGCCTTGGCTCCTACAGCCTCCTCTTTTCCTCTCACTGTCGCTTCTTTTCTCTTGCATCAATACTTAAGCTTATTTTGTATATAGAAGGAAAGCTACAGTAGCAAACTCTAAGGAATTTTTCACACAGAGTATCTGTTTCTGTTACTCCTATAACCTGTCTAGGTACTCACTGTTGTGCTTTGGATTTGAAGAGCTTAGTTATTTTTAAAACCTCAATAATACAGGCTGCTTCTCACTCAGATGTGATACTAAGGCTGGCTACAGGCATAAAAAGTAGTTATCATCCTCACTGGAAGAAAAAATGGAATAACTGAATAACAGCTTAATTGTACAGCCTTGTGCACATTAGTAACATTTCAGAATCTTAGGGGTATGCCTTGGTAGTTACAAGCCTTTTCAGAGTGATTTAGTTGACACTACTGAGGTCTTCAGTGGTCTTCCAGAAGCCTTTAGCTATCTTTTGGGTACAAATAGCGTTATTTGGGATTAATTCTTTTGTTACCTTAAGTATTTCTTCCCATACGAGTAAATGTTTAGAGGGGTCTGTCCTTCCAAATGCTGTTACTGAAGGCTTTTTTTTTCTTCCCCTTTTGGTTATAGGTTATCTGCATGGGTGCAAATCAGAATGACTTGCCAACTGACTATCAGAAGAAATTAGAAGCTATTGAAACTAATAACTATGCAGGGCCAGTGCCAATAATGGAAGAGATTGAAGCTGCTATTAAAGCAAAGAAAACAAAATCTGCATAGAATACTTCTGCACTTGCTTGGCCATTCACCTTGATTTAGATACCTCTCCTCACTGTATGGATCAGCAGTTTCTTTATTTATCAAGAAAAAATGAGTTTGCTGTGCATCTACAGTAAGCCATTAGACATAATTTGCAGTCTGAAGACACACTGACATTGGTAACTTCTTTGCTTTGTATGAAGCTTTTGCAGATTCAGAAATTATCTTTCTGTAATTGTCATGCAGTGCTGCAGGCAAATTTGTGCTTTGTGTCCTGTTTACTGACCTTTTTAAACGAAAAAGGCCACCCTGATTAGTACTGGCATCTGTTGCCTTCTAAGGAACAAGGGCTGCAGGATCAGGCCCTTCGTTCTTAAATGTTGTGTACGCAATTATCAAGAATTTCAAAGATTTCTTAGATGCAAAGTAGACTCAAAACTCTAAACCAAGACTAAACTTTTTCCTCTGCTGCTTCTCTTAATGGTTTAAAGCCCAACCTATATGAAGCTATGGAGTTCCTGTTTCTGCTTATATAGTTAACAACTAAAGAAAAGTAATATTTTTCTAACTATCTCCATGTTTTTAAGTGTTAGTTCAGGCCTGAAGACAACATTCAAAGGATTTAATTTGAACTATAATGGCCTTCTCCTTTCTATGTCTAGGAATCATCATAGATGAACTGGTTAAATATAACCAAGAGATTTTAAAGAATTCATTTTAGTCAAATAATTCCAAGGTTTTTTAAATTACCTTTTTGCCTGGCTTGTTGCTTATTTAGGCCTTGGTCTCATGTCCAGTGAAATCGGGAAGTCTCCTGTGAGTCCCAGCACACTTGTTTTGTGGTTTTGTTTGTCTGTTAAACCCCAGATGAACAGACTTGGCATCTCTTTTTTTTTTTTTTTTTCTAACAGCTTTGATAATCTCCTGCAAAACTGGAAGCTCTTGTAAGGTTTAGAGTACTTATCTTCATGGCACTTGGCAGCCCCTGTAGTTAGTCTGTGGGGGACAAGGGAAAATTGACAACCTGGAAGATGTCCAACAACTGAACTTTGGCTTATCTTCTGTACAGTTGTGTTTCGGTGTTTTGTTTTTCTTTTCTTTCTCTTGCTGTATAGAGGGGCGTAAGATATAATCAGTGTCACTGTGTGACTGCTCAGATAAACAAATGACAAAGGAAGACTTAGCATGTCTTCTCTGCATACAATTTTTCTGTAAACTTCTGCCAGGGATGTATAGGTGCTGTCCTGATGTCATATGCCCGTTTCCAGAATTGGGCATAGCGACTGCAGTAAAACATGGTACTTCCTGTATTAGCACTGTCTGAGTAAATAAAACTGAGATTACCAGACCTGTCCCCTGTCTGTTCAATGTGTGCTTCAAGAATATCAGGATTGCCTATGTAAGCAAAAGCTGGTGATGTGGGAATGTAACTGAAACTTCCATTGACTATTTGCCTTTTTTTTTTTTTTTTTTTTTTTTGTGATTTCACTATGGATGGCAAAGCTATGCATGAACATGCTCCTCAACAGCAGCACCACTACTTTTGCTTT